>OW121715.1:15391742-15931742 GCA_933228805.2 Hipparchia semele | reverse complement strand
CCAAACCTAACCCAAACCTAACCCAAACCTAACCCAAACCTAACCCAAACCTAACCCAAACCTAACCCAAACCTAACCCAAACCTAACCCAAACCTAACCCAAACCTAACCCAAACCTAACCCAAACCTAACCCAAACCTAACCCAAACCTAACCCAAACCTAACCCAAACCTAACCCAAACCTAACCCAAACCTAACCCAAACCTAACCCAAACCTAACCCAAACCTAACCCAAACCTAACCCAAACCTAACCCAAACCTAACCCAAACCTAACCCAAACCTAACCCAAACCTAACCCAAACCTAACCCAAACCTAACCCAAACCTAACCCAAACCTAACCCAAACCTAACCCAAACCTAACCCAAACCTAACCCAAACCTAACCCAAACCTAACCCAAACCTAACCCAAACCTAACCCAAACCTAACCCAAACCTAACCCAAACCTAACCCAAACCTAACCCAAACCTAACCCAAACCTAACCCAAACCTAACCCAAACCTAACCCAAACCTAACCCAAACCTAACCCAAACCTAACCCAAACCTAACCCAAACCTAACCCAAACCTAACCCAAACCTAACCCAAACCTAACCCAAACCTAACCCAAACCTAACCCAAACCTAACCCAAACCTAACCCAAACCTAACCCAAACCTAACCCAAACCTAACCCAAACCTAACCCAAACCTAACCCAAACCTAACCCAAACCTAACCCAAACCTAACCCAAACCTAACCCAAACCTAACCCAAACCTAACCCAAACCTAACCCAAACCTAACCCAAACCTAACCCAAACCTAACCCAAACCTAACCCAAACCTAACCCAAACCTAACCCAAACCTAACCCAAACCTAACCCAAACCTAACCCAAACCTAACCCAAACCTAACCCAAACCTAACCCAAACCTAACCCAAACCTAACCCAAACCTAACCCAAACCTAACCCAAACCTAACCCAAACCTAACCCAAACCTAACCCAAACCTAACCCAAACCTAACCCAAACCTAACCCAAACCTAACCCAAACCTAACCCAAACCTAACCCAAACCTAACCCAAACCTAACCCAAACCTAACCCAAACCTAACCCAAACCTAACCCAAACCTAACCCAAACCTAACCCAAACCTAACCCAAACCTAACCCAAACCTAACCCAAACCTAACCCAAACCTAACCCAAACCTAACCCAAACCTAACCCAAACCTAACCCAAACCTAACCCAAACCTAACCCAAACCTAACCCAAACCTAACCCAAACCTAACCCAAACCTAACCCAAACCTAACCCAAACCTAACCCAAACCTAACCCAAACCTAACCCAAACCTAACCCAAACCTAACCCAAACCTAACCCAAACCTAACCCAAACCTAACCCAAACCTAACCCAAACCTAACCCAAACCTAACCCAAACCTAACCCAAACCTAACCCAAACCTAACCCAAACCTAACCCAAACCTAACCCAAACCTAACCCAAACCTAACCCAAACCTAACCCAAACCTAACCCAAACCTAACCCAAACCTAACCCAAACCTAACCCAAACCTAACCCAAACCTAACCCAAACCTAACCCAAACCTAACCCAAACCTAACCCAAACCTAACCCAAACCTAACCCAAACCTAACCCAAACCTAACCCAAACCTAACCCAAACCTAACCCAAACCTAACCCAAACCTAACCCAAACCTAACCCAAACCTAACCCAAACCTAACCCAAACCTAACCCAAACCTAACCCAAACCTAACCCAAACCTAACCCAAACCTAACCCAAACCTAACCCAAACCTAACCCAAACCTAACCCAAACCTAACCCAAACCTAACCCAAACCTAACCCAAACCTAACCCAAACCTAACCCAAACCTAACCCAAACCTAACCCAAACCTAACCCAAACCTAACCCAAACCTAACCCAAACCTAACCCAAACCTAACCCAAACCTAACCCAAACCTAACCCAAACCTAACCCAAACCTAACCCAAACCTAACCCAAACCTAACCCAAACCTAACCCAAACCTAACCCAAACCTAACCCAAACCTAACCCAAACCTAACCCAAACCTAACCCAAACCTAACCCAAACCTAACCCAAACCTAACCCAAACCTAACCCAAACCTAACCCAAACCTAACCCAAACCTAACCCAAACCTAACCCAAACCTAACCCAAACCTAACCCAAACCTAACCCAAACCTAACCCAAACCTAACCCAAACCTAACCCAAACCTAACCCAAACCTAACCCAAACCTAACCCAAACCTAACCCAAACCTAACCCAAACCTAACCCAAACCTAACCCAAACCTAACCCAAACCTAACCCAAACCTAACCCAAACCTAACCCAAACCTAACCCAAACCTAACCCAAACCTAACCCAAACCTAACCCAAACCTAACCCAAACCTAACCCAAACCTAACCCAAACCTAACCCAAACCTAACCCAAACCTAACCCAAACCTAACCCAAACCTAACCCAAACCTAACCCAAACCTAACCCAAACCTAACCCAAACCTAACCCAAACCTAACCCAAACCTAACCCAAACCTAACCCAAACCTAACCCAAACCTAACCCAAACCTAACCCAAACCTAACCCAAACCTAACCCAAACCTAACCCAAACCTAACCCAAACCTAACCCAAACCTAACCCAAACCTAACCCAAACCTAACCCAAACCTAACCCAAACCTAACCCAAACCTAACCCAAACCTAACCCAAACCTAACCCAAACCTAACCCAAACCTAACCCAAACCTAACCCAAACCTAACCCAAACCTAACCCAAACCTAACCCAAACCTAACCCAAACCTAACCCAAACCTAACCCAAACCTAACCCAAACCTAACCCAAACCTAACCCAAACCTAACCCAAACCTAACCCAAACCTAACCCAAACCTAACCCAAACCTAACCCAAACCTAACCCAAACCTAACCCAAACCTAACCCAAACCTAACCCAAACCTAACCCAAACCTAACCCAAACCTAACCCAAACCTAACCCAAACCTAACCCAAACCTAACCCAAACCTAACCCAAACCTAACCCAAACCTAACCCAAACCTAACCCAAACCTAACCCAAACCTAACCCAAACCTAACCCAAACCTAACCCAAACCTAACCCAAACCTAACCCAAACCTAACCCAAACCTAACCCAAACCTAACCCAAACCTAACCCAAACCTAACCCAAACCTAACCCAAACCTAACCCAAACCTAACCCAAACCTAACCCAAACCTAACCCAAACCTAACCCAAACCTAACCCAAACCTAACCCAAACCTAACCCAAACCTAACCCAAACCTAACCCAAACCTAACCCAAACCTAACCCAAACCTAACCCAAACCTAACCCAAACCTAACCCAAACCTAACCCAAACCTAACCCAAACCTAACCCAAACCTAACCCAAACCTAACCCAAACCTAACCCAAACCTAACCCAAACCTAACCCAAACCTAACCCAAACCTAACCCAAACCTAACCCAAACCTAACCCAAACCTAACCCAAACCTAACCCAAACCTAACCCAAACCTAACCCAAACCTAACCCAAACCTAACCCAAACCTAACCCAAACCTAACCCAAACCTAACCCAAACCTAACCCAAACCTAACCCAAACCTAACCCAAACCTAACCCAAACCTAACCCAAACCTAACCCAAACCTAACCCAAACCTAACCCAAACCTAACCCAAACCTAACCCAAACCTAACCCAAACCTAACCCAAACCTAACCCAAACCTAACCCAAACCTAACCCAAACCTAACCCAAACCTAACCCAAACCTAACCCAAACCTAACCCAAACCTAACCCAAACCTAACCCAAACCTAACCCAAACCTAACCCAAACCTAACCCAAACCTAACCCAAACCTAACCCAAACCTAACCCAAACCTAACCCAAACCTAACCCAAACCTAACCCAAACCTAACCCAAACCTAACCCAAACCTAACCCAAACCTAACCCAAACCTAACCCAAACCTAACCCAAACCTAACCCAAACCTAACCCAAACCTAACCCAAACCTAACCCAAACCTAACCCAAACCTAACCCAAACCTAACCCAAACCTAACCCAAACCTAACCCAAACCTAACCCAAACCTAACCCAAACCTAACCCAAACCTAACCCAAACCTAACCCAAACCTAACCCAAACCTAACCCAAACCTAACCCAAACCTAACCCAAACCTAACCCAAACCTAACCCAAACCTAACCCAAACCTAACCCAAACCTAACCCAAACCTAACCCAAACCTAACCCAAACCTAACCCAAACCTAACCCAAACCTAACCCAAACCTAACCCAAACCTAACCCAAACCTAACCCAAACCTAACCCAAACCTAACCCAAACCTAACCCAAACCTAACCCAAACCTAACCCAAACCTAACCCAAACCTAACCCAAACCTAACCCAAACCTAACCCAAACCTAACCCAAACCTAACCCAAACCTAACCCAAACCTAACCCAAACCTAACCCAAACCTAACCCAAACCTAACCCAAACCTAACCCAAACCTAACCCAAACCTAACCCAAACCTAACCCAAACCTAACCCAAACCTAACCCAAACCTAACCCAAACCTAACCCAAACCTAACCCAAACCTAACCCAAACCTAACCCAAACCTAACCCAAACCTAACCCAAACCTAACCCAAACCTAACCCAAACTCCGCCGAACTCCGCCGTCGCCCGCGACCCAAAGCGAACGCGTACAAGTGCTTTTTACGCCCGCTCCGCGCAATTTTAAACTTTGAAAAATCGAAAAAGTGGGTTTTTTTCGACGCTAGAATCAAGTGTCATACGTCAAAAGACGCGGACTTTGAAGTGCTACAAGCCTGTGAAAAGTGTTTTTAAAACGAAGAAAAATTGAAAAAGTTAAACGTGAAAAAGTGCATTTTATAAAAATTTTCAAGTTTCGACAGCGTGCGCTGCCCGATTTAGATCGGTAAGGCAAAACTTTCACCGCACCATTCGACGCGCCTCGTCGAGGCCTACAAATCAACACCTTGTCCGGATTTTTTCCGTGCATGCGCGCGGAAATAAAGCAAGAAAACCGGAAACCACGTGGCCACGTGCTCCTTGTTCCGGAAGGCAGGGAGCGCTGTCACCGGCCCCATTCGACGCGGCGCAACGGGCAGAGCCACGCAACACTTCGAACGTCAAAATAAGTTAAGTGGTTGCGGAGATATCGAATTTTAAAAATTTGTCAAAATTCAAAAATCCTTTAATCTAAATTAAGATCGGTGACCCCCCTAAATTTTTATTAGGTTCTGTAGGACCCTATTAGTGTAACATTTGTGCAAAATTTCATGAAAATCGGTTTAGTACTTTTCGAGTAAAAATTTTTTGAAATTTAGGGGTTGCCACGTGGTGGTTTAAATAAGGGTTCGATATCGCCGCAACCTACCCTTAAAAATAGCTGTAGGCTGATTTATGCCCCTAGAATTTTTGTAGATTTTTATATTTTTGATTTCCATTTTTAAATAACAAATTTCGGTCAAAATCGGCGTTTTCAACCCCCAAAAATCGGGGGTTTATCTTAAAAATATCTAATTGACAAATTTGGATAGGCCTCTTCAAGACCTATCCAACGAGCCCAAACACGGGCATTTTACGACCAAGGAAAGCGAAATTAGGATTTGAAACCAAAGTGGCAGCCATATTGGCAGCCATTTTGAAAATTTTTAAAGGGGCATAACTTGGCTTGCAGTGGACGTACGAAGTCGCGGTTTTCACCGCACTTCATATTGGGGCGGGCTTCACTATTTACGCCCACCTCCGGCACTGGCTGGGGTCGCCCCCTTGGGCTCAAAACTGAGACTGGGAGCGGGTAGCCATCGCCGAGACGGTTGTGGAGAGCCGTCGCACGCTTTTCTGCGCCCAGTGGCTCCCGAGATATAAATTTTCTAATTTCGGCCTAGATATTCAGTCCGCCATCTTGGAAAACTTAAAGCGGTGATATCTCGGCAACCATTGGTCGTGGAGCGGTGCGGTTTTCACCGCTGACCGGCCCGCTGAAAGGGCTGTCTGGGGGACCCAAGAGGGCGACTCTATCTCGAGTTGTGGTAGAGTCGAACTCTACCTCGGCGGTAGAGTAATAATAAATAGATCTAAGCATTTTTAGACTGTAGAGGACCTACCCTACGTATATTAGCGTAGTTGACATAATACTGTGATAAAACTTGGGCGTCTTTACACCGCCCAAGTGGCTTATATTTTAGTTTATTTATTTATTAGAAATAGGTTTGTTGACTTGGGAGGCTTTACACCTCCCAAACACTAGGTTAAGTTTTTATATATTGTTTTGTTTTCTCTTTTGTTGACTATTGAGAAGCCCTATACACTTCTCAATTTTTTATTATTGTAATTAGAAGTTATTGACTGTTGGGGGCAATTTACACCTCCCAACTTTATTGTAAACAATAGAAGGATAAGTACAGTTGGTAGGCACTATACACCTACCAACCACTCAAAAATATAGCCGTTCTGTAACTCGACCGCTAAAATGTTAGGTATTAGAACGCCCGCTAAGGCATCCCAAGCGCGCAGGAGCCAAAGCGCGACCCCACCGCCGGAACGCAACGCAGAATCAAGACTGGCTTCCCCCACTACCCAGGAGCCGCAGGCTGGGCCTTCGAATGTCCAAAGTGAACCGAGCGAGCCGCCGCAGCCGCCAAAGAGCGTCGTGGCGGCTCCAAAGGCGAAGGTGCAGACTGGGGCTTCTGGAACCCCCCCGCTAAACGTTACAAAAAAGGGGAGAGTGGCAGAGGCAAAGTCCTGCGTAATTAACATCAAATTACAACTGAATAGGTCGCGAAACACGAAGAATGAAATTAAAACGGAAGTAATAAAAGCGGTGGATAGGCTCTTCGTGCTTATAAAGGAAGCCGAAGCGGGCCATCCCTCGACTCCACGGCAAGGGAAAGGCAAGGGAGCTGGGGAGAAGCCGGCGAACCTCACTTTTGTCGGCTTGTCTCCATCTCCCAAACCTAAGGGAGAGTGTTTTTCCAGCCTCTCCAGCAATGCTTTGCTGGAAGGACTGGAGAAACACAAAAAACTACTAGAGAGAAACACGGAAGAGATCGTGAAATTAAACAAAATTATAGAAGAGGATAGGGAGGAGAGACGGAAACTGACCTACGCTAGCGTGGCCGCTGGCGAGAGCAAAAGCCGCCCAGTAGAGCGGGCCACGCTTCACTCAGTCGCCGTCTCTTCTAACGACGAGGAAGAGTCGGGGGATGAAGTGCTCCAAAAGATAAGAAAAGCGATAAATGCCAAAGAGACAGGAGTACAAGTGGATCGAGTGAGAAAGGCGAAAGACCAGAAAGTGATAGTGGGATGCGGCACAAGGGAGGAACGGGAAAGGGTTATAGAAAGGCTGAAGCATGCGGACCTAAAAGTAACAGAGATAAAAAACAAAGACCCGCTAGTGATCCTGAGGGACGTTCTCCAGTATAACACTGATGAGGACGTCCTTCAGGCACTAAAAGTTCAGAATGCGAGTCTCTTTAAGCACATCGACGGTGACGAGGTCCGCATGGAGATTAAATATAGAAAAAAGACAAGGAACCCACTCTTGTGCCACATCGTGCTTAGGGTGTCCCCGAAGGTGTGGTCGATTATGACCGAGGCAGGATGTGTGCGCGTGGACCTGCAGAGGGTGAGCGTGGCTGATCAGTCCCCGCTCACTCAATGCTCCATGTGCCTAGGCTACGGGCACAGCAGGCGATTCTGTAAGGAGTCCCAAATGAAATGCAGCCACTGTGGGGAGGCTCACCTGAAGGCGAGCTGCCCCAAGTGGCAGGCAGGAGGTCTCCCCTCTTGCTGTAATTGTGCGCAGGCCGGGTTGGACGCGACTCATAACGCGTTCGCCCCGGAATGCGCAGTGCGCCGTAAGTGGGAGGCCTTGGCCAGGGCAACAGTAGCCTATTGCTAAAGTTGCCCTGGGCGAGACTGGAACCACTGTGACGCCGTACCGGGTGTTCCAGGTGAATTTGCAACGCAAGCAGCTCGCCACACAGGAGCTCATGCTCGAGGCCACCAACAAAAAGGTAGCCCTGGCGCTGGTCCAGGAGCCCTATGTCGGGGGCTCCGGCTCGATGCGTGATTACAGGGGCGCGCGCGTCTTCCAATGCGCCAACCGGAGTGGCGGTCCTGTCAAGGCCGCAATCATCGTATTCGACAGTGACATGAACGTTACTCTGGACTCCAAACTTACCACCACCAATGTCGTGGTGGTGAGAGTTGGAACGGGTGCTTGGGAGATGTGCTTCGTCTCGTTCTACTTCGAGCCTGATCGACCGATAGAGCCATACCTGGATCAGCTAGGGGCAGTGGTCGGGAGCATGGGCTCCCGATATGTAGTGGTGGGAGGCGATGCGAACGCTTGGAACACCTGGTGGGGCAGCATAAAAACGAACAGCAGAGGGGATGCTGTCTTTGGGGCTCTTGAAGAGCTTGACTTGCAGATACTCAACCGGGGGAACGTCCCTACCTTCGACACAATTAGAGGAAACAAAGTATTCTCTAGTTGTGTCGATGTTACGGCGTGCTCCCCGGATGCGCTCCTATTGGTGACGGACTGGACGGTGGAAGACGGCGTGACCAGCTCGGACCACAATACTATAGCGTTCCGCATTAACCTGAAAAAAGACAACAAAGTGATAATAACCAGGACTACACGGCGATTCAACACTAAAAAGGCGAACTGGGATGAGTTTAGATCGAAGCTCACCCAGTTGCAAGCAAATTCCATCAAAATCGGTGATATAAGCAAGATCGACAACATAGTCGATCTTGATAAATGTGTTGAATCGTATACAACGGCAATAGTCGCAGCTTGCGAAGCAAGCATGCCAATCAGGAAAAGTGCGGAACGCCTTAGTCTACCCTGGTGGAATGATGAGCTCGCCGCGATGAAGCGCGAAGTCAACACCAAGCGGCGGCGCATCCGTTGCGCCGCCCCGGTCCGTCGCAATAGGGTTGTATATGAGTATCTGCAAGCCAAGGAAAGCTACGAGTCGCACGCTAAAAGAGCACAGATAGCCAGCTGGAAGGCTTTCTGTGAGCGTCAGGACAGAGAGGGACTATGGGACGGGATATACAGGGTCATAGGTCGTACCGCAGTGAGGAGAGAGGATCTCCCACTCGTTCAAAACGGTAAAACCTATGACCCTAGCGAATCGGCAGCATTGCTGGCGGGAATCTTCTACCCGGGGGATCTTGGGGCGGAAGACAACGCGGACCATCAGCGTACGAGGCGTGCCGCTGAACAAGTAAACGAGTGGATTCCAGATGAACATTTGGATCCACCGTTTACCGCTGTCGAATTGAGCGACGCCGCCTCGAGCTTCAACCCCAAGAAGGCCCCCGGGTCGGACGGTCTCTCCGCCGACATCTGCCAGCGCGCCATCTCGCTCAACCCCGACGCGTTTCTCACTCTGGCCAATAAGTGCCTGGAACTGGGTCATTTTCCGATCCTATGGAAGGAGGCCACCGTGATAGTCCTCCGAAAACCAGCCAAGGAGGACTACACCAACCCCAAGGCTTATCGTCCGATCGGACTGTTACCCGTTCTAGGCAAGATCTTTGAGAAGATGGTTGTCAATCGCATCAAATGGCACATTCTGCCCGGGATTAGTACTCGCCAGTACGGCTTCATGCCCCAGAGAAGTACGGAGGACGCTCTCTATGCCCTAATGGACCGCATTCGCAGGAAGCTCAAAGAGAAGCGACTCGTGACTGTGGTCTCATTGGACATAGAGGGGGCCTTCGACAGCGCCTGGTGGCCTGCTATCAGAGTCAGACTGGCTGAGGAAAAGTGTCCCGTCAACATCCGCAGGGTGATTGACAGCTATCTTCGGGATCGGAAGGTCAGAGTGAGGTACGCGGGAGCCGAACACACGCGCAACACCACCAAGGGCTGTGTTCAGGGCTCCATCGGGGGTCCCGTCCTGTGGAACCTCTTGTTGGATCCACTACTGCAGGGCCTGGGAGAGCGGGGGGAATATTGTCAGGCATTTGCCGACGATGTTGTCCTCGTCTTTGACGGCGACACGGGGTTGGAGGTATCGCAACGGGCCAATGCCGCTCTCGCCTATGTCCAGGCGTGGGGAGTCCGAAGCAAGCTGAGGTTTGCGCCTCACAAAACAAATGCGATGGTGATAACCAATAAGCTTAAGTACGACTCCCCGCGCCTGTCCATGGGCGGGATCGACATTGGTCTGTCCAGTGAAATAAAGATCCTGGGGCTCACAATCGACAGCAAGCTGACCTTTAACTCTCATGTAAGCAAAACTTGCATGAGAGTTCAAGGACTCTATAAACAGCTGTCGAGAGCCGCCAGGGTGAGCTGGGGCCTCCACCCCCAAGTGATAAAAACAATATATACTGCAGTAGTGGAGCCAATAGTCCTATACGCCGCCTGTGCCTGGGCGCCTGCCGCTTTAAAGCTCGGAGTGCGGAAGCGCTTGGGTGCACTCCAGAGGGGCTTCGCGCAGAAAATGACCAAGTCGTACCGCACCGTCTCCCTGAACTCCGCGTTGATACTGGCTGGCATGCTCCCCTTGGATCTTAGGATCCGAGAGGCCTCGGCACTGTACGAGGCCAAGAAAGGAGTATCCCAGCGAGTACTCGGGGACAGGGAGATGGAGGGAAGGGTGCCGTATTGTGAGCGACCACATCCGGCGGAACAAATGTGCCTGCGTTTTACCGGCCTGGTGGACCGAGAAGACCTTGAGAACAACAACGCTCAAGCGGTGCGCATCTTTACCGATGGCAGTAAGATTGACGGCAAGGTGGGGGCCTCGCTTTCCATATGGAATCGCGAGGCCGAAATCAAAGCCGTCAAGCTAAAGTTGAGTGCGCACTGCTCGGTCTACCAGGCTGAACTTCTTGCCCTGGACAGGGCTGCCTCTATCGCGACGAAGCGCCCGGAAGCTTCCGTTGGCATATACACCGACTCAAGATCATCCCTTGAGTCGGTGGTCGGGCGCAAATCCCTCCACCCCCTGGCGGCACGCATCGTCGACAATTTAAAAATATGTCGCACCCAGAACAAAGAAGTTTCCTTGTTCTGGGTGAAAGCGCATGCAGGGTTGGAGGGAAACGAAAGAGCCGACGAGCTCGCGAAAGAGGCGGCTCTAGGGCTAAAGAAGAAACCGGACTATGACCGGTGCCCGGCTTCGTTCGTCAAGCGACTGCTCCGCGAGGAGTCGCTTGACGAATGGAGCCGGAGGTATACGTCCGAAGAGACCGCGGGCACCACGAAGATCTTTCTGCCGGATGTGCGGTTCGCACATCGAGTGGTCAAGCACATCGAACACAATATGGTGCTTTCTCAGGTGCTGACTGGTCATGGAGGGTTTGCGGATTACCTGCACAGGTTCAAACGCAGGGACGACCCGAGCTGCGTGTGCGATGACAGTGCATCAGAATCGATACAACATCTTCTGATGGACTGTCCTCAGCACGAAGCGGCCCGGGAGGACCTACAGCAGGAACTGCGGGTGAGGCTGTGCAGGGAATCCGTGCCCGCCATACTGGGCGAAGCCGCTTCCCGAGATGCATTCCTAAAGTACGCAAGCAGAATAGCGAGAATTGCTATTGCGAGGAACAGAACAACCGATAGAGATGCATAGTGCCTCTCGTATCGTTGGTATATATAGATGGCACTTGCATATAAATCGTGTTGTTCTGCTCCTCGCACGAGGAACAGAACAACCGATAGAGATGCATAGTGCCTCTCGTATCGTTGGTATATATAGATGGCACTTGCATATAAATCGTGTTGTTCTGCTCCTCGCAAAAGCCGAAAGACCACACCTAGACATAATTTTGTTAATTTAGTATTTAATTGGAACTTGTTAATTAGTATATATTTTTAATATGTTTATATTTAATTTGTTTAATTTGTTTTAATTTGTTTAATTAGTATATATTTTTAATTAGTTTGTTGATGATATGACTTAAATTTGCAATAATTGAAAAATGTAAACTATAACATATAAAAAATTGTAAAATAATGTAACAAAATTGATAAAAATAAAGAAAGCGACAAAAGACCCTTTCTATGAAAGGGGACACCCTGTAGTTATTAAAAAAAAAAAAAAAAAAAAAAAAAAAAAAAAAACCTAACCCAAACCTAACCCAAACCTAACCCAAACCTAACCCAAACCTAACCCAAACCTAACCCAAACCTAACCCAAACCTAACCCAAACCTAACCCAAACCTAACCCAAACCTAACCCAAACCTAACCCAAACCTAACCCAAACCTAACCCAAACCTAACCCAAACCTAACCCAAACCTAACCCAAACCTAACCCAAACCTAACCCAAACCTAACCCAAACCTAACCCAAACCTAACCCAAACCTAACCCAAACCTAACCCAAACCTAACCCAAACCTAACCCAAACCTAACCCAAACCTAACCCAAACCTAACCCAAACCTAACCCAAACCTAACCCAAACCTAACCCAAACCTAACCCAAACCTAACCCAAACCTAACCCAAACCTAACCCAAACCTAACCCAAACCTAACCCAAACCTAACCCAAACCTAACCCAAACCTAACCCAAACCTAACCCAAACCTAACCCAAACCTAACCCAAACCTAACCCAAACCTAACCCAAACCTAACCCAAACCTAACCCAAACCTAACCCAAACCTAACCCAAACCTAACCCAAACCTAACCCAAACCTAACCCAAACCTAACCCAAACCTAACCCAAACCTAACCCAAACCTAACCCAAACCTAACCCAAACCTAACCCAAACCTAACCCAAACCTAACCCAAACCTAACCCAAACCTAACCCAAACCTAACCCAAACCTAACCCAAACCTAACCCAAACCTAACCCAAACCTAACCCAAACCTAACCCAAACCTAACCCAAACCTAACCCAAACCTAACCCAAACCTAACCCAAACCTAACCCAAACCTAACCCAAACCTAACCCAAACCTAACCCAAACCTAACCCAAACCTAACCCAAACCTAACCCAAACCTAACCCAAACCTAACCCAAACCTAACCCAAACCTAACCCAAACCTAACCCAAACCTAACCCAAACCTAACCCAAACCTAACCCAAACCTAACCCAAACCTAACCCAAACCTAACCCAAACCTAACCCAAACCTAACCCAAACCTAACCCAAACCTAACCCAAACCTAACCCAAACCTAACCCAAACCTAACCCAAACCTAACCCAAACCTAACCCAAACCTAACCCAAACCTAACCCAAACCTAACCCAAACCTAACCCAAACCTAACCCAAACCTAACCCAAACCTAACCCAAACCTAACCCAAACCTAACCCAAACCTAACCCAAACCTAACCCAAACCTAACCCAAACCTAACCCAAACCTAACCCAAACCTAACCCAAACCTAACCCAAACCTAACCCAAACCTAACCCAAACCTAACCCAAACCTAACCCAAACCTAACCCAAACCTAACCCAAACCTAACCCAAACCTAACCCAAACCTAACCCAAACCTAACCCAAACCTAACCCAAACCTAACCCAAACCTAACCCAAACCTAACCCAAACCTAACCCAAACCTAACCCAAACCTAACCCAAACCTAACCCAAACCTAACCCAAACCTAACCCAAACCTAACCCAAACCTAACCCAAACCTAACCCAAACCTAACCCAAACCTAACCCAAACCTAACCCAAACCTAACCCAAACCTAACCCAAACCTAACCCAAACCTAACCCAAACCTAACCCAAACCTAACCCAAACCTAACCCAAACCTAACCCAAACCTAACCCAAACCTAACCCAAACCTAACCCAAACCTAACCCAAACCTAACCCAAACCTAACCCAAACCTAACCCAAACCTAACCCAAACCTAACCCAAACCTAACCCAAACCTAACCCAAACCTAACCCAAACCTAACCCAAACCTAACCCAAACCTAACCCAAACCTAACCCAAACCTAACCCAAACCTAACCCAAACCTAACCCAAACCTAACCCAAACCTAACCCAAACCTAACCCAAACCTAACCCAAACCTAACCCAAACCTAACCCAAACCTAACCCAAACCTAACCCAAACCTAACCCAAACCTAACCCAAACCTAACCCAAACCTAACCCAAACCTAACCCAAACCTAACCCAAACCTAACCCAAACCTAACCCAAACCTAACCCAAACCTAACCCAAACCTAACCCAAACCTAACCCAAACCTAACCCAAACCTAACCCAAACCTAACCCAAACCTAACCCAAACCTAACCCAAACCTAACCCAAACCTAACCCAAACCTAACCCAAACCTAACCCAAACCTAACCCAAACCTAACCCAAACCTAACCCAAACCTAACCCAAACCTAACCCAAACCTAACCCAAACCTAACCCAAACCTAACCCAAACCTAACCCAAACCTAACCCAAACCTAACCCAAACCTAACCCAAACCTAACCCAAACCTAACCCAAACCTAACCCAAACCTAACCCAAACCTAACCCAAACCTAACCCAAACCTAACCCAAACCTAACCCAAACCTAACCCAAACCTAACCCAAACCTAACCCAAACCTAACCCAAACCTAACCCAAACCTAACCCAAACCTAACCCAAACCTAACCCAAACCTAACCCAAACCTAACCCAAACCTAACCCAAACCTAACCCAAACCTAACCCAAACCTAACCCAAACCTAACCCAAACCTAACCCAAACCTAACCCAAACCTAACCCAAACCTAACCCAAACCTAACCCAAACCTAACCCAAACCTAACCCAAACCTAACCCAAACCTAACCCAAACCTAACCCAAACCTAACCCAAACCTAACCCAAACCTAACCCAAACCTAACCCAAACCTAACCCAAACCTAACCCAAACCTAACCCAAACCTAACCCAAACCTAACCCAAACCTAACCCAAACCTAACCCAAACCTAACCCAAACCTAACCCAAACCTAACCCAAACCTAACCCAAACCTAACCCAAACCTAACCCAAACCTAACCCAAACCTAACCCAAACCTAACCCAAACCTAACCCAAACCTAACCCAAACCTAACCCAAACCTAACCCAAACCTAACCCAAACCTAACCCAAACCTAACCCAAACCTAACCCAAACCTAACCCAAACCTAACCCAAACCTAACCCAAACCTAACCCAAACCTAACCCAAACCTAACCCAAACCTAACCCAAACCTAACCCAAACCTAACCCAAACCTAACCCAAACCTAACCCAAACCTAACCCAAACCTAACCCAAACCTAACCCAAACCTAACCCAAACCTAACCCAAACCTAACCCAAACCTAACCCAAACCTAACCCAAACCTAACCCAAACCTAACCCAAACCTAACCCAAACCTAACCCAAACCTAACCCAAACCTAACCCAAACCTAACCCAAACCTAACCCAAACCTAACCCAAACCTAACCCAAACCTAACCCAAACCTAACCCAAACCTAACCCAAACCTAACCCAAACCTAACCCAAACCTAACCCAAACCTAACCCAAACCTAACCCAAACCTAACCCAAACCTAACCCAAACCTAACCCAAACCTAACCCAAACCTAACCCAAACCTAACCCAAACCTAACCCAAACCTAACCCAAACCTAACCCAAACCTAACCCAAACCTAACCCAAACCTAACCCAAACCTAACCCAAACCTAACCCAAACCTAACCCAAACCTAACCCAAACCTAACCCAAACCTAACCCAAACCTAACCCAAACCTAACCCAAACCTAACCCAAACCTAACCCAAACCTAACCCAAACCTAACCCAAACCTAACCCAAACCTAACCCAAACCTAACCCAAACCTAACCCAAACCTAACCCAAACCTAACCCAAACCTAACCCAAACCTAACCCAAACCTAACCCAAACCTAACCCAAACCTAACCCAAACCTAACCCAAACCTAACCCAAACCTAACCCAAACCTAACCCAAACCTAACCCAAACCTAACCCAAACCTAACCCAAACCTAACCCAAACCTAACCCAAACCTAACCCAAACCTAACCCAAACCTAACCCAAACCTAACCCAAACCTAACCCAAACCTAACCCAAACCTAACCCAAACCTAACCCAAACCTAACCCAAACCTAACCCAAACCTAACCCAAACCTAACCCAAACCTAACCCAAACCTAACCCAAACCTAACCCAAACCTAACCCAAACCTAACCCAAACCTAACCCAAACCTAACCCAAACCTAACCCAAACCTAACCCAAACCTAACCCAAACCTAACCCAAACCTAACCCAAACCTAACCCAAACCTAACCCAAACCTAACCCAAACCTAACCCAAACCTAACCCAAACCTAACCCAAACCTAACCCAAACCTAACCCAAACCTAACCCAAACCTAACCCAAACCTAACCCAAACCTAACCCAAACCTAACCCAAACCTAACCCAAACCTAACCCAAACCTAACCCAAACCTAACCCAAACCTAACCCAAACCTAACCCAAACCTAACCCAAACCTAACCCAAACCTAACCCAAACCTAACCCAAACCTAACCCAAACCTAACCCAAACCTAACCCAAACCTAACCCAAACCTAACCCAAACCTAACCCAAACCTAACCCAAACCTAACCCAAACCTAACCCAAACCTAACCCAAACCTAACCCAAACCTAACCCAAACCTAACCCAAACCTAACCCAAACCTAACCCAAACCTAACCCAAACCTAACCCAAACCTAACCCAAACCTAACCCAAACCTAACCCAAACCTAACCCAAACCTAACCCAAACCTAACCCAAACCTAACCCAAACCTAACCCAAACCTAACCCAAACCTAACCCAAACCTAACCCAAACCTAACGGTTAGACATTAGACAGTAAGTTTACAACTTTACTGCTGCACCTGTCCTCCATACTATTTGTTCCGTTTTCATTCGTGCCAACTACACCTTATGTTGGTCACTTAGTTTTCGAAATATAACAACATTATCTTAATTTTGATATTTGTTTTTGCATTGTTGTTTTATATGCTAGTTTTCTTTATTTTTCCAAAATTTTCTGTTCACCGGGATAGAAAATACAGGCGGATGAACGTAGCAAGTAACATGTCATTTTATTTTTTAGTTTTAAATTATGTGAAATTAAAATTTAGACCTACTTCACTGTCTTCGGTTGATCTGAAATTATGCATGTAAAAGTGAACCGTATAATAACGCAATAATAATATTGCAACATGGAACAGGTCTGACGATGGAGCTGGAAAATGGCTATAGGAACTTTGTAATAAAAAGCTTAAACTCGATTTGTTTACCCCATCGAGTTCGAGCTTATTTGATTCGTCATGATAAGTACTGGTCTTAGAGGATATCCAGGCTTTGATAATCCAACCTATGTATTAGGGGGTCATTGGATAGGTCTTAGCCTCGTCTCCAACTTCATGACTTTATCGTTTCGTTTCGTCGGGCATCCTGTCTAAGTCAATGATTGGAACAAAGATATCCATGACAGTTGATAGAGATTCTAGTGTAGTTACTAAGTGTGCTAAGTGTACAGCTATAACATCGTGCTAGACGTCATCAGCAGGTCTCTCGCAACCGGGAGTGACTCGGCGTGCTGCTACATTCTGGCATCGTCGCACCAATTTAAAAATAAGATTAAACTCAAATCTTGCCTAACCTTGCTTGCTCCGACAGCAGTCGATCCGGGAATGGGATGCGAAATACAAATCCGGTACAGTCGCTGGAATAACAAAAATGTTTTTCCCGGATGTGACTGCTGCGTACACCACTATCCGGTTTGAGCCCACCTGCCTGAGCAAACAACAGCTGTTCACCGGCCATGGGGAGTTCTCCGAATACTTAATCCGTTATAAGTTGAAGAACAGTCCTTCATGCGTCTGTGACCCCGGCGTATGTGAATCCGTCCTCCATATTATCTTGGAATGGGCAGTTTTTGGTTTGGAACGATATAAAATAGAACATCTATTAGACGTTAAAGTAACAGTCTATACATCTATACATCTTCTATCTATACGAATAAAATTGAAGTGTCTGTTTGTAATACAAAAGAATAACTTTTTACTAACTGCATACGGAAGTAAATACGGTACTTATAAGTTATAACAAGAAAACAACTTTTAAAATTTGACCGATTTTGACGGGACTTTCACTGGTAGATAGTTGATATTATCAGGCATCGTATAGGTTACTTTTTTAACCGACTTTCAAAAAAGAAGAAGAAGGAGCTGTGTTTTTCTACCTCTGTATATCGATATCTCCGTGATTTCTTAACCGATTTGCGTGAATCTTTTTCTAATCGGCACAAAAACTTTGCAAGATGGTCCCATAAAAACTTCGGGTTCCAACTTTCCAATCCTGATGCTGCAGGGGTACTGTTCCCCTAAACTGTGGGGATTTAGGAACTATTGATTATGAATAGTTATTGTAGGGACCAAGTAAAGACTACATCGTTAAATTCCAGGACCCAACTCCTAAATCCTGATACTGAAGGGGTTCTGCTAACCTAAACTGTGGTGATTTAGGAACGCAGATGAAGTCGCGGGCGTCCGCTAGTAGACAATATAAATAAAATAATGGCAAACAAAAGTCGCACAACGTTTATGGAAAATAATAGGTAAGGTTGTCAAAAGGAACAAGTAAGAAGTGTATGATGTCACTATATTGTATTTAATATATTGCACACATGCGAGGAAGCATAATGTACAGGACCTATGCACCCTATAACTAAAGTAGTAATAAGCATAAGTAAGTAAGTAACTCAAACTGTAATTATTAGTAATATATACCTGTAATAATTAGTTATGTGTAAAGGTAGCTGTAAGTACCCCTAACTGTAAAAAACAAAAATGTAACCTAAAAATAAACTGTATGTTTTTGGAAAATTAAATAAAGAATTAAACGAAACCCCAAAACCCGCAGAAGTAGGAAGGGAACCCATAGCGTGAAAAATGACGAATACCAAAAGAATGCATTTTTATTTTTCATTTTTTTGCGCGTAAATTGACGAAAAGGCTAGATGACTTCATCTCTACAGGGGCCCAAGTCTGCTATTGCAATTGTAGTTTTATTGCCTATCAATGACATGACAATTGTTATTTTTAGCAATTGTCATGTCATTGATAGACAATTGAACCCCTAGGCCCCAAGTCAAATTGCTAAAAGTAGCAATTGGGATGTCATTGATAGACAATTGAACTACAATAGCTATAGCATTGTAATAGCAGACTTGGGCCCCTGGAAACACACTGAGCAGGTAGTTCAAGTACCTATCACAGTTGCAGATGACAATAGCTAATAACATTAACTGACGAAGTGCTAAATGAAAGATTCTTTAATTACAGACATTATGACGTAGTGTTATGGCGGGTTCCGTTTCGCACATTTGTAGCACAGATAAAAAAACGTGAAAACTTTGAAATCTATATATATGTCGGAGCGAACGAACTCCGGGTAGTCATCAGGAGGGCAATCTTGGGCTAGTTCATTTATTGTTCTGAGCTTTTGTGGGCAATGGAAACACGAGAGACAAACACAGTCATTATAACAATTTCACTAAAACTTGTTAAACAATATTGTTCGCACTAATCACTCGATTGTCCAATGTATAATCTACGTTTTAAAGTCTTTGTCTAGATTTAGTTAAGAGAGCGGATACGAGTCCGTGGGTCGCGCTTAATCGCTTCCTAGGCAAGTATTTGACTCCCAGGCTCACGCTCTACTGATCTTAGAGGAATCCAAACCAACCCTCGGCCACGTACGATGGCATACTAATCATGTCACCGTCGCTCTGCTTTGAAACAATGATCCTGTTGTAACATAAACAATCGCATTCCCCATATTTGGGCGAGGTGCGAACTAACACCGGCGCCGCGCGCCGACATATATAAAAGAAAGTCGTGTTAGTTACACTATTTATAATTAAAGAACGGCTGAACCGATTTGGCTGAAAATTGGTGGGGAGGTAGCTTAGAGTCTTAGAACCAGGAGACGGACATAGGACACTTTTTATCCCGTATAGGTACTATAAAATGAAGACGGGTTTGTTCCAACACTTATAACTCTAGAACGGCTAGACCGATTGTCATGGTTTTCGGTTTGTTGTATTTGTGTCCGTCCCGGATAGCAGAATAACTTTTAAAATATCTATCGGAAAAATTCACGAAAAAAAAATTATGAAAAAATTTCATTTTCTCATACATTTTGTATTGAACGGGTTTTTTGATGGCAAGGAAAGTGACCTTTTATCCCGGAAAAACAGTTCACTAAGTCACGCGGACGAAGTCGCGGGCAAAAGCTAGTAATATTAAAGCGATTTAGCATTCCGGCACCATGGCGTGTAGAAATCGATTAAGGGTATGGGTTGAATTTATACTACTATACCCCTTCTAAGTTAGCCCGCTACCATCTTAGACTGCATCGTCACTTACCATCAGGTGAGATCGCAGTCAATGGCTAATTTGGCTAAAATAATGGCTAAAATAATGGCTTTTGGTCAAAGGTACCAGTAAAACTGCCGGTCGAGCGCGCCGCCACGACGCCGTCACGACGCCGCCACGACGCCGCCACGACGCCGTCACGACGCCGCCACGACACGCCACGACGCCGCCACGACGCCGCCACGATGCCGCCACGACACGCCACGACGCCACCACGACGCCGCCACGACGCCGCCACGACACGCCACGATCCGCCACGACGCCGCCACGATGCCGCCACGACACGCCACGACGCCACCACGACGCCGCCACGACGCCGCCACGATGCCGCCACGACACGCCACGACGCCACCACGACGCCGCCACGACGCCGCCACGACACGCCACGACGCCGCCACGACGCCGCCACGATGCCGCCACGACACGCCACGACGCCACCACGACGCCGCCACGACGCCGCCACGACGCCACCACGACGCCGCCACGACACGCCACGACGCCGCCACGACGCCGCCACGACGCCGCCACGACGCCGCCACGACGCCACCACGACGCCGCCACGACACGCCACGACGCCGCCACGACTCGCCTTGCATACGATACTCACCTACCGTTGGATCATAATAAACTTGTAAGCGCCGAGCGCATCTCACTTACTTTCAAACTATAAATTAATCTACTCAAGTTTTACCTTACGACTTGACTTATTTTACAATCGTAATGTAATACAACAATACAACAGTAAGTATCATTTCACTTGAGCACAGAATGAAATCGTCTCTCGGTAGGACGGGCGCAGCCTGCGGGCGCCGCATTGTGCGATTGCTTTATTTACACGGAACAATGGAAATCAATCATGTTTAAGCTTTCGAGTATTACGGGTATAAGTCTAAAAAGTCACTTTGAATCGTTAAGTAAAATTTAAGACTAAAGGCGATTGCACACCGCGCTATCGGCAGTGCTGCAGCCTCGCGCGGAACCGCGCGGTCCGGCCGCGGGCCCGCACGCGCTCCGGCAGTGCTGCAAGCCTGTACTACGTATCACACTACGTGTACACTTATCGTAAGCACGAGTACAGTCGATAAGTTTGATTTTTTTTTGAAAATTATTGCGGGAGGATGTCTTCTCAAAACTTTTCATGATTTTGAATAAGTACAATGTATATATCCTCCCGCTGTCTCGGTTCTTTCCTTGGTTATTTTTGATAAGTACAATGTACATCCTCCCGCTGTCTCGGTTCTTTCCTTGGTTATTTTTGATAAATACAATGTACATCCTCCCGCTGTCTCGGTTCTTTCCTTAGTTATTTTTGATAAGTACAATGTACATCCTCCCGCTGTCTCGGTTCTTTCCTTGGTTATTTTTGATAAGTACAATGTACATCCTCCCGCTGTCTCGGTTCTTTCCTTGGTTATTTTTGATAAGTACAATGTACATCCTCCCGCTGTACTACGATAAATGTCCGGTATCCTATTTAAGACGAATAATAAGAAAGGAGACTATAAATGTTTGGAACAAGAAATATATAGAAGGTGAAACGGCTAGCACAACTAAAATATATTTTCCAACTGTAGAAATGGCATATAAAACTTTGAGAAAAATAAACTTAACACCAATTTTCGTTCAAGCAATGACGGGACATGGTGGTTTTGCTGCATATCTTTACAAATTTAAATGTAAGGATAGCCCAGCATGCGTCTGTGAACCGAACCAAATGGAAACAGCTTTACATGCCATTTTTGAATGTCCTAAATACGGTGGTGCGCGGGAAGACCTGCAGCAAATAATTAAAGTAAGGTTAACTCTGCAGTCGGTCCCTGAAATTATTATGATCGATCAGATTAGAAATAGGTTCTTAAAATTCTGTACATATATAGTAAATAAAACACTGGATAGAAATAAGACAAGATAATCGCTTCTAAAATAATAAGTAATGAAAAATTTGCTACATAAAATAAGATAGAAAAGTAGAATACGTAAGAAATAATGTAAACAACATATTAATAGAATAATATGTTTTACATGCATAAAAATATAAGTTTATAAACAATAAGGTAATAGTAATGTAAGGCAAAATAATCATGAACACAGTTAAAAAAAAAAGAACCTGTTTCATGACAAAACTAAAAGAGAAAGGCTAAAAAAAAAAAGAAGGCCGTGTTAAGCTATATAAAGTCTCCGATAACCATGTCGGAGGATTATCAGCGGAACATACAAAAAAAAAAAAAAAACATCCTCCCGCTGTCTCGGTTCTTTCCTTGGTTATTTTTGATAAGTACAATGTACATCCTCCCGCTGTCTCGGTTCTTTCCTTGGTTATTTTTGATAAGTACAATGTACATCCTCTCGCTATTTTGGTTCTTTCGTTGGTTATTCTACTGTGTACCCCCGACGCAAAAACGACGGGATGTCATAAGTTTGAAGTTTCTGTGTGTGTGTGTGTGTGTGTGTGTGTGTGTGTGTGTGTGTGTGTGTGTGTGTGTGTGTGTGTGTGTGTGTCTATCTGTGGCACCATAGTTTCCGAACGGATGAACCGATTTTGATTTTGTTTTTTGTTTGAAAGGTGAATTAGTCGAATGTCACTATACTCGTATTACTTCTCAAATTAATCTAAAAATACATCGAACATCATAAGAGCCGGCAGCGTGCAGTGTAGAGTGGCCTTAGCGCCTTAGAGTGGGGGCGGGGGGGAGGGGAGGGGGACGCGCGAACAATGCGTCGATAAGCGGATAACATGAGCCGAGCGTCGAGCAGCGAGCATCGAGTGCCGAGTGGTTAATGGCCGACCCATTACCGCTTACCCGCGCCGCGCCGCGACGCCGCGCGACGCCGCCGACACGACGCGACACGACCGCGACACGACCGCGACACGACCGCGACCCGCACGAAACGGGCTACACTTACAGTAAGTATATTGTGGAGAGCGAAGCCGCCAATACTTCGATATTATATTTAGTTATTGTTGTAGGAGCAAGTTCTCGTTATTCGTCGACCGAAAGACGTCTACAGCTGTTCATAGATATGTACTGCCACACGCCTCGGCCTAAAGCCGCCTGTTTCCAGTGACGTCCTGCCACACTTCTGTAGGGTTAGCATAATATTTAATTCGGTTACTTATCGATACCATAACTTTATTGAATTAGAGCAAAATTTCGTGCATGCATTTTTATATGTTTACGAATACGGATACGTTCCAAATTAAAATCGGTTGAACTGAATTTGTGACTTTAAAACAATACAGTTAAGGTTCATTTTACTTTGACTCTAGTCTCATCGAATACGAATAAGATCAATCGAATTAAATCTTATACTAGCCCTACCGATGAGTCAGTCCAGCTCGCCAACAGTGCGCTCGGCGGCACGAAGTCGCCCGGCCCGCTCCGCTACCATTTTGCGACCCCAAGGACTT
Organism: Hipparchia semele; assembly: GCA_933228805.2. NCBI lineage: Eukaryota > Metazoa > Arthropoda > Insecta > Lepidoptera > Nymphalidae > Hipparchia > Hipparchia semele. The sequence goes on along the minus strand of OW121715.1, from coordinate 15,907,893 downwards.
ATCGAGTTACATATGTATCCACGCCCGTTGCCACTCCAGCTGAGCAGATGAGCTTTGTCCGTAGCTCACTCTGCGAAGGAAAAACTATAACTCGTTCACGATAAGTGTACGCTTAGATCGATCCAAACGAGCGACCCGATCGATCGGCACCGGCGTATGAGCTGTATCGTTAGTACGTCAGTATCGCCGAGCAGACGCGGCGGGGACGCGCCGCCAGCCCGGAGCCGGGGAAACCATCGATGTAAAGATATAGAGATCGTTAGATATAGGCTATTCCACATAGCCCCGACGTGCCGGGGCGGGCGCGGGGCGCGGGGAGCGGGGAACGATCGAACAGTTAATGCGAAACCACTTAACGATCTTTAAGCTTCGATTTTAAACAATGGCGTCAAGAAATGCCATCAAACATGCATTACGCGAGGCGCGCCCTCGCCGCGCGACACGACGCCGACACGACGCCGCCGATACGACGCCGCCGACACGACGCCGACACGACACGAGCGGGCGCGTTAGCGATCCATAGTAATAAAATATTTATTATAGTATTTTATTCAGTACCTACCCAGTTTGCATCGGCTACGATAGAGTATTATAAGAAATACGAGTTCGAAAAACGAAGAATGTGTTTTTATCCAGTACGAGTACCTACGAGTACCTACCTACAAAGAGGTTGAACCGGATTATTAATTACGAATACTATGCCGATAATCATGAATGCTATGATGCAGAATTGTTCATTTTCAACATAACTAATAGATATCGTACCTATTAGTTAAGTTGAAACGGAAAGCGTCTAAATCTGTATCTCTGGCGCGGCTCGGCGTTGCGGCCCCGCACTCGGCGGGCGCGGCGCAACGCTCGCGAGTCGCATTCATCAGGATAATGGCAGTGCTCAAAGCGATCGCTAATGGGCGCAAACAATCGCGGCGGGCGGCGAGGGGCGGGCGGGGCGGGCGCGGGGGCGGGGGCGCGGGCCGGGGCGGCAGGGGAGGGCTAATTTGGCGATTCCTTCCTTCCTTCCTTCCGGCCGTGCCTCGTCTCAATCTAATCGCCGGCTTCCGGCACACTCCTCTCTCTTCGATCACTAGTCGCCGCCGACACGCTCTAAGTGGCGCTAATCGGTTTAACAGTGTTGGAGCTAATGAATACCTAACCGTTTGTATTCTTCTGGAATAGTAGAAGGAAATCGAGCAGCCCACTTCTGAGTGTATACGACTCGATCACCGGCTGGTGAGCGACGCTCTCCGCGCGCCGCCTGCCTGCGTCGCCGTAATGGCGCGTGTAATCGCGGCCGGCGCGCCGCAGCGGATCGCAGCTCGGCTCTGTGATCTCGGTGCAGCTTCCGTCGTCGCCGCGACGCGCCGGAAGCCCGGCTGCCTTTCTGAGCGAATTATCATGCAATTATTTTCACTTCTCTCGTTTCTGTCTCGCGACGTAAAGGTCGCAACGTGTCAGAGGATGTGGGAAGCGATAAAAGAACCCTACCTACTTATTTATTTCATATTTTTCTATCATTTGATAACGGCATGTAATTAAACAAGCTTCTATTTAATACCATTATTGGCCTCTAAATTACTAAGTCAGCCACAACCAATGAGCCACTAAAAATACTATTTTAGCCACTATATATTTTGAATACCTATACCTAAGCTTCTAATTTCATAACTCGGCACCTTTAAAATTTAGTGAAGCATCAATAATTATAACACATCCTATATTGTTCTATCATCAAAATGTACCTAATATTAGCATAAAAAAAAAATTCATTTTTTTTTTTACTTTTTTTTTAGTTTTAGGTAGGTTTACGATCCCAACAGAACCTAAGTGCCCGACCTTCGGCCGGGCACCTGAATATTCATGTATGACCCTAACCTAACCTAACTTTTGTTTAAAGAAAAAATTATACAAAACCAATTGCAATATTAACACACTAACAACAAAACAACAAAAAACGAGGTTGAGTTGAAAAATCGTGACTAAGTTAGTAAATTAGATGGCCAGATATAAATCAAGGGGACAAGTAATAAAAATAGTGGCTCTTTATTTGATGCTTTCTTTGGAATATTTTGTGGCCGTTGTGAAGAAGGCGAGTTTGTATATTAGAAGCTTAATCATTTTCCCGTGGCTAAGTTAATAAATTAGAAGCTAGGTTTTGTGGCCAAAAAAAAATTCTGTGGCTTGACTTATTATATCCCTTTGATAACTAGTGGTTCGCTCCAATCTGAGACCTCACGGCATCCCATAATTGCCAAAAGACATTATAAATTATACATTGTAATAACTAGTGGTTCGCCCCGAACTGAGACCTCGCGATATCCCATAATTCCCAAAAGTTTTAATTATATATTGTAATAATTAACTTTTAACATTAGACGCAATAAAAAAAATAATAGTTGACATAAAACTGTTTTACTGACACAGCGCCATCTATAGTGAAGCATTATAGTGAAGCATTATAGTGAAGCTATTAGCTTCACAATAATGCTAATAGATGGCGCATTAAAATTAAATAATTTCGTTTCTTTATAACATTTATCTAATTTTAGTATTTGTTGTTCAAGTAAAGGATATAACTGAATTTTCAACCAAGTTTCACGTTCTAATATTCAGTAATTCTTGACATATGGCTCAAATTAAAATCTCCACTTTGAAACCCCCCCATTTGGTCAATTTTTAGGGAAAAATTAAAAAAAAATATTTTTGTACTCTGTTCAAAGTCGTCTTTAAAAAGATATATCGCAAGTCTATGTAGAGCAACAAACAAGATTTTACTTCAAATGCGCTTCTATGAGAGCCCCCCTGAAATAAAGCTTTTTATATTTTTTTATACAATGTTCGGCTGAAGGCCATCAGTTTACATATTATATTTAAATTTGAAGTAATTACGTTCAGTAATTCAGAAGTTATAGGGCTCTGACAGACATTTAGACGAACACACTTCTCTGTCTAGTAGGCAAGCGCCCTAGTTGACTCAGAGAACTTCGCTTCGCTCGTTCAATTAACTTTACTAACATTAGACGCAATAAAAAATAATACTAGTTGACGCAATTCTGTTTTACCATGGTTTTACCGATAGTAAATACAGCGCCATCTATTAGCATTATTGTAAAGCGATAGAATCTATTAGCATTAAAAATTAAATAATTTCGTTTCTTTATAATATTTATGTAATTTTAGTATTTGTTGTTCAAGTACAGGATATAACTGAATTTACAACCAAGTTTCAGGTTCTAATATGCAGTAATTTTAGACATATGACTCAAATTAAATCTCCACTTTGAAAGCCCCCATTTCATCAATTTTTAGGGGAAAATAAAAAAAAACTGAATTCTGTTCAAAATCGTCTTTAAAAAAATATATCGCAAGTCTATGTAATTCAACAAAAAAAATTTTACTTCACATACGATTCTATGAGAGCCCCCCTGAAATAAAGCTTTTTATATATTTTTTATGCAATATTCGGCTGAAGGCCATCAGTTTACATATTATATTGAAGGAATAATTACCTACGTTCAGTAAATTCAGAAGTTATAAGGCTCTGACAGACGGACGGATAAGTGTAAATTCACTCAAGTAGACTAGGAGGCCTCGCTTCGCTCGGTCAAAAATGTGACCCAGATTGGTTAGTGGACGGGCTGCGGAGACAGGAATTAAATACGTGACAAGGTCGACTCCTTCGAGTAATTCTAGATTGATTTGATAGGTACTGTATAAGAAACGTTTCATCTAGATACTTCTAGGAAAAAAAAGCAGAAGGGGGAAAGTTAGTAAATTAGTAGTTTTCATTACTTTGTCTTAAATATTTCAAAAATTATTCGGTTTAGCGCGAAAAGTGCGTGCGGCGGCGTGCTGCAGCAGCGGCGTCGGGGAGGAGAAGGCCACGCTCGGTGCGCATCGTGCGGCGGCGTGCTGCAGCAGCGGCGTCGGGGAGGAGAAGGCCACGCTCGGTGCGCATCGTGCGGCGGCGTGCTGCAGCAGCGGCGTCGGGGAGGAGAAGGCCACGCTCGGTGCGCATCGTGCGGCGGCGTGCTGCAGCAGCGGCGTCGGGGAGGAGAAGGCCACGCTCGGTGCGCATCGTGCGGCGGCGTGCTGCAGCAGCGGCGTCGGGGAGGAGAAGGCCACGCTCGGTGCGCATCGTGCGGCGGCGTGCTGCAGCAGCGGCGTCGGGGAGGAGAAGGCCACGCTCGGTGCGCATCGTGCGGCGGCGTGCTGCAGCAGCGGCGTCGGGGAGGAGAAGGCCACGCTCGGTGCGCATCGTGCGGCGGCGTGCTGCAGCAGCGGCGTCGGGGAGGAGAAGGCCACGCTCGGTGCGCATCGTGCGGCGGCGTGCTGCAGCAGCGGCGTCGGGGAGGAGAAGGCCACGCTCGGTGCGCATCGTGCGGCGGCGTGCTGCAGCAGCGGCGTCGGGGAGGAGAAGGCCACGCTCGGTGCGCATCGTGCGGCGGCGTGCTGCAGCAGCGGCGTCGGGGAGGAGAAGGCCACGCTCGGTGCGCATCGTGCGGCGGCGTGCTGCAGCAGCGGCGTCGGGGAGGAGAAGGCCACGCTCGGTGCGCATCGTGCGGCGGCGTGCTGCAGCAGCGGCGTCGGGGAGGAGAAGGCCACGCTCGGTGCGCATCGTGCGGCGGCGTGCTGCAGCAGCGGCGTCGGGGAGGAGAAGGCCACGCTCGGTGCGCATCGTGCGGCGGCGTGCTGCAGCAGCGGCGTCGGGGAGGAGAAGGCCACGCTCGGTGCGCATCGTGCGGCGGCGTGCTGCAGCAGCGGCGTCGGGGAGGAGAAGGCCACGCTCGGTGCGCATCGTGCGGCGGCGTGCTGCAGCAGCGGCGTCGGGGAGGAGAAGGCCACGCTCGGTGCGCATCGTGCGGCGGCGTGCTGCAGCAGCGGCGTCGGGGAGGAGAAGGCCACGCTCGGTGCGCATCGTGCGGCGGCGTGCTGCAGCAGCGGCGTCGGGGAGGAGAAGGCCACGCTCGGTGCGCATCGTGCGGCGGCGTGCTGCAGCAGCGGCGTCGGGGAGGGGAAGGCCACGCTCGGTGCGCACCGCCGCGTCTCCCCGAGCCCGTCGCCAGCGAGGCGGAACGAGGCTCCGGAGTCAAAGCGCGCGAACAGAGAAACGTCAAATTCATTTCCGACGATTAGCGAGCGCCGCCACCGCCCGCTCTGGCCCCCTTCGCGCGGGGTGGAGAAGGGGGGGGTCGCTAATGGGCTCGCTATTATTTTATTTTCCGGCGCAGAGAAAATTGCCTTAATTCGCGACAAAGAGACAGCAGAGTGGCGGAACTGCGTCTTTTACGTAATAGGCACAGCCGGTCGCCGGTCGCCGGTCGCCGCGCGCCGGTCGCCGGCTGCGTCCGTCGTGAGCGCGCTGCCAACATCCACAGCGTTGCCATTTGTGTGAGGCGGTTGTCTCGCTGACGCATACCGTTACACCAGGATGGAACCCATAAGTAAGACAACTTTTAGGAGACATTTTAAAACTTCTGCAGCTCAATTCTCTATTGACCATATTTTATGTTGTATACTTAATGATCCATAAGGATTGCGATCGTTACGATTGACAGAACGATCGTTACGATCGAATAAATTTGTTCCAGCTTCCTCCGAAAGTGAGCGGGTAAGAGTGCAGTGAGTGGGGGTCAGTTTTTGAAGTCCGCCCTGCAGGCTGCGACCGTGTCGCGGCTACAATCGCTCCATCATCATCGTACAATAATAATAACAGCGAGTATCGCTGGACAAAAATTATACGTTTTACAACCTTTTGTTCTTATCAATAAATCAATATTCCAAAAATATACCTAGAGCATAAAGCTGAAAAGAGCTATAGGTAATATATACCTATACAATATTTAATGCGCTGAGGTGTAGTATAGATGACGTAGTTAAGGTTAGTATATAAGATGTATCTTTTAGATTGCAAGTATGAGTAATAAATAGTACGAGATGGAGAACAGTCGTTTGAAATAACACCCAACATTCCCACAGCACTTTTCTATAGAAACTTAAAGATTACGTCGCAGTCGTTCCCGGTCTACCTTGTTTATGTTTTGATAAGCTTTACTTTTTAAATATAGATATATTTGAGTCTAGATAACATGTAATTTTGTCGGTTCTTCAAATGATAAATAAATAAAGCTCTCATAGATATTCGGAGAGACTCTCGTAGATATTCGGAAAATCCAAGATGACTCGAAGACCTCCTTCTTTGTCAAATATCGTGTTATACTCGGGTCAACACTCGCAGATGTCGGCCGAGCGGCATCGGCTCGAACACGTCTAGCTCCGGCCAGAAGCAGGCGAACATCCGCCGCGGCCCGCGCCCGACGTGCGGCCGCATGGCTCGTCTGTGTTGGCTTTCCATAGCAGCCACAGATTGTCTTAGGTAATAAATAATTTTGAATCAGTAGGTACGCACGGACCTAAAAGGTTTTAGGAAAGATACTCATATAAAAGGTTACCGAATCGAGAGGCATCGGGAAAAACGATCAGTCAGAGAGGCTGCATATACCCAAAACTAAAAAGCCGACCCGGCTATCGCGAGCTGGTGGGCTGATTGATCATTATTTGATTATATTAATTTTAGATTACGATAAGACGTTAGTAATGAACTCGATACCTTTGTTTGTTGACTCTCGATGTAGATTTCTATTCTCGGTAAAATGGTGAGTACTAAGCCAATGTGGTAATCCTCATTAAGTTCGAGCTTGAAGTAAGGACAGCGGCACGCGGAGCGGCTCCTGCACGGAAACAGAGCTACCTCGCGGAAATCGCAGACGAGAGTACGCTCACTGGTGTCGCCCGCGACATCTCAACTATATTAAATGGACATCGAGTGCTAGCCCGGTCACAATGCTGCCCGCGGAGCAGGGTGGCGCTGCACCTGCCCATTTAGTTTCGTTTAGAGATTGTATACGGCACAATTACTGTCTCCTACCAAATGCTTCTTCAATTTGTTTCGTTTGAAAATGTCAAAGGTAACATTCTTTTATTTAATCTACCGACTTGTCGCAGAAAAGAAATTTTATCGTTGAGTACCTTATAGTGAGTAATTTGTATTACGAACATTTTAATTTTCTCTCGCTAATGTCTGGAATCTAAAAAAAATCTTAATATATAATGAATTACCCCTAAAGAAAAAGTATTAATAAAATTATAAAAATTCCAGTAACGAACATGCGAGCGGTCAGCTCGCACGTGCGTCCCGCGGATGTCCGCACTCGCCCCCGAAGTCCTGAGCTCCGACGACCGTCACCGACGAGTGACGACTGAAAGGTCTGCGCCTCTGTGACCCCAGTTTACTTGACGCCCAATCGCAGCACCGGGGCGGGGCGAGCGACGGAGACGGGGCGACCGGCGTGTTCGGCGCCGAGCGGGACGGCGCGCGGTGGGCGGGCTCCAGCGCGGGGCGGCTCGGCGCCGTGACGGTCGGCCGTCGCTGAAGTCAGTCAAACTTTGGTGATAGTTTCGCGAGGTCGGACGACGCACCGACGAAGCGAGGTCTCGACGCGGCGCGAGTTTATCGAATAGTTAATAAATCATAACTATATTAAATCGATGGTTCATTAAATAAATGAGAAATACATTCGATAATCTAATACGTACTCGATAATCTAATACTTTGTTATATAATAATTAAAATGAAATAAAAATTATGTGGGCAATAAAAGTATTGAAAACGTATGAATAGTAAATTTCTCGAGAAAGTCATCTCTCACCCGGCGGTCATATCGGCCCGTTCATCGATTTACTTAAAGTACAGTCGAGCAGTTAACGGTTCGCTCGTGAGAGGAGAGGCCGAGGACTCATGTGTGCGGTGTAGTGTAGCGGGAGAGCAGCACGCGGCGGCAGGCCGGGCAGCAGCCGGGCAGCAGCCGGCAGCATGGCGAGCAGCGCGCGGCGCGGCGCCGCCTACACCATCGACAGCATCCTGGGACACCGCCGCACGCCCGGTACGACCGCCTGCAGATCGCCCCCTCACCCCTCGCTCCCTGGCTCCTCGCCCAACTACCCACCGAGCGGAGCAGTGCTAGCTTTTACGAATTGTCCAGAAAAGACCTATTGCAATGAATACGTCTTTTCTGGAGCGCCTTTAATTAGTATTACGTAAATACATAATATAATACAAATTATATAAATAATATTAGCACAAAATAATCAGGTATTACTTTAATTATTTTGGTTACAAAAGGCGGAATCAATATTGAAGTATTTTTTCCAAGTCTTGTCCATCTATTTTATTTCTAGTACGAGAGACAAAATGTTAAATGATATTCGTCGTAGAAGCACCGTGTGACTCGAGTGTGTCGGCCCGTAGGCCGTAGCGCGGCGCCGCGCTCGAGCAAAAGACATCGACGGGCGCGCCGCCCGCCTCGCGCCCGCCTCGCGCCCGCCTCGCGCCCGCCTCGCGCCCGCTGCTCGAAGCGGCCAGCGCGGCGTTGCATCGTGGATTTTAAGCTTTGGCTTTCATATTACGTTTAATCCTGAAATATTCATAAGTATTTAATAATCGATAGATAAACATATATCTATATTTGTAATAAAACTGTAAGGAAACGAATTCTATACATTAAATATATTTAAAAAAAATTTAATCGGAGCATGCTTTATTAGTATCCATACTGAGCCAAAAACAACTTTTTTTGAATTTTGTGTCTGTCTGTTTGTCTGTGCGCGCATTACCTACGTGAAAACTACTGAACGGATTTGAATGAAGTTTGGTATAGTGGTAGGTGATACTCGGGGTCAATTTATAAAATACTTTTTATCCGGAATAGGGGATCAAAGTTTTTGTTGATTTGGCTCCATAACTCCATAACTTCGTCAAATCTATACCGATTTTGACAATTCTTTTTTAATTTAAAAGTGTTTACAATCAGATATATTTTGCTTAGTTTTGATGGAGGTTTGATAGACAGTATCGCAGATAGAGGACGGAACTCCTCCCGGATAGCAGCGATTCATTCGCATAAGAGTTAATGATTTTAATGTATACATACCATACATAAATATATGAAAGTCTCGGACATAACCAATAATAATTAGAAATAGACCATTGAGCTACCCAGCTGCCCAGCTGCCCAACTGCCCAGCTGCCCAGCTGCCCAGCTGAAACAGTGGACATTGAGGAATTGTCGATTATGAATTCACATTATAGGTACCAAGTATGGACCGATACATAATATCGCAATGTTCCCGTAAAAAAGTCCTGGCTTTTAATCCTGATGCTACTGGGTACTGTCCACCTAAACTGATGGGATTTAGAGACTGTCGATTATTTATTAATTGATATTGGCAAATATATCATGAACTCCAGGCTCCAGCTGTTTGTACCGTTGGGTTTGTTTTATAGCTTACCCGTGCGAAGCCGGGGCGGGTCAACTAGTCTATACATATATAATAATCTAAATTTTTTCGCTAACTCGTCCGCTAGTTAAGTCAGGTAGGTTATTTACTTATCCCTGAGGGACATTCTTTTTTTCGGTCACATAACTAACCCTTGTAAAAATTCACGTCGGTCTCTATGGGAATATCATAATTAATAAAATACTGGCTGATACCTCTAGGGATATTCTCGAGGGAATCCTTTAATTTTCCGGGATGAAAAGTAGCCTATGTCCTATTCCCGACTATAATCTATCTCTGTGCCAAATTTCAGCTAAATCGATCCAGTCGTTGCGACGTAATTGAGTAACAAACATACAAACTTTCGCATTTATACCTAATATTAAATAAATAAATAGGATAGGATTTAAAGTGGTAGAGTTTCGATGGATTTACAGTTGAATAGCTATAAATCTTTTTATTCGCTTATCTGACTAAACATCAATTCTGTCTTAATCTAATGAAATTCTAAAACGCATTTTAAGCTATTCTGGTGGTGCGTGCCTACAGCTGCTCAGTCGCAGCCGTCAGCCGTGGCCGCGAGAGGGCGGAGCATTGAATATGGAAATGTTCATTATATTATATTATTGACGACAATATGCAAATATTCCACTTTGATCTTAATTACTGTAATCAAACATTGTGGTGGTTTATAATATAAAATATGAATAGGTTGGTACAAAAATTGCAAAAACATTGTTTTATTATTGTTTGTACGTAAAATGAAACAATTTTAGAATCAGTTCCCGAGAATCTGATGACTCGCTCCCCTTTAGGACGGAATCGACTACCTACTGTTGTTGTTGAAGAGTTGGGTTCGGTTAGTAGGTATATATATGAAGTGACCGATAAAAACGATAACCTAAAAATACCTAAGTACTTGTAAAAGATTCATACCGATTAACATAGAAAGGTCCTACATTAATTTTAAAACGAATTTATTACATAGAAGCCATACAGTTACCCACCCGTATGACATGCGACAAGAGGCCGGCACGAGTGGGAGTGACGTGGCAGTTTTTAGTTACGATTTAACTTCGCCTCGTAAATAAATTATAATTTCTGAACGACTCCTCCGAACAGGTGAATGTGTACCGAGTGCCCGCGTCGCCCGCGACCTGCGGCCAGTGCAGCGACGCTGCCGAGCGCGGCGTGACGCTTGCAGTAATAATATACCTAACGATCACTCCGAACTCGCTCGCCGCCCCGCGGTCGTCGTCCAATTCAAATAACCCCAAATAGATATTAATATTCCCGACTTACACAAAGTACACAGCGGCGGTCGCGAGCAAACTAATAACGCCCGCCGTCGCGCCCGACCTCGAGCCGCGACCCGCCGACCCCCCGGCGACGCATTATTTCATATTTACAAATGCTTTCACGCTAAAATAATCTATAATAAGTCGTTTAAAGAGCTAAAACGGCCCGTTCGATTAAAGACACTGTCGAGACCCTACAATAGTGATTTGGAAATATGATGATTATCTCGGCTGGCTGCGCGAAGGGAAGCCGCCCGCTATCGTGTCGCCCGCGGAGGGCTCGTCGCTGGCGAGACGGACGCTCTCGTCGACGAGCTCGTGTGAACTTTAATACATATTTGTAACAGTTACTGAGTTACTATTCCTGTACCTACATTCCTTTTCTTCTTTTTATAATACAAACTAGCTGATACCCGCGACTTCGTCCGCGTGGATTAAGGTTTTTTATTCCCGCGGGAACACTCTTATTTCCCGGGATAAAAAGTAGCCTATGTCCTATTCCAGACCATAATCTGTCTCTGTGCCAAATTTAAGCCAAATCGGTTCAGTCGTTGCGACGTGACTGAGTAACAAACATACAAATTTTCGTCTTTATAATATTACTAGCTGATACCCGCGACTTCGTCCGCGTGGATTAAGGTTTTTTATTCCCGCGGGAACACTATTATTTCCCGGGATAAAAAACAGCTTATGTCCTATTCCAGACCATAATCTATCTCTGTGCCAAATTTAAGCCAAATCGGTTCAGAAGTTGCGACGTGACTGAGTAACAAACATACAAATTTTCGCGTTTATAATGTTATTATTAACAAATTATTATTGGTGTGCAGCAATTATTTATGCTTTTCCCACGGAAAAAATTTGAGAAATCGGGATTAAAATTAGTAGTAGTAGTAGCTTCTGTCCGCGACTTTGTCTGCGTGGACTTCAGAATTGGGTCTAAAGCTTCGCTCGTTAACAATTTTTATATCTTACCACGGGAACTATTTGAGATCGGTATAGAAAGTACATGTCCTTTTCCATAGCATAGGTGACATGCATACCAAATTTCAAAGCTGTCTGCCCACGGCTTAGCTCTTAAATAATTTTCAATTTTCCCTCGGGAACTTCTTAAGGAATCGGGATAAAACGTAGCCTATGTTCTTTTCCATGTCAAAGGCTACATGCATACCAAATTTCAAAGCTGTCTGCCTGCGGCTTAGCTCGTAAACAATTTTCAATTTTCCCTCGGGAACTACTTAAGGAATCGGGATAAAAGGTAGCCCATGTTCTTTTCCATGTCAAAGGCTACATGCATGCCAAATTTCATCCAAATCCGTTCAGCCGTTTTTGCGTGATTGAGTAACAAACATCCAAACATCCAAACATCCAAACATCCAAACATCCACACTTTCACATATATAATATTAGTAGGACTAGCGAACCCGACAGACGTTGTCCTGTCTTAACTATGAATATTGAAACTCTTTGACGAAATTGGCAGCACGCTTTCTGTCGATGTTATGTCAAACGCCATAAGGTTACATTAGAAATAATTTAATATGGTGGTTAAGTTTTCTTAAATTTTCTAATTTTTCGCGCAATTTTCTTAATTTTTTCTTTTATAAGAACCTTCTCCTGACAATAACAAACACAACAAAAAAAGAATTAGCGAAATCGGTCCAGCCGTTCACGCGTGATGCGCTTACCAACACATTAAGCGATTCATTTTTATATATTAGATATAGATATAGATATATTATAGTAGGATATTATTAACAAATTATTATTGGTGTGCAATTATTGGTATTTATGCTTTTCTCACGGAAAAAATTTGAGAGATCGGGATTAAAATTAGTAGTAGTAGTAGCTTCTGTCCGCGACTTTGTCTGCGTGAACTTCAGAATTGGGTCTAAAGCTTCGCTCGTTAACATTTTTTTATCTTACCACGGGAACTATTTGAGATCGGTATAGAAAGTACATGTCCTTTTCCATAGCATAGGTGACATGCATACCAAATTTCAAAGCTGTCTGCCTGCGGCTTAGCTCGAAAACAATTTTCAATTTTCCCTCGGGAACTATTTAAGGAATCGGGATAAAAGGTAGCCTATGTTTTTTTCCATGTTAAAGGCTACATGCATACCAAATTTCAAAGCTGTCTGCCTGCGGCTTAGCTCGAAAACAATTTTCAATTTTCCCTCGGGAACTATTTAAGGAATCGGGATAAAAGGTAGCCTATGTTTTTTTCCATGTTAAAGGCTACATGCATACCAAATTTCAAAGCTGTCTGCCTGCGGCTTAGCTCGTAAACAATTTTCAATTTTCCCTCGGGAACTACTTAAGGAATCGGGATAAAAGGTAGCCTATGTTCTTTTCCATGCCAAAGGCTACATGCATGCTCCGGTGTCGGGGCGAAACGTGCGTCGAGAGTAGGGTAAAAGTCTTGTGTGGTGATGCATGTGACTGGTGGTGGCATTGCTTGCTTGGGAACTTGGTTTTCTTGCTTAGTCGGGAAGGTGAGCGGTGCATTAGCTTTTAACCGTATGTTTGACCATACAGATTTTTTCTGTTGGCGGATTATAGCAAAATAACTCTAACCTTTTCTTGCTCTTGGTAGTTCGTAAATCACCTAATCCAATCAAATAATGACGTAATAGACAATAAGTACCCGTCTTATAATTTATTTATTTATTATAAATATAATAATATAATTAATTTTTTATCTACCTATCTAACTGCTTTTAAATAATGCGCAAATAAATACATATTATAATTATTAAATGATTACTAAGCGTGTTATTCTTCGTTATCGTTCAACAAAAAAAAATGCTTCGTAAGAGGTCTCTACCGATCGTTTGGAATCGCATCAATCGGCTTAAGAAAATTATATAAAGAACTGCTCTCAATTCTCCATATCGATAATATGGTATCGGGACGATTCGAGCTCGTATTGACAACGTACAGATTCAGCTGCAAGCAGCAATGTGAGCCTTGTCGCCTCGCGACAAGGTCCACATTACATTGCGCGCGCGGCGCAGGGCGAGCGCGGCGATTTCATAACGAGCAACACTCGAAGCGGCAATTTGACAGGATTACTTCAATTGCGACGGCAACAAATATTATAGTAACATTATTTTCATCGCAAGCGGAAAAGCTACAAAAATTGTTAACTGAATTCGAAAAGAAGTTTGATATCCACACTTTAATACCGATATCGCAATAAAAGTTTCCAGCGAGCGAGACGCAACCGTCGTTCCCACGATAAAACTAGGCTAGGTGCGGGTTGTTACGTTCCCTCAAATATGGTTGAGCGAAGCAATGGCTGAATCATGCGTCTTGCTCGTGAACGGGTGCCACCAACGGGAATGAGTCTGCTTTGACTACCCGTCTTGACATGCGTTGGATTGGTGTACCTGCGTATGCATTTTTGCATTTTTGAAGCTTTATTGTGGAAGCACTACGGAACATAGCATAGCTTTGTAAAAAAAAATTTTTTTTTTGAAAAGAGCATCTGCTGAGTTTCTTGCCGGCTCTTCTCAGCAGAATCTGCATTCCGAACCGGTGGTAGATTTGTGACATGTCATAGGAGCTACAAGTTAGCCTATATGAAATAAATAAATTTTGAAATTTTGAATTTTAAAACCGGGCTTCGAATGTTACCTGCCGTACTCGGTCAGCCGACACTGTCACTGGCGCTGTCCACGTCGGCTCTTATCAAATATCGAAGTGCTCAACATTGCTTCGCGAGTGATGTTGCGAGACCTTTCGGATTTCGTCGCGACCCTTCTCATCGGACTCATTAACATAAACGTTTTAATAAGATCAACTACAACATAAATCCTTTTGTACGAGACAATAATAGTGCAGAGTTCATCCGCTGCGCTGCGCGTATTCTATACGCGTAGGTACCTACACACCCGTCGTCGTAAGCCTCGCTTTGTGCGCTAATTCCGCCAACAATTACAACGGGCTTAACAGAAATACAATTACTATAAATAAATAGTGCGACTAACGTCGAGTGACGTTAAGTGCTTCACAAAAAGTGTATTTTGTTTGCAGTTTGTGCGCCGGTCGCGTACCGGTCGACCCGGACCCCGGCGCGGACTCGGCGCCCGTGCACGCGCGCGCCTTTCGACTCTATGTCGAGCGGCATAGGGTCGACGTCGCAGTGGCCGCACTTGTAATTAGTCAGTTAAAAGAGGCGAAGGGTGGTAATTCGGTATTATCGAGGGCTGGTTTGCGCCGGATTAAGAGATCGATGTCACGCGAGTGCATCGCATCCTCGCTGGGAACAGCGTCGCTGCACACACACACACACACACACACACACACACACGGGGCGAGCTGCCCTGCGACTCACTTTCATGCAAATTCATGTTTGATCAAGCGATGTTAATGCCTTTTAAAGTTTGAACAATATTACAATTTAAATTTAACTTTCCATAAGTTTAATTTCAATTGTAATGTTGTTAAATCCATAGTTAATAAAAAACTCCACATTATATTAGCTACTAGCGGCCCGCTCCGGCTTCGCACGGGTATAAAATATATAGCCTATGTCATTCACTGATAAAATGATTAAAATCGATCCAGTAGTTTTGATTTATTCATTACTGCCCGTGGCCCGCACGCGTTTTTAGAGTAAACAATTCTTCTTTCCCTAAACCATGAAGATTTCCTGCTATCAACCGCCGCAAACGCTACGTCCCGCAATTTTTAAATCTGTAATATCTTCGAAAATATTCATTTAAATCATATGCTGTAATGGGCCATATAGATCTATATTAAATCAACACTATATTTAAGGTATTTAATTAGATAAGGATTAATGCTGTATTGGTTAAAATCGCTTCGAAAATTAGCCATTATTTGTCGTAAAAAGTAAATGACAAAAAAATGTTATTGTGGGATATCCATAAGAGATAGACATATACCATAGCGGAGTTTTCTGTAGACCTTTTTAATGTGTACAAAAAAATATCATTTAAAAATACGAATAAGATTCCAAAGGTAGGTAATAACTGTAGTATTTAACTTTTTAGTTCGTTTTTTGGTTGGGCAGTCGTATTTTTTAATATTTTTAATTACATAGTATACTGTGTAGTGATGAGGTGTTTAGGTTTGCGTTAAGTTTATCCTTTATTTTTCATTAAATTTATAAATAATGCTTTTGAATGATTTATAAATTATTCTGTACGTAACAAAATCTTAAATAGGAAAAATTAAAAGCTAAATATAAATAAATTCATATAAACCGCTAACAAATGGAGCGAGGAAATGAACCTAGAACGCTGGCTGCGTTACCACGCCGAATGGCCAAACTTATACGTATTTGGCCAAAGTAACATCCAGCCCTCGGGTCCGGTCCAGTCCGATAAAGTACATACAACACAAACGTGTTGTACTTTACTTATAAAACTGATTTATTTATTTATTTCTTTGCCAACAGGAAATCACACAAGAATTACAAAAAATTATACTACAGCTATAGAAACATTTCAGGTGTGCACCCAATTACAAGCAAACCGACATGCGTATAAGAAAAAGTGCAAATGCGGGTTTGCCAGTTAACAGTTACACAAGGTTAATTTAATGTCTACAATTGAACTATGAGAAGCATATGAGGCTATGATGCGGTTAAAATATATTGATATAATAATCTTTTATACTGTTGCAAAGAGAGCAAGTGTATATCGATAATGACATTAGAGTTTTTAAAAAGCTTTTTATGCTCACGACAAATTCTAAGTAACACATTGTTAGCTCCCATGTTTGTTCTGCAACCATTGATAACGAATGGTTTGTACCTGAAAATCCTAAAGTTGTTTCGAGGCACAGATAAATTAATTAATAAGACTGATAGTAATACGTACATCGATATAATTACTGATACGAGTATTTTTTTTATTTTTTTACAGACTTAAAAAAGTGAACACAATTTACACCATAATTTATAGACCAAAGCAAGACTAAAACTTGAGGCTGGTGATTGCAACTGGCAGCCCAATCAGACCGTAGCCTGTGCTAGGGCTGTCCAAATATCCTCGACCATATTTTATAATTTTTGTTATAAAAGTTTTATTCTAAAATTTAAATTTTTAGAATTACCTAACTAAATTATAATTAAGTATTATACTTATAGAAGGACAAACTCGTATCATTGAAGTGTTGCATTTTTCACTAGATGGCGTAGATCGTTGCGTGGAAATGAAAAGTGAAGGCGCGCATTCCGACTCCGAGCACGAAGTGGAGCACGAGCCCGGCGCCGAGCCCGAGCGCGCCGAGCACGACGCGCTGGACGCGCTGGACGCGGCGGACGCGGGCCGCCCGCGCAAGGTAACTTGCTACACGAGCACGAGCCCGGCGCCGAGCCCGAGCGCGCCGAGCACGACGCGCTGGACGCGCTGGACGCGGCGGACGCGGGCCGCCCGCGCAAGGTAACTTGCTACACGAGCACGAGCCCAGCGCCGAGCCCGAGCGCGCCGAGCACGACGCGCTGGACGCGCTGGACGCGGCGGACGCGGGCCGCCCGCGCAAGGTAACTTGCTACACGAGCACGAGCCCGGCGCCGAGCCCGAGCGCGCCGAGCACGACGCGCTGGACGCGCTGGACGCGGCGGACGCGGGCCGCCCGCGCAAGGTAACTTGCTACACGAGCACGAGCCCGGCGCCGAGCCCGAGCGCGCCGAGCACGACGCGCTGGACGCACTGGACGCGGCGGACGCGGGCCGCCCGCGCAAGGTAACTTGCTACACGAGCACGAGCCCGGCGCCGAGCCCGAGCGCGCCGAGCACGACGCGCTGGACGCGCTGGACGCGGCGGACGCGGGCCGCCCGCGCAAGGTAACTTGCTACACGAGCACGAGCCCGGCGCCGAGCCCGAGCGCGCCGAGCACGACGCGCTGGACGCGCTGGACGCGGCGGACGCGGGCCGCCCGCGCAAGGTAACTTGCTACACGAGCACGAGCCCGGCGCCGAGCCCGAGCGCGCCGAGCACGACGCGCTGGACGCGCTGGACGCGGCGGACGCGGGCCGCCCGCGCAAGGTAACTTGCGACACGCGCCGACGACTCTCGCCGTACACTGTCCACCGGCGCATTGTATTTATATTAGTTTCATAAAAAGTTACGATGAATGCCTTAAATCTTAACGATAGCCTTCATATAGTCTTCCAGTCACCACTTGAAATATTTTCGTGCTCGTTTTATTTGCTATAATACCGATCGGCACGCTCGGGCGCGGCCGCAGCGCGCTGTCCGAGCGGTGACGCGGTGCTCACCGTGGGCGGTGTGTTGTCAAGCAGGTGCGCCGCAGCCGCACCACGTTCACCACGTACCAGCTGCACGAGCTGGAGCGCGCCTTCGACAAGACGCAGTACCCCGACGTGTTCACGCGGGAGGAGCTCGCCATGCGCCTCGACCTCAGCGAGGCGCGCGTGCAGGTCGGTGCCGCACACACTCGCGACCCTACCCTACCACACTCGCCACGCTCCCCACGCGCACCACGCTCGCCACGCTCTCCACGCGCACCACGCTCCCCACATTCTCCTACACACATCTTTAATGCAAATTTTTGAGGCGTAATTCTGTTCGTGTGTCGTGGAATTACAATTTGACCTCTCTAAAAGAACTCTCCAATTTACATATAAGTCACTATTCGTGACTTATATGTAAATTACGCCACTACAAAGTATAAAAATAGTTTTAGGTTACACGTTTGTTGAAGTCGGATGGCTTAAATAGAAACGATGCTCGCCCAACTTCAACAAACGTGTATAAAATAAAATTATTTTTATACTTTGTAGTGGCGTTTGAAATCGGTTTTTTCGAAAAGAATTTTTGTTTTAAGCTTTTTAGTGAAGATTGTTCCTGCTCTCTTTCTCCCCTCGTAATTCGTAAGCAATAGTTCCTAAATCCTCGCAGTTTGGATAGGCCGTACCCCTGCAGCATCAGGGTTGAAGAGTTAAGACCTTGAGCTCTACGATGTAGACTATGTTTGATACTAACCATATCAATTCGCAAGCGACAGTTCCTAAATCCCCATAATTTAGGGGAAAAGTATCCCTGCAGCATCAGGCTAAGGAAAGTAAAAATTTTTATGGGACCATTCCGCAAGCTTCTTTTGTCGATTAAAAATCGGAATCGCAGGAATCGGTCCAGAAACCCCGGAGAAATCGGTGAAATACACAGAAAAAAAAGATACCGGCCGAATCGATTACCTCCTCCTTTTTGGAAGTCGGTTTAAAATAAATAATAATGAATGTAAAAATCAATTAATAATAAGATTAAATAAGTTGAATTTGGGATTTATTAAAATTTTAAATTGAAGGCATAACGATTGTCAATAATTGTAATTACATTTCTAATAATGTACTCGATGAAACTATAATTAAATTCCCGGCAACTATTGAGTAACGATGTACGATGTAATGAACACCGCGATGAATTCCGCGGTTTGTTTGATAGATGTTATTAACATCGTGTATCACAGTGCCGATAATGCTGATGATAAATTATTTATAATTTAATATGTACTTATTATTATTTATTACTGAACATAATAATATATCGAACAGAAGTAAAATACAAACATGAACTTAACTAACCAAATATATGCTAACCTATACTAGTGGTTCGCCCCGAACTGAGACCTCGCGGTGTCATAATTCCCATAAGATAGTTTTAATTATTTATTGTAATAATTAACTTTTAACATTAGACGCAATAAAAAATAATAATAGTTGACGCAAAACTGTTTTACTGATACAGCGCCATCTATTAGCATTATTGTGAAGCTATTAGCATTAAAAATTAAATAATTTCGTTTCTTTATAATATTTATCTAATTTTAGTATTTGTTGTTCAAGTACAGGATATAACTGAATTTTCAACAAAGTTTCAGGTTCTAATATGCAATACTTTTTGACATATGGCTCAAATTAAATCTCCACTTAAAAGTTAAATAATTTCGTTTCTTTATAATATTTATCTAATTTTAGTATTTCTTGTTCAAGTACAAGATATAACTGAATTTTCAACAAAGTTTCAGGTTCTAATATGCAATACTTTTTGACATATGGCTCAAATTAAAATCTCCACTTTGAAAGCCCCCCATTTCGTCAATTTTAAGGGAAAAATTAAAAAAAAAATATTTTTGTACTCTGTTCAAAGTCGTCTTTAAAAAAATATATCGCAAGTCTATGTAACGCAGCAAACAAAATTTTACTTCAAACACGCTTCTATGAGAGCCCCCCTGAAATAAAGCTTTTTATATTTTTTTATACAACGTTCGGCTGAAGGGCATCAGTTTACATATTATATTTAAATTTGAAGTAATTACGTTCAGTAATTCAGAAGTTATAGGGCTCTGACAGACATTTGGACGTACACACTTCTCTGTCCAGTACAGACAAGCGCCCTCGTTGACTCAGAGAACTCGCTTCGCTCGTTCAACTAAAAGTTCGGCGCGGCGGTGACAGTCCGGGCCGCTCGGGGGTCGCGGTGGATCCCTGCAGGCAGAAGGTACCTCAGCGTGATGGCCCAAGCGCTTTCATTCTCAAGGAGACCCGCGCCTGGGCCGCGCCAGCTATGGGTGGGAATTGTTGAACGAAACGGAGACGAACGAAACGAAATGTTGTTTAGTGTAGTGATATGGTGAAAACCCTACCTACAGTAGGTATTTATAGTAGGGGAACCCGAGAGGCTAGATAGGGATTTATTCGAGCGTCGTGGGAACCTATTGGATTGTGAAGATTAGATGCTGTAAAGAAAAAAATTTATATATTTTAAGGTTATAGCCTATAGGTATATATATATAGGTTTCAAAAATGTAAAAAAACCAGTCACAAAGACATACACGAGCACGTCAGATATTAATAGTGTATGTGCCCACGTGTTTCTGATGACAGAAAAATACTAATCTGCCGGTTTGCACGATGGGGGCGGCGTACGAAGGGGTAGAATATAGGAAAAAGAAAAATTTATTCGACCGCTTCAGATATTGAGAAGGGATGTTAAGTGGACCCTCGAGTAGCTTCTATTCAAAAGACTGACGATTTGGACGCGACCAAAAGTCATGAGCGATTTTGAAAATGCAAAAAAAAATCATGACCTTGAAATACTCGAACGCGCTTCATCTTTCCGTATTGACCCATCATCTGACAATTGTGTGGAGGAAATTCCTTAATGTGACGGTTGGATTTTTTTAATTTATAAATATTTTTTAATTACTGTGTACACTCACCACACTATTAAAACACTGCACATCACTTCAAAAAAAAACTTTATTACGAAAATTACGAATTCACTATATACAACGGGCACCAGGAGGAAATAGCGAGTTGCAATGTCCTACTGGCGCCATCTAGTTGGTGAATAGTAAAACAGTCATAAACATTCCGGCCCCCAAAGGACGAATGGCCCTTTAAAGGCAAAGAGATTAAACAAATTAAATTTTTTAAAAACTAATAAACAATCCTAAGGCTAGGAAGGTCTAGACATTAACTTGTGTATCTAACGGGCAAATTTTCGTGATTGGGCGTTTGAAAATGTGGCCTTTCATTTTTAACGTTACGACCCGAGTTAGCCCATCCTTGCCAGGGTGTTTCTCTATAATTCTAGCCAAAAGCCACTTTCCAGGAGGAAGCCTCTCATCTTTAACAAGAACTACCGTACCAATGTCTGGTTCTGCTTTCGTATCAGACCATTTATAGCGATTTTGCAAGGTGGAAAGATATTCAACACTCCAGCGTGACCACAAATTTTGCAACATTCTTTGTAGCAATTGCCAACGATCTAAATGAGAGCGAGAGACATCCTCTAAATTCATTTCCGGAACAGCTATAGGAGCTTCCCCAATCAGGAAGTGTCCAGGAGTAATTGGAGAAATATCCTCAATGGAACTTGACGGTAAAGTTAAGGGTCTCGAATTTACACAAGCTTCGACTTGCGCCAATAAAGTAGCATACTCTTCAAAGGTGAGGATAGTTTGACCAATTACACGTTTGAGATGCATCTTTACAGACTTCACGCCAGCCTCCCACAATCCACCGAAGTGTGGAGAGCCAGGTGGTATGAAAGGCCAAGTCGTATTATCATTAGCTAATAACTCAGCTATTTCTCCAACTACTTGAGATTTTCTGTTTTTAAACATACAATCGAGTTCTCTGGAGGCTCCAGTAAAATTGGTTGCACAATCACTCCAGAGATCACTGCAATGGCCGCGTCTTGAGGTAAAACGGCGGAACGAAGCCAAAAAGGCATTAGTGGAGAGATCGCTAACCAGTTCCAGGTGGATCGCTTTAGTGACCATGCAAACAAATACACAGATATATGCCTTACTTGTTCTCTGGCATCGTCCGGGATATAACTTTAAAGTGACTGGACCAGCGTAATCCACTCCACTACAGCGGAAGGGTTTACTAGGCCTGACCCGTGAAGCGGGTAACTGTCCCATCAATTGATTCAAAGGTGACGAGGAATGTTTAAAACAGGTAAGACATTTGCGAATAACTTTTTTAACTAAAGTTTTAGCACCGATAATCCAATATTTACAGTTTAAAAGATTAAGAGTTAACTGAGGACCACCGTGTAATGCATGAAGATGAGCGTCTTGAACAATCAATGATGTAAAATGACAATGAGCAGAAAGTAAAATTGGTGTCCTTTGATCAGTACTTATGGATGCATTACGAAGGCGTCCGGTTACACGTAAAATGTTATCTTTATCGAGATAAGGTACAAGTTGTTTCAGAACACTATTTTTTGGAATAATGCCTCCCTTTCTCAGTATTTCTATTTCTTTTGCAAAATAGAGTTCCTGTGAGAGACGAATGCAAACGTTACGTGCCTTTCTCAATTCAGCCACAGTTAAATACTGAGGAAAAGAGTAAGTATCCATTGCGTTTTTTCTCAAATTAATTTTATCTTTACATTTTTGAACAAATCTAAACACATATGCTGTTACACGAATCAATTTAGATAATTTTGAATATCTTTTTAAATAGTTTTCAGTGTCAGTTTCAGTTAAAGGAGTAGCAACTACCTTTACAGGTGGTACTTTACGTTCGAGAGTCACATCAGGTAAGTTACAATTTTTAAATTCAATATTCACAGAGTTTCGCAAAAAATCTGGGCCATTCCACCATAGTTCAAGATTTTCTAATTGTTCAGGCGTGATTCCACGTGAAGCGCAATCAGCGGGATTATCTTGGGAATTAATATGATGCCATTGATTACTATTAAGCACATTCAAAATTTCAGTTGTACGATTAGCTATAAAGGTTTTCCAAGTATTAGGTGATTTACGCAACCAAGCCAAAACTATGGTCGAATCTGTCCAGGCAAAAATACAATGATCAGGAATATTTAAACTAGTTTTGACATCTTTTAACATTCTAGCTAATAAGACGGCCCCACAGAGTTCTAGACGTGGTACGGATATTTGTTTTACAGGTGCTACTTTCGTACGAGCAACGACCAAACTCACTTTAATGTCATCACCATCTATAACTCTGAGGTACACGACTCCTGAGTACGCTGAACAGGATGCATCACTGAATCCATGCAGCTCTATTTTAGAATTTGTTTTAGTTATTCCTAACCAACGAGGTAATTGTATACAATTCATCGTACTCAAACAAGTAAGGTAGGTTATCCATTCAGTTTTTAAATCACTGGGAAGCTCATCATCCCAATCTAAGCCAGCTTGCCAAAGTTTTTGCATAAAGATTTTCAAAACAACTATAATAGGTGCAAGCCAACCTAACGGATCGAACGTTTTAGCTATCACAGACAGAACTGTTCGTTTAGTAAAAGTCGTGTCAGCTTTACAATCTACCAGAACCTTCAGTTCAAAAACATCCAGTTGTGGTTTCCAAGTGACGCCAAGAGCTTTAACAGATTCATCTAATTTTATATTAACACTGTTCTGTGATACCTTAAGCGTTTGTGGAATTTTACTCAAAACCAAGTTACTATTAGAAGCCCATTTATGTAACGGAAAACCGCCACGAGCGAATAATTCAGTGAGACGTTCTTGTAACTCTACAGCGTTCATTTCGTTACATGTACCAGTGAGCAAATCATCCATGTAAACATCAGTTTTTAGAATGTGTGATTCATTAGGAAAATTTTGGCTTTCATCTTCTGCCAACTGATGCAATGTTTTTATGGCAAGATACGGTGCACAAGAGGTTCCATAGGTGACCGTAAGTAATCTATATTCACGTATCATGTCTTTTGGATCATCTCTCCATAAAATTCTCTGGTAATCACTGTCTTCGCGAGCGACTTGTATTTGTCGATACATGTTCTGAACGTCTGCAACTAAATATATTTTGTGCCTTCGCCATCTGGTGACGAGATCTCTTAAATCTTGTTGAAGTGGAGGACCAATTAAAAGCTCATCATTTAATGAATTTCCATTTACAGGACGCGCACTGCCGTCAAAAACTACTCTGAGCTTTGTACTTACATGGGATTCTCTAACTACGGCATGATGAGGTAAGTAATATTTCTTTGTGTTTCTTTCTTTATTATGTGTCTCATTTTTTTCTTTCTTTTCAGGTGCTGAGTCTTCTTCTTCTTCAGGAATTACTTCCATATGGCCTTGTGCCTCATATTGTCGCAAGAACTGACAATATCTGTCTTTGAAATCGGGATTACGTGCGAATTTCTTCTCCATCTGAAGTAAGCGTCTAATAGCTATAGGTTTAGAATCACCGAGGTTAGGTGTATTTTCATCTTTAAATGGTAAGTGAACTTCATATCTACCATCTTCTTTACGTGAGTGAGTTTCTTTATAGTGATTTTCACATTTCTGATCTAGTAGTGTTAAGGGTTTATCTTTTGGTGAAAGTTCTTCGATCTCCCAAAATCTTCTAAGCAAATGATCTACCTCTACGAGTGAAGTGCTAACTGTGATATGGTGTTCAGGAAGATCATCAGGTGATTTTGTGCTGCCAGAAATAAGCCAGCCTAATCTTGTGTTTTGTGCAATGAGAGATCCGTGTCTACATAATCCTTCTTGTAAGATTGCAGCATAAGCATCAGCTCCGAGTAACACGTCGATATGTCCAGGTCTATTAAAGTGAGGATCAGATAGTGAGATACTAGTGATACCTGGCCATTTCTCTGCGTCAAATTGTCTTGTGGGTAACAATGTGGTTAACTTGGTGAGAACGTGAGCATTGATTTGCATTACATGTTGTGCATCAATCGGTGAATAAATATCTAAGAGGACTGTATTGTGTGATTTGACAGCGCTGTTTCCTATGCCAGTCACCTGTACTTCAAATTGTTTCTTTGTCAAGCCTAAAAGTTGCACTGCTGATTCGGTTATGAAAGTGGCCATGGATCCTTGATCGACCAGTGCTCGAAGGTAGTGAATAACTCCATTCTTACTTTTGATTCCTAAGCGAGCAGTAGCTAGAACCACGAGATTATGACCAACAGATGCTTTCATACTAGCGATTTCCTTGTCAGGGCATAGAGATGACTCTACATTTTCTTCAAGTTCAGCAACAGGCTTAGCAACTAGCTCATTCTGATGTAATAGTGTGTGGTGTTTTCTGGTACAGATACGGCACCTCGTATTTTGTCTACAATTCTTAATCTGGTGGCCTTTAACTAAGCAATTGAAGCAAAGGTTATTGTTCTTGACAAAATCTCGACGCTGTTCAACATTGAGTTGTGTGAAAGTTGTGCAGTGGCAGATGTAGTGGTTTTTTGTGCAATAAGTGCATTCAGTATTTACTTCACTAGTGAGACTCTTAATAGTCTTGGCCTTTGGTGGTTGTGCCGGGGTTGGCGAGGTAACTTCTTTTTTGTGGGTAGTTTGAACCATCTCAATAGCTCTAAAACGACCTTCTAAATATGAAGAAAGTTGTGAGTAGGTAGGTAACTCAGTCAAAGAACCCAATGACTGCTCCCAAAATTTGTGAGTTTCGATATCTAGTTTGGAGACGATAAGGTGTACAATCAACGGATCCCAAGAAGAGGTATCTATTTCAAAGTTAGAAAGACTATTCAGGCATTCATTCGTAGTATCAAGAAGTTCCTTTAATCCCTTGGCGCATTCTTTAGTGAGTTTCTTTTGTCCAAGTAAACGGCTTAAAATTGTGTTGACTATAATTCTTGGATTATTGTATCTATTATTTAAATATTGCCAAGCACTAGAGTAATTAGCTGCGGTGATATCAAAATGTCGCAAAAGTTGTTCAGCTTCACCTTTAAGACTTGTGCGCAAATAATGATGTTTTTGTATTTCACTTAGTGAGGAATCATCATCTACAAGCGTTCGGAACATATCTTTAAAGTAAATCCAGTCTCTATAATTTCCCGAAAATGTGGGTAGATTTATTTTAGGAAGCTTGGATGAGGAACAACTAGAAGCTTGTGAAGTCATACTTGGTTTTTCTTGTTTAACTAATGTATTTAATTTTTCTTTTAGTGTGGTTTTAAATTCCAAATAGCAATCTTCAATTTGATCGTATATTTCTTTAATATTAACTCTTTCCTCTTTGGACAGATCTGACTGTGCTAAAGCATTTCTTAGCTCCGTTCGCGCTTGAGTAAAATAATCTTCTAGTAAGTCCTTTCGCGTTTCTAAATAACTTTGTGAGTATCGCGATTGTGATGTCCTTTTAAAATTAGTTTGTAGTCTTGCGATGGACTCTTGCAACTCCTTGAGTAACGCAAGCGAACATTCTTCTGAGTCAGACATTATGAAGTCCAAATTCTAAGATTTTTTCAAAGTACTTTTTGTACGTAAAAATTCTAAGTGTTTTTTGATCGGTAAATTCACTAAGTCTTTTTGTATGAAAAATTTCTAAGTGTTTTTTCACATGTAAATTCACTAAGTCTTTTTAGTATGAAAAATTTCTAAGTGTTTTTCACATGTAAATTCACTAAGTCTTTTTTGTACGAAAAATTTCAAAGTCTTTTTTACACGCAAATTTTCTAAGTCCAAACACTAATAAATTTTCTAAGTCCAAACACTAGTAAATTTTGCTAAGTCTTTTTTAACACTTTAATTTTTCTAAGTTAAAGAAACTGAATTTTTCTAAGTCCGAAACACTAGTAAATTAGTTAGAGTCTTTTGCACTTTACTTTATCACTATAGAGTACTTACAGTTTATCCGGCTAACGAGTAGGACCAATGTACACTCACCACACTATTAAAACACTGCACATCACTTCAAAAAAAAACTTTATTACGAAAATTACGAATTCACTATATACAACGGGCACCAGGAGGAAATAGCGAGTTGCAATGTCCTACTGGCGCCATCTAGTTGGTGAATAGTAAAACAGTCATAAACAACTGAATTAATAAATACAACATAATATACTAGTCGATGCTCGCGACTTCCTATTGAAATGCACACTTTTCTGCACATAATTAACTTACCTTGGCTTAATCTGACGCGCTCGAGTTTTTCTAATGATCGAATTTGTTTACTAATCTGATAGGCTGCCCTAGACCTTCGACCCTATGTAAAGGGCTCAGATGTGGGAGTACTTCACAAGGTGCAAGGTTACCCCCCTTATGTTATTCTGCCGCGCTCGAGTAAATCCAAAAATCACCGCTAGGGCTCTCCTACGACTACTGATAGTGAGGAATAAATGGAAGTTGTCACTCGCCAGGCGCGGCGCGTCACACGACATCCATTAGCCGCGCGAGTCGCAACAGGTCCGGCGTCATTAGCCGCGGCCGAGGCGTGTCGCGGTCATCAGCATTAGCGCCATTGTCCGCGCACAATCGCGCCGATTGCGCCGCGCCGCCGCCGCCGCGCCGCCTGCGCGCTCTAGTCGCAGCCGTACTCGCGGAACGGGAGTCGAGCGGCGACTATTAAACCAAGTAGAATATCAAATACGGTCGGAATAGCGGCGAAACCCCTAAATAATTACAAAACAACGGTTCCCCAACAGAAAATCACAGTCATTATTATAAGGATACTATGTGCCAAGACTTAGATCTTGCAAACTTTAGCCGTTATATTTAGAAATTATTTATTATTATTCCATGCAGATTAGCTCTACTATTACTGCTGCCGCAATGTCTCGGGCGCGCGGTCGCGGCTGGCACAATGGCCGCTAATTCCGCGTCATTACACCCTCGCGCTAATGTCTCGTGTTTTGTGCTAATTGTGCGCCACTCGCCACTCGCCACCTCGCCACCTCGCCGCCTCGCCGCCTCGCCGCCTCGCCGCCTCGCCACCTACCCTCGCCTCACCTCGTTGCAACTTTACTGCACTAATTGCTCGAGCCTCACAACATACATTCTTCATTTTCCACATTTTTTCGAGTAATGTGTTTGTCAAAATACTCGTAGTTTAGATTAGAAACAAGATAATAATAAATGCTGGCACCAGTGGAATAAATTCAATCTTAACAAAACCGCTCGCATTGCTTCCATTTGCAGATCGATTTGTATGAAAACTGATTATATTCATCGAGTTCGGTACTCGTGACATTTTCCTCATTTCATTCCAACATTTTTATTTTTGGTAGTAGGTACGTAATTTTTTTAAGATATTTGTATTGAGTGTGAACTATGTCCTTCTGCTGCACCGTAAGTCTTTCTCCTCCGAGTAAGTATACATCTCGTGCTTGGAGTGAGCATTACAATGGTATATTGAGTGGGATTAGCGTCGTCGATCTTTCGGACACTCACTCCGCGCCTTAACCCTTGCGCTCGAGGGTTCGAATGGTCAAGTTCGTCGTTGTGAGAGCTGCCGGATGCGCGCGGCGGGCAGCGCGCGGCGGGCAGCGCGAGGCGGGCAGCGCGAGGCGGGCAGCGCGAGGCGGGCAGCGCGCGGCGGGCAGCGTGCGGCGGGCAGCAGGCGGCGTGGGAGCTAACAATGGTTTAATTAAGCACGGTTTGAACGCGAGAGCTCTCCGACTGCAGTTAAAGTGAGCGCCGCTGCAATTTGGTAATTACTTAGAGGGGGCGCGTGGGGTGGTGCCGGAGGACGGGGGAGGGGAGCGGAGGGGAGCGGAGGGGAGCGGAGGGAGGTAATCTCGCGGCCTCGAGAGGCAGTCGGCATCGCACAGACAATAAAACACTTTAATATTTCGCAGGGCTGCATGCCGCTAATGAGGAATTCATTTCGGTCATTAGATGCTCTGGCAGCAGTGTGTCTTTAATTGCACCTCGCGAAGGCAGCGCTAAGATTGGCCCTCGCCTCGCCTCGCCTCGCCTCGCCTCGCCTCGTGAATGAAACATTCAACAACTCGTTTAATGGCTCCGTTTAAAGTAGATTCCATCCATTTTAAGATGGAGCTTTGCAGCTGCTGTGCCACTTAGGTCGTTCGTTACTTAAGGTCTACAGTGCTATAGAAAGTTCCAGTCGGTGATAAAACTTTTATTTTATTTTTATTTTATATAATTAGTAAGTCCTTTGAATTAAAATTCAAATTATGAATTTCGCGTCATCATCATGTGCCTTCTTCGAAATGAAGTTTGGCGTTCAGCACTCAGCACCCGAAAAGCCTATTTAGGGCCGCTTCCTTCAATTTAGGATAGCGAAGCCCAGTCCACTCCCTCACATCGTCCAACCACTCGCATCTTTGGCGACCCGGTGCTCTCCTGCCTACAATTCTTCCTTCCAACATTAATCTTGGGAATAAGAATTGGGCTTCCCTCTGCAAGTGGCCAATGAAAGCGAGTTTTCTCCGCATGATGGTTGACATGAGTCGAATTTAGTTTAGTCGACCTATACACAAGTTACTACATATATTATAACTGTACTCGAACTTTTAAGGAACTCAGCAGACTTGGCTGTTGTGCACTGCGCCCGCCCTCCGGTGCCGATATCCGGTCGGGCGCCTCGGCGCGGAGGGCGCGGAGGGCGCGGAGGGCGCGGAGGGCGCGGAGGGCGCGGAGGGCGCGGAGGGCACGGCTCTCGAATCACACTCGAGGTCCTCGGATGGCTCTCCGTCGTGTCGCAGCCGGCGCTCGGCCGCGCACCGACAAACGGCCGGCCCTCCCGCGCTGTTCGCACGCAATATTAGACCCTGCAATTAGCGAAGTAAAGCTGCGACGCCACAGAGGGGTGGGTTACGAGTCGAGAATGCAATTGAGCAGTAATAAAGAAGTGAGCGATCGCCGAGGATCGGCGCGGGTGCCGCGCGACTCACTCGAGGCTCGAGAAGGTTGTTCAATCGGTTTTGTTTTGTGACTAAATGACTGTGATCCCTAATTGAATTGGGCTTCGTTAGCAGAATCTTTATGAAAGCCTGTGTTGGTTAGTATTTATTGATGATAATTTAAATTACCTATACTATTTTCAAGTCGAATGAAGTCAAGTCATCCTCGCTGCGCACTCACCGGAGGCCACGTGTTATTGTGGTCTCTGACGAGGTAATTCTTTTTGCGACGGGTTTGTGAGTTTCTAAGAAAATTACTTCAAGAGTTTGACAACTCAAAAACACTGAAACCTACCTAAAGCCGTTTCCATCGTCCCTTTATAATGGCCCCTGACTTCACACCACTTCAAACCACCATCTGAACGTGAGGGTAATTATCAAACATATTCAAGTATTATTTTATCAATTACACTCATCTAAACCTCTGGGCAATATTTATTCGATTAGGGCGCGATTGCTATCGCAATCCCTTAATCGACCTACACGGGCAGCATCAGCCGAATGAGTTTCTGGAAGAGACTGAATTCGTAACGTCAAACCCGCCGTATTTATACCGTTCAAGTGCGCGTCGGTCGGGCGCGCCAGACGGGCGCTTACGTCGCGTCGTCAACAAAGTCAAATATCGATTTTATCAAACTACCTTCACTACATTAAAGTTGTATATCTTTACTACTCGTATTTCAATATTTTGCTAGCAAGTTCATCAGTAGAAACGGGATTCATAATAGGGTATTTTACTGTTGGTGTGAAACAATCTAAAAATATATATACATAAGATAGTTTAGGCAATAATAAATCTAGAAATTTAAGTTTCAGTTCACAAAATTATAAAATAAAATATATATTTTATTTCGAAGTTTTCGCTTTTTTATCTATGCTACAAAATACACCAAACGTCGAAGCAGTACCATTACGTCATCGTGTCTGTCAATTATATAGACCATTCGCTCAAATAGTTTGCAATATACGTACAAGGTATTTTGGAAACAATGTAAAAATTTAGTACCATTTATTTAAATTTTTTTTACCATAATGAAACACCGGACTATCAAAATACTAAAATTATTAATTGTGAGTCATCACTTTATAAACTATCATCACAATATAACACACAAACATTTAACGCGATGCACTAAAATACATCGCGGGTCACAGAAGTTGCGTTGCCTTTCGACATAAACCGGTAGCCGCTTTGGTGGGCTTTCAAAGCGTGCCAACCATTTGAGCGAACGAACTTACTGTCCCGCTGACGTCACCACACGGCGTCTAGCGTTTACACACGAAAATTTAAAATGCATAACTTAAATGCATTTTATTCCTACTTATCGATTGAATAAAATTATGTAAATTTTCTAGTAGTAGCTATGTTATTTACCTGAGGATCTTTAGACACATTTCAAAGTACATTAAAATGAACGCTGAACGTGGATACTCTCAGTAGGTTAGTTTTTCTATTCTCAAGCGGTTCTGTGGCTTGGACTTAATCGAGCGTCTCACAGTAATTGTAACGTTTAAGTTCAGTCAATTTCACCCTCTCCTCAACCCCCGCCCCTGCCCCCTCCGCGTCGCCGCACCGAATGGACTCATTTGGGAATTATGAAATTACTAGCTGATACCCGCGACTTCGTCCGCGTGGATTAAGGTTTTTTATTCCCGCGGGAACACTCTTATTTCCCGGGATAAAAAGTAGCCTATGTCCTATTCCAGACCATAATCTGTCTCTGTGCCAAATTTAAGCCAAATCGGTTCAGTCGTTGCGACGTGACTGAGTAACAAACATACAAATTTTCGTCTTTATAATATTACTAGCTGATACCCGCGACTTCGTCCGCGTGGATTAAGGTTTTTTATTCCCGCGGGAACACTATTATTTCCCGGGATAAAAAACAGCTTATGTCCTATTCCAGACCATAATCTATCTCTGTGCCAAATTTAAGCCAAATCGGTTCAGAAGTTGCGACGTGACTGAGTAACAAACATACAAATTTTCGCGTTTATAATGTTATTATTAACAAATTATTATTGGTGTGCAGCAATTATTTATGCTTTTCCCACGGAAAAAATTTGAGAAATCGGGATTAAAATTAGTAGTAGTAGTAGCTTCTGTCCGCGACTTTGTCTGCGTGGACTTCAGAATTGGGTCTAAAGCTTCGCTCGTTAACAATTTTTATATCTTACCACGGGAACTATTTGAGATCGGTATAGAAAGTACATGTCCTTTTCCATAGCATAGGTGACATGCATACCAAATTTCAAAGCTGTCTGCCCACGGCTTAGCTCTTAAATAATTTTCAATTTTCCCTCGGGAACTTCTTAAGGAATCGGGATAAAACGTAGCCTATGTTCTTTTCCATGTCAAAGGCTACATGCATACCAAATTTCAAAGCTGTCTGCCTGCGGCTTAGCTCGTAAACAATTTTCAATTTTCCCTCGGGAACTACTTAAGGAATCGGGATAAAAGGTAGCCCATGTTCTTTTCCATGTCAAAGGCTACATGCATGCCAAATTTCATCCAAATCCGTTCAGCCGTTTTTGCGTGATTGAGTAACAAACATCCAAACATCCAAACATCCAAACATCCAAACATCCACACTTTCACATATATAATATTAGTAGGATAGCATTTTTGCCTTTTGCCGGCTACAATGTCTTTTTATTAGCGCAATGCGGCTCGACTAGCTCAATTTGTTTCTATTCTCCCGGTGCCGGCATGCAAATGTGGATTCAAATGGAAAGAGGCAGAGTTCAATTTCCATTGTGTGGGAACGCGCGCGAAAACCACGTATGCGTAATTGCTTTTCATTACGTCCCCATTGTAGTGGAGAGCGGCAAATTGGCGACAATTACGCGATAAAAAACGTTCCAAGTGGACGCAGAGACTCGCCCGCCTCGCGCCTCGTGCCTCGCGCCTCGCGCCGCGACCGCCGCGCCTCGCGTCCACGTGCGAAACCCATTTATGTATTAATGAAATGTAAACATGGACACTCGAATCGGATACTTGGATACTTTCAAACCATATTATCATCGTCATCTATCTATCAGAAATAAGGCCCACTTATCGATATGTATCGATATCATCCTCTCGGAACTGTGGTCCTTCGGACCGGAGCCCCGTGTTGTGTAACTGGTGTTCCTTGTGCAGGTCTGGTTCCAGAACCGGCGCGCCAAGTGGCGCAAGCGCGAGAAGGCGCTGGGCCGCGAGCACGCGCCCTTCCTGCACCACGACCACGGTAACTGCCACGCACTCACCGGCATTTCACATATTCAAAACCCGTCCACGTCGAGTTGGCCGTTAGCTCGCCCCGCGCTTCCCCGCACTGCACCTCTGCCAATTTTTTTTTAAGTTTTGTTATTGGTACGTTTTGAATGTTTTTGCTTTTAAATTATTTTATTTTTTGGTTAGTACTATTGTGAACGTATCGTCTTCTACGATGAGTAAAAAAGTAAAAGTTTTGCATACCGCAGACTATTAAGTAATTATTATTTTAATTAATTATTTTTTTAAGCGGAAAAAAAAAGAAATTAAAAATTACGCCTTTAGACTTTCAAGATGTCATTGCCATGAAAAGCATTACCAGAGAAGAAAACTTCCGTCATAGTTGTGGTTACAGTAAAAAATACAATTGTTATTTTCTTGTCAACTTTCTGGTATGAAGTCATTTTGTAACCGTCGACGACGGTCAACTTGATGTCGACGGGTTTCTTTATATCAATAGTGAATAGGTAACTTCTAGGCAAGCTCGTTGTATTTTAGGCTGCATCTTCAAAGATTACAAACTATTATAATATTAAGTTAAAACTGGCTAAAGTGGCTAATCAATGTTAAATGTATTATGATAAATAACCGGCCCAGTGCGAGTCTTACTCGCGAACTGAGAGTTTCGAATGTCGTGAGGCTTGTATTAATTTTAAGATGACCAGCTTAAGTTTTCACGTAATATTTGATCACAGTAGGTACATAGTCTTGCTGTGGAGTTGCACGTCGGAGATATTTTTCAATTTACACTAATTATGAAAGGCTACTATCCTGTCTGAGGATTACGTAGCACATCATTATTAAAATAATATTATCATAAACAGCACTAACTTTACTTATTTCTAATATATATATATATTTTGTTTTTTTATTTTTTTGCATTTATTCATATTATTATAATCAAGGCAAGCTAATAATAATTAAATATAATTAAATTTAATTAGATATATCAAAAAAAAAAAAAATTTTCAATTTAATTAACATTACATACAATTGGGCGTAGGATGTATTTTGGCCAGCCCTAGCACAGGCTACGGCCTAATTGGGCTGCCAATTACAATCACCAGCCACAAGTTTTAGTCTTTGGTCTAATGCTTTGGTCTATGAATTATGGTGTAAATTGTGTCACTTTTTTTTTGTCTGTAAATAAATAAATAAATAAATAAATAAATAAGATTTCTTGAAATGGGGTATCCAGAATTGCTTTCAGGCAGGTACCCCTAGTACCTGCCTGAAAGCAATTCTGGATACCCCGTTTAATCTCTGGATATGGTGCACAATATTATGTCTAAAGAAATGTTTTTGTCTTAGCCTACTAAATACGAGGCAATTTTGTAACAAACAGATCATTAGTGGGTGCCTCGAGCTCGAACGTATAATTACAATCGCATTATCGCCCAATTTGTTGATACATATTCAATATCTACTCCCGATCTACGCGTCGCGGCCCTCGCCCGCTGCCGCCTGCCGATGGCCGCGGTGGCTATTACACAAAACAAATGGAACAAGTGTGAATAGGTCTCGTAGCACCGAATGTTTTTATCGTTTTAGGGTTATTATTTATCTAAAATATTATCGGCCGCCGCACGCTATTATCTACTTAGCAAGCTTTAAAACAAAATTTTCTATGTAATGGAACCAATGATAGATTTAGGGATAATATTATGCGTGCCGCATGCCGCTATTTTCTTCTATTTCCATAGAAGAAAATAGCTGCAGCACGGCGGCCGCGGCTGCGTTTGCATCATTTATGAAACGCTCGTCTATTGGAATTCATATTTTATTCGATATTTCTATGAAATTAATTTTGAAAGTCACACAAAATAAACCTAATATTTTAATTATTCACTACATTTTGATTCGGACGATTTCTGAAATAGATTAACATGAAATAGAAAACAAGATTATAATATAGGACTAGCTATTGCCCGTAGTTAAGTTCGATTTTTCAAACCCCTATTTTACTCCCCTAGGAGTTGAATTTTCAGATTATTTTTTAGCGGATTGTTGCGTTACACCATGACTGGAGTGTAACATGCGTGTTCTTGCAGAAGAAAGGTTTTAGGGAGAGTATAGAAAATACACAGACTTGTTGATACTAAGTGATAAGTGCTATATCCAATCCAATATCCAATATTCAATCCAATATATGTATTTACAAATTTACATTGCGCTTATATACTAAGAAAATAACATCTAAAGTAGTGGGGGTGAATTGTTGATTTAATCCTACGTGCTAAAAGTGCTGATTAAACAATGAGGAAATTATGTTATTAATTATAATCTAATATCGTTACGTCACGTAAGACGGAATTCTATGCGTACGCCATACGGATGCCTACGTCTTTGTATGCCCAGCCAATTTGAGTCCAGTGATTTGAGCTGTGCGTTGATTGATCAGTCAGTTAGTCTGTCAGTCGCCCCTTCGTTTTATATATTTACGGTTTATTTTAGAGCTTTTTATTTCGTGAAGGTGTAAAAAAAGAAAGTAAAAGAAAATAAAAGCATTCATATAATACCTATATGTTTTTTCGAATGCTTTTATTACCAATGGGGTTACCAATGGGGGGCAATAGGGATATGGGCATTGGGCAGCCATCATCGGCCCATCGTGTCGCGTCACACGGGGGCGCGGCGCGCGTCGTTAGCGCCGGCCGCCGCGCCGCCGATGCCGGATCTCGATAGCGCGCTGTTCGTCGACAGGTGGCGCTGATTATCGCAATTTACCGATCACTATCTCGTCACAGTGCAAGGTGGCAATCAAGTATATCTCTCAAGTTCATTATAAAACAGTTCTTCAAAAATATACCTACGTTTGATTCTTCAATTCAATGGTGAAAGCTTATTGATTAAAAATCATGTGATATAAAAGACGAATAAAACAAGAATATTATTCATTGACAAAATTATCTACCTCATTCTGCTTACATGGATTACATGGAATACTAAGTACTGCAGCAGCAAACTTTGAAGAAATTTAAAATGATCATAACCAACGTTATCTACCATCTAGTCAAGGCTATGGATTTTAAATATATTATCCGTAAAAAAAATTATGAATCATTTAAATTTTTATTATATTATATATTCATTTATACACTACAGAGAGTAGAGACCCTCCTCGAGGAGTAGCAATACTTTTCTTCAAACCTAAATAAATGCATAAAGTATGTTAAGTAAAGTAAGTCGCAGGTATCAGAAACTAATCAAACTTATAGCTGAACGGTGTGGAATGAAATAATGAAACAACGCAGGCACTGTTGTCGGTATAAAGAGTTGCGTTGTGTTGCACCTGAATGTTTGGATAATATTATGTGCATTGCAGGGATGTAACCGTCACGTCGCACCTGCCAATTCTTTTGATTATTTGTTATTTTATTTGAATTTATAAAGGCGTTGTTTACCCAAAGTAACATTAATTGAAATAGGTAAGTACTTAATAATGTAGTCACGATAAAAAGATAATAGGATTTTATAACTAAGTATACGGACATAATATTATATGACGGCTTTTCGACTAGGTATGTGACGTTTCTATAAAAATGGTAGATATAGCAGCGTCCACCTAGAAAATTGTTTTGTGCAGAAATGATAATGATTTGATGTTGATTCCTTCCGTGGCTTCGCTCGGCTCTATTCATAGTTCCACGTTGATACAGGTGTGGGCGAATGGGCACCCGGCATGGGTGTGGGCGTGGGCAGCGTGGGCGTGGGCGCGGGCGAGTGGTGGCTGGGCCTGGGTGCGCCGCTGTGGCACGAGGCGCAGCCCGCCGCCGCCTTCCGCGCGCTGTTGCACAGGTGATTACTGACACTACTCTGGTTTATTAGCTTCCAATTCCGTCCTGAAATTGGCTCAAATAGGCACCCGTTGAGATTACAAAAATATTCTACCTTTAAACCTAAGGGCGACTTTTCTTCTGGTGTAAAGCAGGTTGTATGACTGGCTGCCTAGTTTCAAGAGATAGGTAGATACCTACAAAAATCAAAATCAAAATTTGTTTATTTCATGTAGGCCAACTTGTAGCTCTTATGACACGTTATAAATCTACAACCGGTTCAGAATGCAGATTCTGCTGAGAAGAGCTCAGTAGTTGCTCCTAGCGTTTAGATTCACTTGTTTACTCACCATCTCCAAACTGTTTGTATTGTATCAAAAAAAAATATACTGTACATACTCGGGGAACAAATGCTAGCAAACCGCAAAGCGAACGGTCCCGATGGTCCGCCAGCCGCTGACGAAAACGCGCTTGTGTGGCAGGTACGTGCTGGCACTGCCGCCCCCCGCGCCACCGTCGCCGGCGCCGCGCTCGCCCTCGCCGCCCGCACGCTGCTCACCGCCGCGCGCCGCACCGCCGCTGCCGCCGCACGCGCCGCACGCAGCGCACGCCGCGCACGCCGAGCCGCTGCGGCTGCTGCACGACCGCTACAGCCGCGTGCACACGTAACCTGCCGCCGCGCCGCCCTGCGCGTGCGCGCCGCCGGTACACGCGTGCGCCCCTGGGACTCGAATCTAATGAGAACATTAGAGTGCTCGTCGCAATGAGTTTTAGGTGTTATTAATTATATTATAGTAGGGAAGAGAGACGCCGCAACACACATGGTCTCGCGTACCTTTAGATCGAGAATGGAGACAGTTGTTATGGATGTAACGCTATCCTTGCTCAGTCTACGGAAGACTTGTTCGAGCGATGTCTGCACCACGTCTCCGCCTCCCTCGTCGTCATAACTAGATTACGTTAAAAAGTACGAGACTTCAGTATTATTGTATAACGATTCAGTAGATGATGAGTAGGTATTATGTACCTGCGATGTATTCCAGAAATAGATACCTACTTCATTTTTGTTTCCATAGATTTAGGATAGGTAGTCGCTACGCTCCTACCTAGCGACTACTAATCCTTAGTCTATGTTTGTTTCATACAAATGTGACGAATTGTGAAATTGTATTTTACGAGTATCCCACCGATTGTGTTTTGTTTAAGGTAACCATTTTTCATATTTTATCATTTGTTTTTCTTTCAAAGTTTTAGTTACGTAAAATAATAGCTTTAGTTTTGCCACGTAAGTAAGTATCTTTTTAAAAACTATAGTTACTTACAGGGCCGAAACCATAATAATCACAAAGGCGAAAATAATCATATATGATTATGTTCGCCTTGCTATAGTAAAAAACTTGTAACTAATATGAAAAGGCATCGCTTTGGTTCACCTATTATTAGGTTTATACCTAAGGTTTTATTTATAAAACGATTTAAATAATTCAGGAGAAATTATTTTTTTATTGCTTCTAATAATAATTGTACTACATTGAAATTAAAGTAACAAATCATGCAGAACTTATTGTACTACTGTCTTAGCTAACACTACTATAGAACAGGAACACGTGTGAATTGTATTCATGGAATCGCGAATGTCTTAATTAATTTCTATCATTAAACTAAATCCACCGAGTTGAGTGTTAAAATATATTTACGAAATTATTGGAGATGTAAAATACTAGCCTTAACTTTAGTGACTGAGTTGTGTAAATATTGTAAAGTGTAGATATGTATAGCGGTAGGCGTAGATGGCGGAGGGACGCAGCGTCGCGCCGTCTGGCGTCGCTCTACCTGAAAGATGTAAGCCATGAATCTGTGTGTGAATGGAAATTATTTTTATTTCTATATACAATTTCTTACGTTACAGTGCATATAAAATACTTACAGCATAAGCTACGGACAAAGAAATTGCAAAATATTGAAAACAGAATTATAAACAGATACCTAATGTTCAATCATTTTTATAGAATTATAGATAGTTTTTGACTGTTAATCTTTAATATGTTAATTTTTTCTAACGTTAACCATACCTTGTGATAATATACTCTTAAAAAGTTCTATGGGAGATTGTGTCTTGCTTAGCACGTGTTGGACTGAACACAGTTCCGTGAGGCTCGAGTTCATTTGATTGTTGTTGCCACAGATTTAGGTTGTCGCTATCTCTGCGTTGGACGATCTCACAGAGTCGTCGCCCACCTGCCATGGCTTGCATCTCTCGCGCGTGAGGTGCGTGTACAATGTACAGTAATGTACAGCGTGTGTCGCTGCGAGCTGGTGTATCACAGACCTGTTTGTGAGGGTAGTGTAGAGGGTTTGCAATAATATTGTCGCTGTAGTCTGCCAATAAAACGTCACTCACAACTATCCGTCTTTTATTTATTCATATTCCTTACCTTAGTGATCGTTAAATAAGTAGTAAGACGAGTTTAATAATAAACTGATACATCTGATGCCTACCTGTTTTCACAGTATCTACCAACGAGTATATATAAGTAAAGTTTGCAAATTTTATTTACAATGACAATAATTGTCTGTATGACTGCAGTAAATAATAATTTTTAGTACATTATTCATTAGTATTATGAAGACATTTTTAAAATTTTAAAGTCATTTTTGCCAAGTGTATATAAATATAATAGTCGTCAATTAATGTCGAGCCATCTTTCAAGTTGGTAGTTTTTAAAAGTCCTATTGTGATGAGTGATGACGAACACTGCGTCCCGTCGAGCGCTGCGCTGCGGCGGCGCGGCCGCGGCCGGTGGTCGGTGCGGACGGTGCAGTCTGAATACGATCCGAAGTATTGTTTATATCCCTGCTTATTTAGTGATGGGCCCGCCAAAGTCAGAACCTTTACTTCAGTGTTAGCTAATACTTATTCTAAGGCGGTAATTTAGAATGACAAACCTACATTTAAAATATGTAATAAGTATTTTTTTAAAGAACAAGCTATCGAGACACCTAAAGACACATAAAGGGAGAGAGGACGAGTTCCTCGTGACGTAATATAACGCAGTGCAAGTTGAAGCACTTGTTCATAAATAAAGGAATCAAAGAGTCGGAAGAGTTTGATTACAATACAAATAATTATACATTTGTCTTTAATGCAATCAAACATAGGTCATAAATGCAAGTTACGTGTGATTGTTTGTCCTTCAATCACGCACCCACAGAGCCACGGATCGACTTGATTCTTTGCTCGGATATTGTCAAAGATCCAGAAAATGACGAAGGATAGGTATTTTTCCAGGAAATCATAGGGTTTTTCATTGTCATTCTTCTGGTATGGTATGGTAAAATCCTAACTTATACATTATCACTGACTGAAACTAGTAGTTATTTTCGATTTCAGCTCACTTAGATTTATAAATAAGTTTTTTAACTTTATGACAAAATCAAATATCAATCAGCAACGGATCACGTCGCGCGTCGCAATAAGTCGCATCACTAAGCCCGTTCGCGATCAGCACAAGATTAAATTTGCGTCTCGCAACAAAGACGGGAGTGTTTGAAGAAAGATTAATTTGGGAAAAATTGGGCGCGGGCTAAGCCCACTTACCACCCGCCGTACAGTCCGCCGCGCGCGCGCCCTCGCTCCACCGTGCGACGCATTATAGCCGTTACGTCGGCCACATAGGAGTCACGGTTCCGAGGACCGGCAAATAAAAATAAGAGTGGAGTGGTGTACACTCGTGTTTTGAAAATGCTCGCAGTGCAGCAGCTGTGTGTGCCGAGCTGTCCGCGGCGCGGCGGCGGCTCTGAGAGGCTCGATTACATTCGTCGTAGTCCGCAATGAAGACCATGTGCAAGTATATACTCAACTTTACCTTCGTTAAGCGAGAAGTGCTCGTGACTGAAGCGCTCAAGCAAACGACTACACAATTAGATACACTTATTTCATTTTAACGATTCTTAAAATCGTTCTTAATTATAGAGTTTTAGTAGTTCAATTTAAAATTGAAGTTAAAATTATTACTTATAAGGTTAAGATATTGTGCCTGCAGCATCGCTAGCATTAATAACGGATGTTCGCATTTGACAGTCATTGAATTGCACATCAAGCTGCGGTTGTAAATGTCGAACGCAACCGCAATCCGTGATTAGTTAACTGAACTCCCTCATACTAGGCCGACACCCCCCCCCTCCCCCCCATACACTGCCCACTCCCGTGCCCGAGTCACTCGTACCACAAAAGGGGGGAGCTTTAACTGTTTAAGAAGATTAGGCAAAATTGCTGAATTGAGATTACTTATGCGGTACGCCGATGTAGAAAGTTTTATCCTGCTATGTATACTTGCGGTTAAGTTTACCGGCCGCGGTCCAAAGTTTGAGCCTTTAATGTACAATGTACCTACATACACACGAAATAGCAATATTACCCAAGATGTTTTTGGAATTCTCGTAGAAACTGTTTTTTGGGTGAAAAGAAGCTAATATCACTATTCGGGTGATTAACCATAAACAAAATCACTTCGATCCATTTGATACTCGTAGTATCATTGTTTTGAAATTGAACCAATAAACCAACAAGTGAACACACTTCCGC
Source organism: Hipparchia semele (assembly GCA_933228805.2). Lineage (NCBI taxonomy): Eukaryota > Metazoa > Arthropoda > Insecta > Lepidoptera > Nymphalidae > Hipparchia > Hipparchia semele. Next base: position 15,866,518 of record OW121715.1, on the reverse strand, counting down.
ACGTTACCTACATGCGAAATATTATAATAGCGAGATAAGGTTATCATAATCAATGTTCCGATCCTCGGTGTGCATCGCAGTGAATCGGGAACATGCTTCGGTACATTCATACACTGCGATGTGAAACCCTCGCGAGAGCCCGCTCGTCTCGGGCGAGGCTCTATGCGCGGAACCCGAGCTCCGCAGCTACATCCTGCGAGACGGACGGCGACTGATGTTAAGTATACCTTAACTTTTTCTTTTTAGCTTACTTAGTAGGAGAAAGGCGAAGTCGGCTCGTTGCCATCGGAGCGCTCGTCAGATGCAGGCCTCGCCGAGAGAGCAATGTAATTACCGCGTTAACCGGATCGCGGCGAGGAGCGGGCGGCCGGAGCGGGCGGCCGGAGCGGGCGGCCGGAGCGGGCGGCCGGAGCGGGCGGCCGGAGCGGGCGGCCGGAGCGGGCGGCCGGAGCGGGCGGCGGCACGGCCCCGTCGGCGTCAGCTGTTGCGCAAGCAACGTGTCACCTGTTACGTGATCACTTCGCAGTGATTCTTGTCATCAAAAGAATTTTTTTTTATTGGTTTTTTTTCTACTTTTGAGATTCTGAGGTAGGTATCAACATGTGCCTAAATAGAAAATATGTATTAATTAGATTTGGACGGTGGAAACAACGTAAATTCGAAACTCGTTAATAGATATTATGACTCCTTTTATTCCCTTATCATTTACATTACAGCATCTAATCTTTGATCCGATCCGAAGCAATTCTCTATCCGTGTAGTGTAGGTTGGTAACTACTTTGAAAGGTATCGTCCTTAATAATGATTAATTAAAAATAATATTTACCCACCTAATTAATATACTAATTCGTTACGGTAAGTATGCCTATTGCTACACGAGAAAAAATCTAATTCTCTAATCTAATTGAGTAATAGATTTTCTCGTGTAGCAAATACCTATCGCTCTTGGTATTTGTGGTCGCGTCGCCAACCACACCAGTTTCCCGCAAGTAGCTCCGTGTGCCGCTCCGATCGCTCCGGCATCTGCGCGTGACGTCAGCATTGTTGCATCGCTTAATCACCGCGATGCTGCGCCGGCCGCGGCCGCCGCTAATGAGCGTCATCTCGTTTCAATTACAGCCGCCCGTCGCGCGACTTCAATGCAAACCCCTCCCCCCCACCCTCCCCCGCCCACCACCGCCCGCGCTCTCGTAGCTTGTAATAATTATTAATTGTTTCCATCAGCGATATCGTATTACCTTGCATTGATTTTATGCAAAGTGAGTACGAATACGAATCCATGAGGGAAGAAATTATCGTCATATACGAGCTCGCGACGAGTCTGGCGGGTGCGTGTGTCTGCTCCAGATTCAGCCGGGGTCTGGATATCGACGTAGCATTGTGAGTTGTGAGTTGTGGCCGAGCGCCGTTGGAGTTGGCCGAGGTCACGCCTGTAGCTACGGGCCCTGTAGCGGCTGTAGCCCTGTAGCGTCGTACCTACTAGAGAGTTAGATTTATACGATAGGCAAATGAGATATACATTTAAGGCTCCTCAATTCCGCCTCAAGACAGAGTCGTTTGTGGGAATGGGCGTGACGTTCTATAATAAAATACCGTATAGTCAACTTTAGACTTCCTTTTATACAAGTTTAAAAGGTCTATTAAAGTATGCCCATGGGAAAGCATGTATTATACAATTGAAGATTCTATTAATTATAAATGATAGAAAAGCGTGTACTCGTAGATTGGCATTTGACTCCCTCCGGCAGTTCTCGGCACCGTCGATGGCAATACATCACACAGTGAAGTGTAAGTACATGATGTGAATATTGTTATTAATTGTTTTATTTAAAAGAGCAACCGTGAGTTTCCGCCGGTTGTTCGGTTGAAATATCGGAAGTAGGTACTCGTAGATAGGTAGGTACTCAATTTATGTATCTATAATAGTAATAACGTCACTATCGCTCGACGTCGTCGGCACTTAGTTAAATTAATGTAGCTAAGTATTGAAAAACAAAAAGCATGAAAGTCAAAGATCGTGACATGTGACCTGCGTACACAGCGCGCGACGCTGAAGAAGGGTACAAATCGCTGTATAAACTTAATATCGGGCAAATTGCCGGCGCCGGCGGGCGGCGGGGGAGCGGGGGGGGCGGCGGGGGGAGGCGGGGGGCGACGCAAACATCTGGGGCTATTATTGCGATGATCGCGTATTGATTCCGCTCATAAGCGGCTGTCTCGAGATAATTTCATCTGCGAGCTGCGGCGACCGGCTTCGACATTTATTAGTTTATTCAGAGCGATTTGCGAGCTTACGAGTCCGCCGCGCTCCCGCCCGCCGCACACGGCAGACTCGCCGCGCCCGGGAGTGGCGCGACAGTTGCAATTGACACTTCTTTAAAGGAGACTTGCGTTCGGTGGTGAGTCGTCGTGGGGTAGTGGCTACTGATGATGATGATGATGATATTATTGTTCCGAGACTGACACACTAAATGCCTTCTACTGAAATAACACGTTGACTTCTCGTACAATAACACCGTTATAGTCATCAAACCATCGCTCTAGATATCGACAAGCGATCTGCAGGTGCGCAATACTAGGGCGCGGAGGCTGCGTCGCCGAGCCGGCGGTCTGCGCGCGGCGGGCGGCGGGCGGCGGGCGAAGGGACACAGTTGAGGTTTATTAAAAGGGTAGAAAAACTGTTCTGTTTGCGCCCGCCCTCCCCCGCCCGCCCCCCGCCCGCCCCCGCGCGCCCCCCGCGCCCGCAGCCGCCAACAAATTAGTTTGATGAGGGCGTGATTATCTGTATTAGAGGACTATTTGGAAGTTTTTTTATGAATTCAGTTTAATGAAAAAAGTTTTCTTTTTAAAGCGAAGCTACAATTGAGTCGTCTAAAGTTTCTGGCGTGATGTTGTTATCGAAAGCTTTATTTACGTGCATAATACATATTTGCACTTTGCATTTATAGTCGACGCCTGCACTCGGAGTCGCCGATTGTCACTCAAAGATGTTCAAGATTAACTTTGAAAAACTACGAACGAACTAAGAGATTTAATGATATTTTTTTGTACGCAATGTGGAGTCGCGAGGAATGCACATCGCACGCTTCCCAGCTCCGGGCTCCTGCCCACTGAGAACTTCTCGTTAGCATCGAACCCGCGACCCGCGAGCTAACGAGACCAACGAGACGGCTAATTTCATTAACGAGTCGGGCGACGCTAATTGTTCGATGACAACGGACGGGCGCGTTCTCGCGGCGCGCAGCCGGCCCGCACTAATGCGCGCTCTCGCGCCGCCGCGCCGCCGTGGGAAGACGCCGTGCTTCGTTCCATTGACTCACAATGCCGTGTATTGGTTTATTAATGTGCGCATTTGGCGAGAACAACGAAACTTATTCTTGAATAATTTGCGCGTTAAGTATTTCTTAATTGAGCAGGTTATTCCTACCCATTCGTGGTGTGAGAGAGAAACTGCGGTGACTTACGCGTCTACGAAAATACGTAGAGCTCGCACGAGAAGGGTGCGGTAAAGCTACGGAGGACCGATAGACAGACATCGGCGAGCGGATGTAGCTGAGTGGCCGGGCGGCGGCGCACACGCGGGTAAGGACTCGAGAGCGGAGAGAGAGAAATCAGTTCGAACGCGTAGTTGGTACAAATATGATGCATCCACCCGCGGGCATGGCGCCTGGCGGCCGAGCCTCAGGACAACAAGGCTCAGAGCGCGGTGCACCGCACTGCCGAGTGCGGGTTGGCAGACTTCACTATTATAATGTTTCATACCTACCTATTGTAGTACAACTCCACTACAAACAAGACATCGTGAGCGAGTGCAGGTGTGAGCCCGTAGCCGATAAGCGATAAGACATGCAGCTGCCGCTTCCCGCGCTCCTTATCACTTATCATTTTAATATCATTTTATTGTGCACTAGCTTTAGCCGCCGACACCGACCCTCATTGTTTTAACTCTTCCCAAGTATCGATTCACGACCCGAACGCGCATAGCACACGTACACACGATAATATTTGAAAGAAAATTTAATAGATAATTTGTAGTCTACAGTTTTTGTATCGAATAAATACCTATTCGCGTTAAGAAGTGTCGATTAATGGACGACAGTAAACTGGGCAGTTTGCTACGACACTACCTGTGTATCTTCCACTGCAATGTTTACCTTCACACGGACAGACAGAAGCCCCCGCGGGTCGAGGTGCGGCGCGCAGTTTATTGAATTACTGTCGCGGGAACATAATCTATTAAACACATTATGTGGCCAGCGCCAGCGCGGTGGTTGGCGCGCTATCGCTGAGCAGGTTTATTGGCTCGGATCGCGATAGCGGGCAATTAGCGTCCGCCGGGGCCGGATCCATCATCGAGGGTTTATCTTTGTATACGTGAGGACCTGGAAAGTGACATAGGCTACTTTTTTCCTGGAAAATCAAAGAGTTCCCGTGGAATTTTAAGAACTAAATCCACGCGGACGAAGTCGCGGGCATCGGCTAGTAATTTATATGGACCACTCAAATTATATTATGATAGGTTTACTAAATCGTTTCTAAATTCTATCCAAGTGAACTGGATGTCCTATCGAGACCGTAGGTTCCACTGCCTTCAGTGTGTGTGCGTGTGCGTGCACGTGTGTGTGTTCGAGTGTGTAGTTGCAGTCGACTGCAACAGTCGCGTGTAACGAGAGGGATATCGCACGTTAATTGATGTACTAACGAATGCAAATAATAATATACAGACGGTTCTGATAAGTATGTAGGGACTTTGTTGGTTTTTCATTTAAAAATTAATACAGCTTTTCAAAATTAAATAGAAGCCATTACGTAGGTAATTGAAAAGCTGTATTTAAGTAGTATATAGCAGCTGATGCCTTGATGACCTTCGTACGCGTGGATTGAGGTTTTCTAATTCCTATGAGAAATCTCTTACTTTCCGGGATAAATAATAGCCTACGTGTTATTCCAGAATATAATCTATCTTTATGTCAAATTTCAGCCAAATTGGCTTAGTCGTTGCGGCGTGATTGAGTATCCATCCATCCATATACCTATGCGTACATCCATACATCCAAACTTTCGCATCATACTAATATTAACTAGTGGTTCGCCCCGAACTGAGACCTCGCGATATCCCATAATTCCCAAAAGTTTTAATTATATATTGTAATAATTAACTTTTAACATTAGACGCAATAAAAAAAATAATAGTTGACATAAAACTGTTTTACTGACACAGCGCCATCGCATTAAAATTAAATAAGACGCATTAAAATTAAATAATTTCGTTTCTTTATAACATTTATCTAATTTTAGTATTTGTTGTTCAAGTACAGGATATAACTGAATTTTCAACCAAGTTTCACGTTCTAATATTCAGTAATTCAGAAGTTATAGGGCTCTGACAGACATTTAGACGGACACACTTCTCTGTCTAGTAGGCAAGCGCCCTAGTTGACTCAGAGAACTCGCTTCGCTCGTTCAATAAAGGTGAAAGTTTTAATGTGTGTGTGTGTATGTTTGTTACTCCTTCATGCAATAACGAATGAATCGTTTTAGCTGCAATGGAGCTAGCTCATACCCAGGATTGAAACAGGCTACATTTTATCCCGGAAAATTAAAGAGATCCCGCGGGAATTAAGAAACCTTAATCAACGCAGACGAAGTCACGGGCATCGTCAAGTTTATTATATTAGTAGGATAGTCTGATTGATTATTTTTCTTGTAGGTACACTTACACTTACCATAAACCTTAATTTTATGATTACATAATAGTTATAAAAGTTTTAAGTACCTATGTCACGCGTCACTTTTTGATATTTATAGTTTCTAGACTCTACTTAACTAGTACTTGTATTAACATTGTAAGTAAATACGTTTGAACTGTGACCTGGCTTTTAATCTAGTAGCTAATCTATAATTATATAAAAAGGCTTGTCCTGACTGACTGACTGACTGACTGACTGACTGACTGACTGACTGACGATCAACGCACAGCCTAAACTGACTGACTGACTGACTGACGATCAACGCACAGCCTAAACCACGAAGTTAGAAACTTGAAATTTTGACAGTAGGTATTCCTTTTATGACGTAGGCGAGCACTAAGAAAGGATTTTTCGAAATTCGCCCCCCAAGGGGGTAAAAAGGGGGGTTAAAGTTTGTATGAAACTCCGTCATTTTTCGAGTTATACTCATGAAATTCGGTATTTAGGCTTTTTAAAATTCTACCCCCTAAGGGGTTAAATAGGGGTTGAATGTTTGTATAATAGTCCTTCGTTCTTCAAGTTATTTTTCAAGTTACGTTTATGAAACTTGATATTTTGGCTCTTGATTAAAAATAAAGAATTACGTATTTTACATTTTTTTTAATTTCTCCCCCCAAGGGGGTAAAAAGGGGGGTTAAAGTTTGTATGAAACTCCGTCATTTTTCAAGCTATACCCATAAAATTCGGTATTTAGGCTTTAAATTGAAAACAAAAAAGTAAGTGTTTCACACTTTTAAAAAATTCTACCCCCTAAGGGGTTAAATAGGGGTTGAATGTTTGTATGATAGTCCTTCGTTCTTCAAGTTATTTTTCAAGTTATGTTTATGAAACTTGATATTTTGGCTCTTGATCAAAAATAAAGAATTACGTATTTTACATTTTTCGAAAATTCTCCCCCCAAGGGGGTAAAAAGGGGGGTTAAAGTTTGTATGAAACTCCGTTATTTTTCAAGCTATACCCATAAAATTCGGTACTTAGGCTTTAAATTGAAAATAAAAAAGGACGTGTTTCACGGTTTTCAAAAATTCTACTCCCAAAGGGGTTGAATGGGGGTTGAATGTTTGTATGAAAATCCATAATTTTTCAAGTTAATATCGAGCAACGGATCTACGTGATTCTTTGATGGGTATGGTTGCAGACAGTGTGTTATAGGTTACTTTTATTCGGACAAAATCAGGAGTCCGCACGGGATTTTCAAAGAACCTAATTCCACGCGGACGAAGTCGCGAGGGGACAGCTAGTTCTATATATTTATGAATCTATCAAACTAAATACCCCGTGAGTATATGATTCAGAAGTATAAACGTTATTCGAATTTCGAGTAGGCTTTTCAAAGCGCTATTGAATAGTCAAACGATCCCAGGCCCGAGCCGCCCGACATTCGCATACGAGCTCGTATTAAGAGAAGGACACAAACGAAGCACCCTGTGTAGTGCAGCGCGGTATCGGTTAAGCCAATCCGATGTAATTGGGCGATCAATTAGCGCCGCGCCGCCACTGCAGCCGCGCACACTGCCGCGCCACGTCGCCGCACCCAGCGCCCGCACGCCGCACCTGCACCTGCACCCTGCACCTGCACCTGCACCCTGCACCTGCACCGGGAGGATGGCCGCTGCAGCGCTCGCGGTCGTGTGTTGCTTCGTAGCTGTTGCAGCTTATGGGGAAGGAGGTAAAGTTGTTGAAAGCACTCAGTGCTGTTTTATTTAAACATAACGCTAAGAATTATACTTATTATAATTTTATTTGACGCGCTAACTGCTAACTGCTAACTGCTAACTGCTAACTAGCTTTTGCCCAGAACTTTTACTTTTCTCCTCCCTTTGTTATTTCTGGCTAAAAATAATCTCAGAATGGTATATACAATTATTATTTAACTACTAGCGGACGCCGCGACTTCGTCTGTTTCATCAATTCACAATAGACAATTCCTAAATCCCCACAGTTTAGGTGTTCAGAACCCCTACAGTACCAGGATTGAGGACTTGGGTCCTGAAATTCAACGATGTAGTCATATGCGTTTAATAAAACGCTGTTTGATTTTGACATTACAAATAGACACTGCAATTTTATTTATTTGTATAGATGTATAGATAACTAGGATCCCTAAATAAAGGTTATAATGCCTCTATGCATAAAATACCGTCGCTCGGTTGCTATATGATTTAAAGACAAACCCATAAGCAATCTAACTTTCAGATTTATATTCTTTACTTACAAAAAGACTTGTCCTGGCCGACTGACCGATCGACTGACTGATCTATGATAACACAGCCTAAACATAGGAGTTAAGAGCTTGAAACTTTGACAGTAGGTTCCTTTTAAGACGTAGGCATCCACTAAGAAAGGATTTTTTGAATTTCATTGAAAACCCAAGGCAAAAATTAAATTGGAGATGTTATGAAAGTCCATCTTTCAAGTGAATTGCATTTCATGTAACCGTGTGTGACGCGGCGTGTGCGCGCAGACGGTCGCCGCGGCGCGCCGCTGGCGGGCACGCTGAGCTCCGTGGGCGGCGACGGCGAGCGCGCGCCGCCCGAGTACCGGCCCGGCTCGCAGGCGTGAGTACCCCGCCGCCCGCTGCCGCCCGCTGCCGCCCGCTGCCGCCCGCTGCCGCCCGCTGCCGCCCGCTGCCGGCCGACTGGCCTCCTCCCGCTCGCTGCGATGTGCTCCCGGAACTAAGTCCTCAACATGATATTTGGCGGTTTAGGAGTTCTTGCAGTAGCTACAGCGGTATCTCTTTCGGTATCCCGAGGTCCTTGACGCTACTGGCGTCAAGCGCAGTGCGACCTGAGGTGGAGCGCGTCCGGCACTCGCGCGATTCGAATGTAGCCGTGTGAGTACGTGTGTTGCCAGCGGCGTGAAGATATATTCCATATCCTACCGGTTCGTCAGAAACGGGAAAGCAAATCGCTCTGCAAATCTGTGCAATATTGACTACGTAGGGGTGCAAAGACCGATGTGTCGCGGTCCAGTGGCAGAAAGATGAGAGATGCACCGGATCGTTAATTTGAAATACTTAGATAGTAGTGAGTGTATTGGGCTGACGCGGGCGCGGCCGGCAGGTACGTGGTGTCGCAGTTCGTGAAGCCGAAGCCGCCGCACCAGTACTGGGAGGAGGAGACGGCGCAGACGCTGGTGCCCGAGAACCGCAACTGCCTGCTGTGCGAGGCGCAGGACTCGGGCGCGTGTCGCGCCATGCCCTCGTGCGTGTACTGCGAGCCCACCGTCACCGCGCTGGCCGAGCGCAGCACGCCCTGCCTGCGCTGCAGCGGTCAGTGCTCACCACTCCCCTCCTCCTCCTCCTGCCCTTTGCCCGTATATAATGTGTAAATGGAATCTTTCATTTATCCCGACCGTCGTTTAGGATAAATGGAAGGTTTGAATTTTTGAAATGTCACGGGGTAAATGATTGAAGCCTATGGATCGAAACAATTGGTGCATTATAGGTAGTGTCTGTCGGTGAGATCTACCGCCGAATCCGACTCGGCCGGGCGGCGTTCGGGAAGTTTCGAAAATCCCTCAGTATCTGAAACTCGAGGTTTTCGAACAGTGCGTGTCGCCAGCGATGACTTCGATGAAACGTGAGAACGATTAAAGAAACGTGGTCGCTAACTATAAGCTTACAAGAAAGCCCAGGGTCGCTCGAGCGGCATAAGACCGACGTATGTGGAAGGCCATGCGAGAGACCTATTTCGGGCAGTGAACGTGTATCGGTTGATAGAGAAGCAGCAGAAGCGGTACTCCGCAGTGTAGGTAGAGCAGTGGGAACTCGCTCGCTGTTGCAGTGATCAAGAACCCGTTCTTCAAGTGCGTGCCGGGCGAGAAGTACATGGACGAGTGCGACTCGTGCCGCTGCACCGACGGCCACGGCGGCTGGTGCACCAACCAGTACTGCGAGTTCCGCGCGCTGCACCTCTACGCGCTCAAGCTCTCCGACGGAGAGTTCTACTGACCGCCGACTCACTCTCCGCCCCACCGTGCGCATTATCACGTGTCGCAGATTGCCGCTTACGAACATTTTAACAGCACCCCATTTGCTATAAAAATTGCCGTCACAAATTGCATTTTTAACATAAATACGATTTTGATGTCATAAATAATCAGGATTCACTGTGGTGACGCCACCCTTTTAGTTTCTTATTTGGATTGACATTATATCATGTCAAATAATTCCCCATCTACCCTCCATTTCCCTTCGTGCACTAAAATGACGTTCGTGGCGTCAAAATAGCGACGCCATGACACAAAAGTCAGTATGAACTCTCGTCTCCGCGAGACGCATGCACAAATTGTGTCGCCCGTCCTCGTGCTTCATTAAATCATTACCAACCAAAAAAAAGAGTGTATGTGAACCACTTCGCTGCCCAGCTGACGCCGACGTGAGCGGAGCGGATAGTGGAGGTGCGCACCTGGCTCCAGTCCCGGGGACTTTACAAGGTTAGTGCACGGAGAACCCGCTATCCCTTCATTCGCCCTTAACCTGGAACATCTAAATTCTAAATTTCATACAGTCCATAAGCTCTGGCTGTCGAAGGTGGACAGTGGCGTCCGTTTCTACACCACACTGGATTCAGCGCAAAATTGTATCATAATTGAAAGCTATTTATTATTTTTAACCGACTTCAAAAAAAGAGGAGGTTCTCAATTCGACGCGTATTTTTATTTTTTTATTTTTTGGCGATGTTACTCCATAACTCCGTCAAATCTGCACCGTTTTCAATAATTTTTTTTTATTTGAAAGGACGTATCGTCAGGTTGGTCCCATTTAAATTTGATAAAGATCTGATGAATTCGGAGATGGAGAACAAAACTCCTCAATGAATAAGAGCAAATCGCTCGTAATCAGAGTGTGTATAGGATTTTAACCATGCATATTTCATAGCATACATACATATGCTCTATTAGGCATTTCAATATTGTTTTTAACCGACTTTTCGACGATTTTACTCCATAACTCCGTCAAATCAGAACCGATTTCAATAATTTTTTTTTATTTCAAAGGACGTATCGTCAGGTTGGTCCCATTTAAGTTTGGTGAAAATCTGATGAATATCTTCGGAGATGGAGGACGGAACTCCTCAATGAATAAGAGCAAATCGCTCGTGATCAGAGTGTGTGTAGGATTTTAATCATGCAAACTTCATAGCATACATACATATACTAAATTTCTATTCGGAATAATATATTTCAATATTTTTTTAAGAAACAAAACAAATGGTCTAGTGAATTAGTCCTATGTGTTTAGTGTAGACTAAAAAGCTTAAAATAATAATATAAAAAAATATTTTAAAAAAGCCGACTTCAAACGCCACTTAAAAGTATAAAATAATTTTAGTTTGTGAACGTATGTTGAAGTCGGGCCAGCGTCGCGCATCGGTTTCATCGTTTCACGGGCGAATTCTACAAGTATACCTGCCTGATATTATTATGTACGATTTTTTAAGTGCTGTAGACTGGGGAGAGTGCTCCGCTGCTGCCGCTGCTGTCGCTGCTGTCGCTGCTCGGTCGCCCCGGTCACGAGCAAGTGACAATGTGCCGCCGAGGTTCACTAATTGCTACAAATATTTACTCGCTTCGGCATTCCCGTGTCCTCGCCGCTAACGCGTCGCCTCCTTCGACCGCGCCGCCGCGCCGGGTGGGCGTCGGGATAATCCTTTGGAATATTGTGCTAATACTTTCCCAGTAATTATTTGCTGCCGAGTTAACTAATCTTTCTATTTTACAATACAAATGCCGTATCTGCTCCTAAGGTTGTTTTTTGTTCCTATAGGTAGGTATTTATTTCTAATTTTAATTTTATCAGAGGATGTGAAATTGGAAAATATTTAGTGGCAAATATTCAAATAAAATAATATGTAATTATATGTTGTCTATACTTAGGTGTATTTGATCGGAAGCATAAAATTTTATGTTATAAATTTTAAAAAGTCTATTATTATAACTGTAATTTCTTTCAATCTTTAATTTTTTGATCATAATTTTAAGTAAAACCTTCCAAAAAATTAGGCCGGACGTGAAAAAATCTGCGATGTACTCTCGCAGCTCAGAGCGTTCGCTTTGTGATCGGGTAGTTCATAATTGAGGTTTAGGAACACCACAGGTAACACCTTTATGCTCCAACAAATGTCACTATTGCGGACAATATACAAAAATTATGTGTAATGTATCAATTACACAAAGCCTCGCCGGCAGTTTGGTGAAATACAACCGTGTATTTGTTAAAAAAAATTATAAGAAACGAATCTTGAACTTTATGTTCGAGATGAAAGGGAATGTATTTCTTTCCCAGGTGAATTTGCGAATCGTAGTTTAATGGAGTGAAACGTGTGTATTAACAAATGTGCTGCATTGTGTGCTGCATTGTGTGCTGCATTGTGTGCTGCTCTGTGTGGGCGCGGCGAAAGGCACCGGAAATGAGGAGCACTCGGGCGCAGTGTCGACTTCGACAATCTCAAAAACTCTCAATTATTGAAAAAAACCATCATTGAATATTTGAAGCTGCTCTAAGGGCGCGGTTGCAAGTAAAGCGACGCGAATGCATGCCTTAGGGGAAAATAAAAACGAATATAATAATAATTTTATGTTCGTTTATTTACTTCATTTACAGTCACATTTATAACGAGAAAAGTTATCTCAGTTCACAATAAAATTAGATGAATAAAAAATAAGTAATTACATAGTTAAAATAATGTTCTCTCGTTTGTTAGAAAAAAAGTATTTTTAAATTGCAATTTAAATAACTGAAAAATCATCTTCTACATTTACTTAGATGGGGTTTTGATTTTTAGATTCACTTTAGATTGATCAAAATTGGCCCACGCGTTTGGTCTCCAGAGCGCCACATACACACATAAATACATAGGCGGATAAACACATTACCCTCCTTTGCGTGCCGCAGTCGGGTAAAAAGCAAAACTGAAATCTTATTTGCTTATTTATACCTTTATTTGCAACTCAGTTTCTATGTCTATACTTTTTGTGTTTCTTGAAAATACAATAAGATACTAAAAGCTAAACAAGTGTAAATTAAAAATTAGAATAAAAAAATCAAGCTTTTAGTAGTCGGTTGTCATCAGACATATAATTATCATCATCAGAACCAGAGTGCTTGCCAAGATGAATCAAACGCTCAAACTCTTTGGCGTTACGTGATTTCTTCCATCCATCATCATATCCTGGATATTGTTATCATTGAGGGGCAGAGTACTGGGTAACAACCTCCTGTGCTACCGGCACCGGCTGTTGCCGGCGGCGGGCGCGCAGCACGGCGCCCGCCGCCCGCGGCGACATTGTGCCCGCACTTATTAGCCCGGCTCATACCGCAACGCGTACACACGCAGCTGTTTATACGCGCGCTTGTTTATCAGCTATAATATTACTTATGGTTTCTTCTAAACCGAAAAAATCTATATTTTGCATTACTTACCTATACAAATAAATAAAATTTAAGTGAATAGAATGAAAGGTAGCAGCGTCTAATGAAAGGTAACGATTAACGAAATTAACATCGCGTGCCAATTTACAGCTAGCACCATCTATTGTAACGTAACGTTAGTGTTACATCTATTAAAAATTATTTTCAAAAAACGGCCTTCTTACGCCACTACAAAGTATAAAAATAATTTTAGTACGTAGGGTCAGTCGGGGTAAATATAAGACACTCAAATTTCGTATAAAAATAAGACATGATTGTAATTCCGTAGAAAAAGACCAAAAAAGAACTTTATTAAACTAAAAAGTATACTTCATTTGTAATGTCTTAGAATTCAAATTACTAAATTGATAACTTATTGCATGTATACTTTATAACACATTTTATAAAGTACCGAAAATATTGCCGCGAAAACTTTACATTGGGATCTAGGAACTTTTCGTTTGCGTTAACCCGTTCATGCAAGCTTGGCCGCATCTCCCGCTCCCGGCATTCTGGGCGAGATGTGCTTGCGGGGGAGAGCGGTGGTTTTATTCTGCATCCAGTCGTTGATAGGAAAACTCAAGTTGTTTGTAGGGTAAAAAATGAGACACGTAAGTGGGAAAAAATGAGACAGTGTATGGGGTAATATTAAGACAGTTGATATTTTTTGGAAAGCAATAAAAACTTAGTCCGCCTACTTTAGAAGTCCGCCATATTGGATTTAGGGTGACTCACTTTATTTTTCGAGTTATTCTCAGCAAGCCCTTTCATTTGATACCCATATTGTAGGAGTGCATTAAAAATAACTAGTCTGCCACCGTGAGTGTTCCGCCATTTTGGATTTACAATGACGTCACTCAGCTAACCATGCATTGTCATCCAAACTTACCGTGTATACAAAATTTCAGCTCAATCGGTTGAAGCTATCTGCTTCAAAATTGAGTTGCAAGATTCGACCCGAACAAATATAGTTGCATACATTGCAAGTTACATAAAAGCTTTTATATATAACAGAGGAGTGTCAAGGCTCATATTTAGATTAGATACAGATAGTATCAGACTTCCCTATCATATTTTGTAGCTATTTAAGGTTAATATTGAAACATTAAGTACCGACTACTGTAATTATTACCAAAAAAGTAAACCAATTTTTTGTTTTGTTAATTTTAATGATTTTTTTATATCATATCTCCCAGCTCTATTTTATTATTACCACCATCTCTATAAAACATTGAAGGCATAGAAATTCAAACATGTTTCATTTTTAACCTTATATGTCTTATATTTTCCCCTTTATAGAGGAAAAAAATGAGACATATACTTTGTATGAAAAATATACATTTCGCTTGACTATTTTGAATTGAATTGGTATCATGTGAAAGATACCAATTATAAGTATAATATAATCAGTTTTTCTTACACTTATAATATTTTTAACAGCATTAGAAAAGTAAAGATCTGTTTTCGTCCCATATTTACCCCGCCTGACCCTACATTGTACACGTTTGTTGACGTGATGCTCGCCCGATTTTATCAATATCCTAACAATTTGTAGTCGAAAGTACCTAAATCCTTACAGTTTAGGTGGGCCGTACTCTGCAGCATCAGTATTGAAGAACGAGGACCTATAGCTCCATGATGTAGTCTATACTTGATACCTACAATAACAAATCGTAATCGAAAGTGCCTAAATCCTGACAGTTTAGGTGGGCAGCTTGCAGCAACAGGATTGAGGAGTTAGTATCTAGAACTCCATGATGCAGTTTATGCTTGGTGATAAGCATATCCTCACAATTTGGGTGGAAAGTACCACTGCAGCATCAGGCTTAAGGAGTTGAAGGTAAAAAAATGGGATCACGTCGCAAGCTTTCTCTGTAGATTAAAAAAAATCAGGCGAATTGGTCCAGACTCCAGAAATCCCGGAGTAATTGGTGAAAATACATCTAAAAAAAGATACCGGCCGATTGATAACCTCCTCCTTTTTGGAAGTCGGTTAAAAATCTGTAAAATTGTATTAACTTACAAGCGCATAGTCTGTTTGCGCCCTAAACCAGATGCATTTAGGCGGATAATAAGTGCTGCCAAAATATAATAACACAAATATCAACAGGCGCGGCCCCGCTCCCCCGCTCCCCCCGCTCCCCCCGCGCCCCGCGCGCCGCCATTGTTCCGCGCCGCGCACGAAGCGGCTTTTACAATAACTATGTTATTATAGTTTGAAGATTACGTGTATAAGAGTTTAATGGCCACTCCGGTTACATGTTGGGTAAATATTAAATACTTTATAAAAATAAACCTCTGTTTTGTGTCGCTTTTAATGACGCCGGAAGGGTGAAATTAGTGACGCATTTTAGTTTTTTTATCTGATGGGATAAATTTTGAGGTTAATAGTTACATACAACTGCACAATTCGATCGAAGTTGGTAGGTACAGATTGTGTAGGTATAGGAGTCATTCAGCTGTGTTTCACTTTAAATAGAACAGAGTGGTTTCTACATAAAGTTCTCTCTGTAGAGTTAGCGAAGTGGAAAGTGGAGATCCTAACAAAAGAAATTGAGGAACTGGGAATAAAAATTAATTACGTGGGGAATACTTTAAGGTAGGTATGTGGTACAACCGGCCGTAGCTCTCGGCCTCGCTCAGTCACACGACCATTAATATTTGGGGCATAAAGGACTTATTCTATTCAAAGCTATATTTTTAAAATGTTATATTTATATTTTCCAGTATTAACTAAAAAATTTGGTTTCAACGTTCTAGTGGTATTTGAGTGACAGGAGTTGGAAAAAAACAGACTCTAACAATTCCTAAGATATGAAAAAATAGAAAAGAATAATTTAAGTAGAGAAGGGCGAAGGGACGACGGATCACAAAACGAGCATTCGGCGCTCACACACGATGCACCTTTCAACGATAGCGAATGGCATTTATTAGCACGCCTGAACGAGTTCCGATGCCAATTCTTTACATAATATCACTAATAGCGGGATGTTTGAAAAGATATTCAAGAAAGGATGCAAAAACTTGACCCAAAAACCTTATTCGCACGCCTTTTGTGTGTTTTGATGTGGCTTAGCGGCGACCGGCGACGAATCCGTGTCGCGCGACACCCGCTGCGTCGGCGCGCTGCATCGAGCGGAACACGCGATTAGTTCACCTTCCACAGATCCGGGGAACTGGCTCCCTCCAGCCACACACACTCGAGACACGGCGAGCTGCTGCTATTAGTTCACGTTCCACAGATCCGGAGAACTATCTCACTCCAGCCACACACACTCGAGACACGGCGAGCTGCTGCTATTAGTTCACGTTCCACAGATCCGGAGAACTATCTCACTCCAGCCACACACACTCGAGACACGGCGAGCTGCTGCTATTAGTTCACGTTCCACAGATCCGGAGAACTATCTCACTCCAGCCACACACACTCGAGACACGGCGAGCTGCTGCTATTAGTTCACGTTCCACAGATCCGGAGAACTATCTCACTCCAGCCACACACACTCGAGACACGGCGAGCTGCTGCTATTAGTTCACGTTCCACAGATCCGGAGAACTATCTCACTCCAGCCACACACACTCGAGACACGGCGAGCTGCTGCTATTAGTTCACGTTCCACAGATCCGGAGAACTATCTCACTCCAGCCACACACACTCGAGATACGGCGAGCTGCTGCAATTCCTATTCCCACACATACATCGAAAAAACATATGTAATAATATAATGTAAGGATTTTTTTAATGAGATAATTTTTACCATTAGAATTTGGTACAAACTAGGTTTTACTAAAAAATGGATTGTAAATGTTGGTTTTGAAATAAAACTGTGAGTACTTTATTGCAATTTTTATAATCAGTCAACTTACAAAGTCTTATTTATAGAATCCTATCATTTCATAATAAAGAAGTCAAAATTATGAATCATATTTTCATCTTTTAAAATTATTGGTTCTACAAATAAATAATTTATTTGACAAAATAATCAGCATGAAGCAGGGTAAGGGTAACGACCAACGTTGGAATAAATTATCATCAAGTTCATAAATAATGATATCTGAGCACCCCGACTGTAGTGTATACACTATACACTGTCTCGTGTGTTCATGAGCAATGTTGCAACGTCAGTATTACGCGAACCGCCGGTGCGAGTAGACGTGCGACAGGTGCTCGTGTGCATTGCCGAGCCAGTGTCGGGGCGGCGCTATTGGAGATACTACATTGGCGACGAGAAAAAAGGTAAGTGGAAAAAATATTTTTTATAAGGAAGGAGGGAAGGATATGGCAGGCGTTATTGGTTATAAATTAGTTGATATTTCAGACGGTTACTTTCGAGAATTGTTATTATAACAACGCAACGAAACAGAATATAAAATTACAAAGGGAGTAAAGGCAAATCGGTTAGAAAATATCTTTATTATAAAATAATCTGAGTTAAATTTTTATTTTTCACAATACCCATATATTTTATTAATCATAGATAATGAATAATTTTTTAAATGGTCAGAGTTAATGACGTAGAGATAATAAATATCGTTGTTATTACATGATGTGATTTGTATTTCGGGCTATGGTTGACTTAATATGATATCATAGGTAAAATCCTTGTAATAGGAAGTGGGTCAGGTTGGTTAAATAAATAACTTCGTATTTCACTTTAATTTGGTGTATTTAAAAAGCGTGTACTAGCGCCAAGTTTTACAATAGATCTGCTGGTGCCGGTCAGGAATATAGGAACCCCGGCCTCAAGTAACAATAATCAATTGATCATATTTTAATACAAACAAAAGTTCCCTTAAGTGACGCCGGAAAAGTCACAAAGGAAATTATTATTTATCAAGCTTCATATTGTTAATACGATCCCCTAACGTTTAAAATAAACAATCTGTAGCTATGCGAGTCGCATGAACAAAGGCCGTTGGTAGGTACCTAATAACTATTCAAAATATCAAAACTAAAACGCACAGTCAGGGCATTCATGAGGCTCAGCAATAAGTTACATTAACAAATTCTGTTACACCTTGCAAGTAACCTAATATAAGCCTGTTCTTCGCCTTCGCCAGTTCAGTGGAGAAAATATTAAATTATTTTTCTTATCCCAACAAAACAGTTAAGGTAACAGTTTAACAGTTAGTTAGTACTTTTATGCTTTATACTTGTTTGTGGAAGAACATTTTAAAGATCATGGATGTTAATATGGAAGTAAAACTAAATAAGTATATTTTAGTTAGTATGGAATCAGTTTTGCCAAGAGTTGCCCTTAGACAACCAATCATGGAAATGTTGGGTTCTGTGTTTATTACGCAATGGTTACGATATAACCTTACTGCGGGTACTTATTTTTATCGAGATAGTTGGTGATTTCTTTTATTAGTTGCTCGGTGAGGTGTATCGTCTCCTTCATGAGATAATCACGTTTAATAATACTCAGTTATAGTCGTATGGTTGTTAGTTTAATTTTTTCCGTTTTGCTTCTGATGTTCGGCCAGAGGTGCCTTTGTCGTCATCAAAAGTGAGATGGTAATTTCATACCCACAGATGTAGCTTCATGCCACGTTAGAATTTTATACCCACATGACTTCATCCCATGGGATATGATTTTATGACCACATTAGTTTCGTTAGCTAGAAACCTCTTCCTAACCTCTTATGAGAAGGGTAACGTAGAATCATTGTTGATTATTAAGGTAAATGGGAAATTAAGATTTCTGTGGGGTCAGCTTACGTTCCAGTAGTTTCGTGGAAACTAGGGGTGGTGTGCGATCCCGTGTGTGGATGCACAGTGAATAGTGGCGATTCATTTATTATTTATTGCACCACAACAGAAAAAAAGTAAACTTAACAAGATATATTATGTCGATTGTTGATATAAAAAGGCAGCCTTATCGCTAAAAGGCGAACTCTTCCAAACAACCTTATAGCTAAGGAAAATAAAAAATAAACAAACAGCAGGAGGTGTTGCAATAATAAAAAGATAAACTTACATGCTAATATTTAAATAAACTAAACCAATATAATATTATGTTTACGTGGATGCATGGATCAGAGAGATCCTTTGAGGATGATCGATGCCATGGCGATTCCATAGCCAGTTAGCGTGTAAGATATTTCACGGTTTTACAAGTTACACAAGAATTAAGACGTTGATAAATATTAAAACCCGTTTTACTAAATAAAGCAACCATTTAATTAATTCACAGAACACAGCAGTGTAATAATAACAATTGATATTGACAGCAGACCACAGACTGCAGACAAATATGTATGCACATGGAATATAATAGGAGAGGGTTGCAATTAGGAAAAAGGGGGTTAAGAAGGCACAGCTATTGCGACATTTGTGGAGTCATTCAACAGTAATGTATATCAATGCTATGATTCTTTAAGGGGTTCCGTGTTTATTATTCTTTGTTCAATGATCTTTGAGACTTTTTAGTTAATGAAGTTGAGATTAATGCTGAGTTAAAATGAGATCAAAGTGGGACTGTAACTTGGTTGAGGGCAACATGCTCAGACTAAATGTATGGCGTTGATTATTAGTAGCCGCAGTAGTCATTATAGAAGGTAGTGATCTTAACTAGAGGATATTGCGTTGATGTTCACTGCGAGAACGTATAAATAAAAGAGTAATGCCTAATTTTGTAAGTTGTCGAGAAAACTTATTTCATTGCTAAATTTGTTACTGTTTTGTTGTTTTGCGTTCCCGCTCTGTGAGAACGCCAAATAGAGGTTTTGGTTTGGTTAAGTCGATGACCAGATGGAGGTTACGGATTGCAGTAACCGGATAGAGGTTACCGTGTATTAGTAACTGGATGGAAATTGTATATGTGTTTTGTGACGGAACAGACGTCGCAATAAAGAGTTTACCAAAATAATAAACCTTAATTTGTTTGTTTGGGTTACGCTACGAGTGATTATGTTGAGTACCGTTGACAATAGAGTCCATTAGTTTGAGCTGATGAGATTTAAGTTTTCATTTTTAAATAAAGTTTCCATTTTAAGTTAGATCCAAAGTTTAAAGGTTCTTTAAATTAACAGAAATCTTAGATGAAGACTGACATGTTCTGAAGTCATTGATTAATAAGCGTACTTACAAGTACACTCACGATAGATTTCGAAGGTAGCCTGGATGTGAAGTTCCCTTAAAGTTAGATAACGATAGTGACAATCATGTTGATAAAGATGCTTAAACGTACGCATTGGCGGGACGTATCTGCAGACATCGGACGTATTGCTTCCACTTTGTGTTGGTGTAATGAGCGTCCGACTATGCTTTGAAACTCGAGTCTTGAGGAAACTACAGTTTTGGCCTAGGGTGGTTCGGGTTTTGAGAAGACTACAATTGGCAATTTGATGCAACCCGAATACCTGTGGGTATACAAGTGTATTTGATTTTGTTTGGTTAACTTGCGTGACCGATGGTCGCTGTTGTAGTTACGCGCTACAGGTGGCAGTCGGTCCTAAAATTGTACGACTAAGCAGTTACTGGTCCCTTTAATGGATTCTGTATTGATGTGTGACTGAGATATTGATCAATTTAAATTAGTGGGAACTTTTCATTCGGATAGTTATGATTTCAATTAATTAATGGGTTACAGTTAAATTGAGTTATTTGATTTTAAATAACATGTCAGGTAGTCCGAACCTTATAAGTAGTATATCTCAAATGTTTCCTTTCCCTGTCAACAAGTGCATTGCCACACGGGAACGTGTGATTGTCAGTTCTGGCCGTGTCGGAGATTAAAATTAAAGTGATTATTATTTAAAGTGCCATCTAGTAACGGTAGTCTTATAACGTTGGTATTACTATTCATTGAGCATTACACCATTGCTCCTCGCTCGTTCGGTCCATTAAAATGAGACTCGCAACGTGTGTATTGTCAACCGTCAATCGGTATTTCTTGTTTCTATTTGATTTTCTGGTGTAGTGTTGTCAGTTTAAGATTACTTTGGTAATGTGACGATTAAGTTATTGGTTGGACAGTGTTGTGCGATTTTATGATCTGACAAAGCCAGGTAATTCATTCCAGGAGATGAGTTCATAAAATTAATTACAATTAAATCAATATAGGTCGATTTTCTTTTGGTTTCTGTATATAGAAAAAGGTTATAATTTGTTAAAATGGACACATTGAGTGCGATTTTAGTATTTTTATATTGAAGCACTTGTTGAAGATTATTTCCATTAAAATGGGAATTTCAGATATAACAACTTTTATGTTATTGGTAATGTGACCACCAATAAATTGGAAACATCTAGTGGTATTGGAAAAAACCTCCATTAAATTGGGAATTTCAGGTATGAAAATATTTGTATTATTGGTCATGCAACCACCATTAAATTGGAAATATAAAGTGGTGTTGGAAATAAACCTCCATTAAATTGGGAATTTCAAAACCAGAATATTGGTATTACGGGTCACGTGACCACCATTAAATTGGAAACATGTAGTGGTATTGGAAAACCCTCCATTAAATTGGGAATTTCAAGTATAAGAATATTTGTATTATTGGTCATGCAACCACCATTAAATTGGAAATATAAAGTGGTTTTGGAAATAAGCCTCCATTAAATCGGAAATTTTAAATATTGGAAAAATTATATTATTGGTCATGCGACCACCACTAAACTGGAAAATGAATTTATGAGCGCAACCAGGATGAATTCGTAAAGAATAACAAATTTTTTTTATAGATGCCATACGCAAAGGCCATTCCGGGATCGTAAGGAAGGGTCGATTATTTTCTAAGGTAAAAGGTGGCCGCGGAAAAATAGATGACAAAAATTTAGTGAAATCCTGCAAAAAAAAAAAATTAAACAATTATTAAACAATTGTGGATAAAATAGATTGATTAGGAATAGACACTGAAGTGAGAAACAGAGATATCATTCAGAAAGAGAAAGGGAAAGAGTACGGAGAGGAACTACAGAATCGACGGGATATCACTCAGAAAGAGAAAGGAAAAGAGTGCGGAGAGGAACTACAGAATCGACGAGATATCACTCAGAAAGAGAAAGGAAAAGATTGCGGAGAGGAACTACAGAATCGACACTAAATGAAGGTGACTAAGTTAGTTAAGGAATGTAGTTCATCTTAAAAAGATTGAAGGCCAGTGGACAACAGTACCGGAGAAAGATCAGGATGAGAAGAATAGACAAAGTAATGGAATCAGTGAATAAACTGTAACTGAGGGAAGATTAAATAAGTGATTAGAAAATATTATTATTATTCCGAACCGGTGGTAGATTCTTGACTTGTCATAGGAGCTACAAGTTGGCCTACATGAAATAAGTAATTATGAATTTGAATTTGAGAGTTATTATATATGTGCTGATATTCTAAAGCTGTATCGTGCAGATAACTATACCAAAACTTTGGAATAGTCTAACTCATGTCACTACTATGATTTGAGGATTTAGTGATGCCGGAAATTATTATATAGAAGTGAACTCTTGAAATTATCTTAGTTGTTTATTTATTTAACGTGGAAGGGATGTAGTGTATACACTATACACTGTCTCGTGTGTTCATGAGCAATGTTGCAACGTCAGTATTACGCGAACCGCCGGTGCGAGTAGACGTGCGACAGGTGCTCGTGTGCATTGCCGAGCCAGTGTCGGGGCGGCGCTATTGGAGATACTACACCGACCCTAAGTAGTTTTGTGTCCTAAACCCTAGAGTGTTTTTGTAAAGTGCGAAGCCAGAAGCTCGTGGAGGAGGTCCTGAATGAAGCGAGCCTGCGAGGCCGAGTGGAGCAACGGAGGGAAGCGAAGCGAGCCGGCGACCTTCGTAGCGAAACGAAGGTCGAGTAGGTGATGCTGGATGAAAGGGGAGACGAAGCGAGCTTTGTGGCGTAGCCCACTTAAAAAACTTAACAATCTTGGGTCCCCCCTAAATTACACGCGGTTTGTTAATAAATAATTTCACTTTTGTTACATTAAAAACTTTTTAATACAATAAGAGTTAAATTATTTTCTCAAAAATAACATTATAATAGCCTACTGTCAACATTTACCATGTCTCTGAGGTGAAACCCCTACGTTAGGCCGACAGACTGACGGTAAATGTTTGAAATTAACGATAATCGCAAAACATTACGGGCAGTTACCATAACGCGTTGGTAAATCTTAGGTTTTATAGGAAGATCTTAGGATTTTCCATAGTTCGAGCTTTTACAGAAACAAATATACATCCAAACTTTCTCATTTATAATATTATACCTATGAAGTGCCATATTCATTGTGTTATGTTTACACAGTAACTTCGTACTCGTACGAGCTCCCTCTTAATCTGACGACAAACTAGAAAGCTCAAAAATTCAATCTGCGGCTTGCTTCTTTAAATATTAATAGGCACGGTTCTACGTACCTAGTGACACGTAAAGCCTTTAAATATATACCTACCTACGTACACCGTGCACGGTTCTACGTACCTAGTAACACGTAGAGCCTCGAGAACCACCTAAACAAGGTAAACTAAAATCTTGACGATCTGTTGTTACCACTCGATAATAACAACGCCAATCAATGCTTAGTAAAATAAATCACACTATAGTGCCACTTTAGAGTCTCTACGACACAGAGACTGCGTGCATAGTATTCACGTTACCATTGCAGGGACAGTAGTCACACTTAGCTTCATCGAAGATATTTACTAGAACCTAATATTTATGTAGAATTAACTCACAGCGATGGAAAAACAGTATGCATCAAAAATGATAGTAAAAAGATTATTTTGCATACAGACGACTTTTTTCTTTCTATAACGAATAAACAATATTTTTACGAGAAGCAATAAGCTGCGCATACGGCGCGGCGGCTGCTGAGTTGCGGCCGTGGGAGCGTGAGACGGCCGGCGGTGCGCGCACGCCGCGCCGCGCCGCGCCAGCTGACTGAGCGACGTGCGCGCGAGGCGAGCTGTGACGTCACACAGCCAGCTACCCCGCAGCCGGTCAACGAGCGGTTATCTTGGCGGCTAGACGTTAACACTAATCAGTTCGAAGGAGATAATATTTAGCTGTCAGCTTTGTGTATTGATGAAGAGTAGGATTGGATTTAAATGGCTTCCACACGATACAATTTGATCGCCAATCGAATTGTCTACAATCTGATTGTCCGTCCACATGTACAAAAAAAGATCACCAATTTTTATTTTATTTTATTGCCTCTGCTGAACGGACTTGTGTCAAGTAAGATGCATCTAACAGGAACATCGTTGCCGTTATCCTCGTCGTCCATCTTAAAACCATAAATAAATCACAAAATACACAACGCCCTGCACACACGAGCTCTGCACGCCGCTGTGCAAACAACTACGTCAATAAACAATTAAAAGAGATTAAAAAACCCGACTGCTTTAAAGGAAATCAACTGAAAATTTCCAACTTTAAATTGACATAGATCGTGAATAGTCATTCAAAATAAAAAAATATCAAATAAACCTAACAATGATTTTCAAATACTACCTATTCAATGATACTCCATTTACCACAGCTCGTCGGCTTTAATTTTTTTCTTTTTCACAATATGGCATCTAGTGGTCGCCATATTGAGTTTTGATTACTGTCATATCTTTAGTAACACTTCTAAGACTAACACAAATCGATTGACATAAGAATCATCAAAAGCGGATTGGAAGACGCGTTTGG
The DNA here is from genome assembly GCA_933228805.2 of Hipparchia semele. Taxonomy (NCBI): domain Eukaryota; kingdom Metazoa; phylum Arthropoda; class Insecta; order Lepidoptera; family Nymphalidae; genus Hipparchia; species Hipparchia semele. Next base: position 15,841,708 of record OW121715.1, on the reverse strand, counting down.
TCTCTAGAGCGCCAAATACACACATAGACTGATAAACACTTTACCCTCCTTTGGTCGGGTAAAAAATTGACGCGCCCCTAACTCTCCGACACAATGACACCAAGCAAAAGTTACTTCGGTCCTTCCAAAATAGGAGTACCTATGTTTAATGAAATACATCCTTAGCCCGTAATTATTGTTTGCATGGAAAGATTTTAAAAACCCCGGGAATTACATTCTTTTTCCGGCATAAAAAGTAGGCCGTGTGCGGGTCATCAACTAAACCAAAGAAAAAATCTCGTTGGTCACTACTCGAATTTTGCTTTGTTTACCCCTCATTGTACAGCTTTTTATAGATTTTTTTTGTATTCTTTAAAAAAAAATTCCTTGTATTCGTTATTATTTTTCTCTCTCCCAGTTGAGTATTTTTTCCTTTTCATATGTAAATTCTATCTGTGAAAACTTGTAATTAGCTTTAATTCTTCTTCTGTATTTATTGACTAATTTTTCTAATAAGCTGTAAGTTTTCTTTTGAAATAAAAAAAAAATTAAAATAAAAAAATCATGTCGATTCGTCGCCGGAATCACGTTTTCATTTTATTATCGTTCTATAAAATCGGGCTTTAAAATAACATGTAGGTATAAGTCGATTAACAAAAACACTGTTCATTTTAGTGTCACTATGATTATAATATTATCGATTTGACCAACACCCTGCAAGAAGTACAACGACTGTTAGTTTTTAGAAGTCAGTTAAACACCGATGAACGCGGAGCGTGGAGCCGGGCTCGTGCACACACGCGCACGCCCACGCGCAAGTGTAGCAAATCTATTTAAAGCCTAGAGTGTTCCTCCTCCGCCTACACGAATACTGCGATACAACATGTTTACGTTTACCTAAAGAGGTTTGACGAACCGCGGCCGCGCTAATCGATGACTTCCAATTCAATTCACAGTCGCTGAAATATAAATCGCATGCTTACTGAGTCGATACCGGTTAGTATTATATTCTGCTCCGCCGGCGTCGAGGCGCCAGGCTGCCGGCTGCCGGCTGCCGGCCGCCGGTAGCCGGTAGAGCCTGCTGACGCTGGACTGAACGTTTTTTTTAACGTTGGGAAATGCCTTTACGCATCCCGCCCGTCTATGACAACAGGCGGGTATGTGGGACTCGTTGGCACTGCCAAAATACCCACTAAACCCCAACGGGCCCGTCCTCGCTTTTATAGGGAAGCCATTCTCGCTGCTCGCATTCAATTGTGGCATTCCAGCAGTTTCAACCGATCATCCCGCCATCCTACGGAGCTCCGGGGGATGAAGGCGCACATATTGGCACCTTCTTCTCTGGCCTCTTCTTCTGCAGAGCGAGTGAGCGTTCGGGTCCAGCTCTCTGTCTCGCTCCGTTTCTTCTCATCATCACCTCTCGCTGCCGATCATGGCACTCGCCACGCTCGGCAGAGAGAGGTCCGCTCCTACGAACTGCACCACACGGTGCCGCTGCGGCCCCCACGCCGCGCACTCGGCCAAAGTATGATACGCCGTATCTTCCTGCGCATTACATTCGTGGCAGGCGGGGGTCTGCTCCCGCCTCGCACTCTGATGCAGATAGGTACTGACCGAAACAACCATGACGCTGGATTGAACCTGAGCCAACTATATAACGTTCAAAATTCCAAAAAAATTATTTCACCTTTTACCGGCTCGAAAAGTGTACTTTCCAAACTTTAAATTGCATAGAACCGATACAATTTAAAGTTTTAATTTTAATAATACAATTATTAAAAGTTCTCAGCTCAAGTCTCGTCTAAACTAACACACTCGATAACACTATCTTTGATTTATTTCTGCTTCAACGGATACATCGTAAGGTTCAACATTCAATTGCTAACTGCCCAATAGCCCAATGATTAATAGTGCGGACTGAAAATTGAAAGGTCACAGGTTCGAGTTCTAGTACATGTTTTTCGCTTATTTGGAGGGGAGAGGAGATTATTAGTCAAATTCAGCGCTATATCAGCAAATTTTTTTTTTGAAATCTTATTTTCAAAAAAAAAAAATGTACCTAGTAGGTATTCATTGAACTCATATCGGCGTCAATCATCATAATATACCTATTTATAGAACTGTATTAAAGCGGCAACTGAAGAAGGTAATCGCTCCACGTAAACTGAAGTGTGAGCAGACAGGCAGCCGGGGAGTCTAGCTTAGAATAATTTAAACAAACTCAGCTGCGCGTAGTTTATTCTAAGTTGGAGTAAAATGAACTCGGCGAGCATCAGTCGCGATGTAAGCGTAGTCTTAGAGGACGATAAACAAATATAATAATTACGCTCGAGCCGAGTTAGAATGAATGGGCGCTGCAGCGAGCGGGAGCGGCGGCGGCGCGGCGGCGGAGCGGCGGCGGAGCGGCGTCGCCGGCACCACGCGCCTTATTTAGAGGCGCGCGGCAGGCTCGCGGTGCGGTAGCGTGCTGCAGCGTGGGACCTGCAACATGGAACCTGCACCGCGATTCCGCAACATCTACTCAATTAGGTATATGTTATGTTAATCATTGAAGTGATTGACTGAGTTTATAGCGTTCTTTATGCAACAACTCGCTCGCGTTGTGCGAGCGAGTGTCGGCCTTCCAGAGGCGATTGCAATCGACACACAGCATCATCCGGACGTTAGACTCACTGACTCTAAAACTAGCATATTTCGGGAAATATCTGATCTCGTTCGGTCGTTTCCCTATATGGTTTCATTTGACCATAAAATCAATATTCAAATGGATACTATTCTCGATGTCCTGTCTTTATTTATTTTGTTAATTTAAATCCATACCGCCGCGCCGGCCCCCACTGGCGCGGGTTCCTCTCGAATGAGAACGGTTTATTTATTTATATTCTAACAAAACTTAACTAACTGTACGCGGTCGAAGTCGCAATCGAAAGCTAGTGTTTCATACATTATCAAAGGTGCAGAACTGTTGTTGAGTGACTTTATGTTCAAACAAAATATTGTGTGCTGTTGTCGCACAAAAGTTGAGGCCTCCACATTCCACCGCGGTGTAGCCCGCGCCGACGTCTTACTTGATTGTCAAATAATAAAATCATAAGGAATAATGTCGCCGAAACACGTTAAGGCCGATGACCACGATGAATACGTGTGTGTAATATTGAGATCGATAAGTGAGTCTTCCGTATGAAGACCTCTGCCTATACCTTTTCTTGTGCACGCTAGCAAAGCCCGGTGCAGGCATGTTGTATGAGCAGCGTGCTCCCGCACTGCACCGCGAGCTTGTTCATCGCTCCCACCAAATAAGTCAGGTCGGCGCGCATTCTGCAACGTTCTATTAATACGTCGGGAGCAGCGCCGCGCGAACCTGCACCCTGCGCGCTCCGCACAGAGCTCGCAGTGGCTCGCGCCGACGCTTCCATTCTCGCACTCCACCTGTCTGTTATTATAAATTGTATCTCATAGGTCTTCGGGCGTTTTCCAGCTGTGCGAAAACTGCGGCACAGTGCCGTCGTTCCGCGAGGCCCCGAGCACGGTGCGCGCGAGCGTGTCGCCGCGTGTCGCAGTCGGAGAGCGCGGTGAAGTCGGGAGCCGCCGTATTGTAAATCTCGCCGGCCCCCGCTGCGCCCGCAATATTTAAATTGCACTTTAAACTTTTAGCGGTTGAAATGAAATTTGTTCCGCGCTGTGTAAATCGAATGACTAAACACGAGCGCCGCGACCCAAAATAGACTTTGCTCCACGGCAATAGAGCCGCGTTCTTCGCGTCGGAATCTCATTCCGTACGCTCTACTAGAAAATTGCATTGCAATAGATTTCGCCTGAAATGGTGTCGCGCTGCAGTGGTTCCGTTTCATTCACGCCTTCCTGATTTTCAGCGGAGTAGCATTGCCATCTCGCTCTTCCTGAATGAGTGTGGGAATAGCACGTGGCGTAGGCAGCGGCGCGTAGTGGCGGCGTGTAGACACCGGCCGCTACGGGCTACGAGCTGTGCGTAGCGCGGGCCGCCTTACAAGGGCCAGAGGATAAATAGCCTTAAAATGAAAAAAACTAGCGAATTAAACTGAAAGGCAAAATCTTGTAGAGCCGTAAAATTTTCTCACACTGCTCTACAGGCTTAAAGATGCCCGCGCCGTTTATGTTAAAATAATAAATATGTATTAAATTCAATTTTTTTACAGATCAATTCACAGTAAGCGATTTGCAATTGAGTATAGTGTGGGTGCATTTATTAGAATAGTTGTTACTTTCTACTTATCATAGTAGCCACAAGTTCGCCTACATCATTTTAAGTCTATTTAAGTAGTTTAAGCCTACATGAAATAAATAATGTTAGATTCTTTGGGGAGATTTCTACCCTGTAAGGCAGTGTAGAAATCTAAAGCCGTGTAACCGCGACGTTTCCATCGAGACCTAAAACATGTATTCACATGTTCTACATATATCGAGGTAGTGTGCAATACTTAACTATGTGTAATTAAAAATTAGTGATGCTGATAATAAAATAAATACGAGTATTTATTTCACCAAGAAACAATATCTGCGAATAAAAAGCGTAAACAAAACAAACTCGTAAGTTCACAACCTAACAGGTTGTTGACAATTCTTCATAACAGATTTCCACGAGAGCGTGACGCAGAGTATTGACAGAGTAGGTATAGAACTCTGAACTTTGAACTGTAGCCCGGCCCCGGTGCGATCGGCGCCTCCGAGCTCGAGCGGAGATGCAGTTCTGCCAAGCTTGTGTGGGTGCTAGTCAGTAGGTACAGCGAATTGTTATGATATAACGCGTCGGCACAGTGACACACTGTTGGGCTAAAAATACCAGCGACGGCGCGCTGCCGAGGCGGCGGCTGTTCCGTCTGCTGCTTGATGACCCTGCTCGGATCGCGCGTCTCAGTTAGGGACCTCGCAACGCAACTGTGATGAATAATAGACGACAGAACGCGCTACATACCTACTCATAAAGTCAGGAAACTTTGACCTCAGAACCATTTGAGATTTGTCCAGTGGCATCCTACTGTTTGTACGTTAATTTGCATAATCACTATGGACTTGTGACTGTTTCAGATAAGATATTGGCTCATGTTTACAGTGATGTTGATAAAGAACATACATACTATCTGCGTATACTATTAAATAACTAATTGTCATCTTCGAGTAACATTAAACAGAGGACTTTGACTTTTTGTGAGTTTTTAATTTTCTGACAGTATATTCCACAGCCGGTAAAGCAATATTCGCCGGTTATGCGTTACTCGTCGATGGGGAAATTGTCACTAAATAATTAAACTTCCTCGTCCGCCACCCTCGCAATCGTAAATTGACCCTTTGTATTATTGTTTATCCAACAATTGGGAATTTTCGCTGTTCGCGTGCCGGAGCGTGGGAAGCGATCAGGTCAATAGATATTACGCAGTATTTGTAGTAGTTAAATTCATCTCCGTATTCCCCGCTATATCGGTGGACGCTCGGGTGGACCGAACCGTCACACGACTCACGAGCCGCATTGACATACGTACTGGAGTGCGATTCTCTTAAAAACCTTTAAACGTTGCTAACATCGATGTGGACAAAGATGTTACATCGTTCATATCGACTCGACTTACAACGGTTGTAAATTCGGTATTCTGCAGCAGCGTAAAGCTCGTCGATGATCTTGTTGACGAGACGGAACCTACGATGTTCACACAGGCGAGCCGGTGTTGTTCCGGTAAAAGTTTACGATTGAGAAATTTAGCCTTTTTAATAGTTTTAAAATTGTTTTAGTGCAAATTTTACTGTTATATTACAAAATTACATTTAAAAATAAAAAATACGATGTAAATACACATTATTTACAACTTTTAACTTCAACAAGGATGAATGCTTGTTGACCATTGCCGATATTATTAAGACGAACAGAAAAATATGACTTTCATCGTTGAGGTCCGGCCGGGTGACGCAATCCATTTTTGTAAACACCAAACACTTGTAACTATGAAGGCAATTATATTTCTAACAAAATGAAACACTTAAAATACCTATATAATCCGTGTAATACTGCAACGCCCTGGCGATAAGCGATATTTTTTTAACTACTTTTTGGTATTTACGTAAGATGTGATGTGTTTGAAAGATATGAGTGCGAAAAAACTGTGTTATATTTCCTGAAATCAATGTACCTAATACTGCATTCACTATACATTTTGAAAAGTTGGTAGAAAGAAGAATTCAGTGGTGATATTGATGCACTCTTAGACCGACCATTATAAGGAAGCATCTATAGAAGTTGTCCCAAGAATTTGAAGAGTATAACAGAAGGTTTGTAACTTAGACTCCTTAGATTTTACATTCCTACTTTATTTACTAAACATATAAAGAAACTACAAATATCTTACTAGTTCATCAACTAGTCTTTTCCCATGATTTACCGCTTGGAATCAAGATCCAATTGCACTTTAAAAAACAATTTTGATTAATCTTAGCACAATATAAAAGTAAAAATACTAAAAATTTCATCGTATAGTAAATAGATGGTTTATTACTGGTTGTTTTTTTTTTTTTTTTTTGGGTAGATACTATGAGCTTGTTGGGCCATAAAAAGTAGCCTATATGAAATAAATAAACTTATTTATTTTTCTAAATATTATTTTATTTTAAACTCTAATATTTCCGGGATAAAAAGTAGCTTAGATCATTTCTTGCATAATCTTCTCACTTCTGTATGCCCGTTAGAATTCCATCAAAAAGAAGTTAAGCTGTTCTGAAAGTTATCCTGGATAAAAAGATAAATCGACAAAAATTTTAAGATTGTGTTTGGTTTTGATATTGTTAATTCAATAAATAATAAATAATACGAGGTAAAAGTCAGTTTCAAAACCATAAACAGACACTTTTAATAATTTTTCTGTAACTGTATGTATTGATAGCCTAATTATCTAATTAGCCATATTTAATTATTATTATATTTAAATGTTTCAGCTGGAGTTATTATGCAAGACGATGCCCATAACTTTCAGAGTGCATTTTGAAGGAATCAAGATATGGCAAGGAGCATAATATGACATGAAAATCAAGCCCTAATCATAAACGTAAAAATTGAAAAATAAAACCAGTTTTCTTTTATATCATAATATTATCTTTTATTTTTTTCCCATTCTTTCTTTAAGGTTGGTATTTTCTAGCTAGTAGTTGGCTAGAAAAATATGCTTTCTAGAAAAATATAACAAACGTTCTCGTAACTGATTATTTCTTCTATTCATTGCTATATTCCTTTTGAAAAAGAAGCTGTAAGTTCTTCTGCTAAATCTGCAGGATTGCTTCATGTCATTAAGTGGGTTATCTCCTTCTAAGGTTGTCTCTATGTGAAATATCTGAAAATTTATAAAATGAGTATTTATTACATAAATAAATCCTGCAGGGAGCATAAAAAGACATGAGTAGGGTGGTAACTATATGTAACTAGCTGATGCCCGCGACTTCGTCCGCGTGGATTTAGTTTTTTAATTCCCGCGGGAACTCTTTGATTTTTCGGGATAAAAAGTAGCCTATGTCACTCTCCGGCCCGTAAATTACCCCTATGCAAAAAATCACAGCAAGCCGTTGCTCTGTTGCTGCGTGATTGAAGGACAAACCAACAAACCAACAAACACACTTTCGCATTTATAATATTAGTAGGGATTCAGAAATTATAAATTTCCAAATTGCCTCCGCCCGGGAATCGAACCCGAGACCTCCCATTTATAAGACCACATTGCTCATTACTGCACCAGGGAAATCATTGAAAAACTGGCTGCTTGATGCTCTAAGAACTCAAATGACTATAGAATAGAATAGAATATTTTTTTATTCAAACTGTGACTAATCAATATTTTAATAAGTATCATATTTATTTACGAAACGTTTAAAAATGAGAGAAATGATTATATTCCAAGATATGAAAGGGATTTTAACTATGGATATTAGGGAACTATGATAAAGAGGTTATTTTGTATATTGACACAGTATTACTTACCATTTTTATATGAACAATCTCAGACAATGTTTTGTGGTAGAAGAAAACTCATATTTTCAAGTTATTCAAAGATTTCTTTAAGTTCACAAAGCAATTTTAATGTTCATCGTACACTACATCCTAGGAAAAGCTACTAAACACACGCTTTCATTTTGACATTTAAAATCGAAGTCGAGGGCGTACGATGTTGTAACAGACGAGCTGAAAATGCCTTGCAGAATACCATTTGCCATACATAAATGTCAAAATTGAGTTTCCTACATCTAACACGCTCGCTCATGGGGCGCTAGTGTGGCATCGGCGAATCAAAGTTAACAAGAGAATACCAAATTTGCTACATCTAAAAAAACCTCCGATGCGCAACCGATGTAAATTGTATTTTACTTTCGAGAATCGCATAGCTGGATGCAGAATACAGGCGGCACAAGACCGACGCACGTGGAAGACCTAAGCTCTGTAGGGAACGTCTAACTGTGTAACCATGTACGATCAATAGTATAACGTTATATACCTACACATAGTAATATTATACCTACCTATATACTTTTATGATTTTATTTACTTTGGTGTTATAAACAATAGCTTAACAAGACTAGTGATTATTTTCTTCAAGTTTTTTTATTATGCGTCGGAACTGCTCTCAACGCTTCATTTTGGTGTCGTAAATTGACAAAAGTTGTACATTTTTCGTAGACATTGACCATTTTGCGAATTGAGCATTCTGCGTAAAGTCGATTTCCTAGCGACTTTCGCATTCGACGAAAACTCAGGCAGGCAGACCTCGCGAATAATGAGTAGGTGTATTGTCAGCGAATCAGAAAAATATTTGACCAATACATAAAGTTTTCCTGTCTGTTCCTGATAGTTGTCGCAAATCAGAATAACCGATCAATCCTACAATTCAATCAGATTATGATTAACAATAATTTAAAATGTATTAAAACAATAACTTAAATTAACCATTATTGTAAAATTAGGTAGTTCGACAAGATAAACTTTTTTCCAACCAATTTGTACCGTCACTAAATCACTGAACGAGTAAATTGACGATCCCCGACGAGTAGAGGAAAGCTAATAAAATCTGTCAACTTAATAATGGTCACGTGGCGTCCCAAAAGAGCAACAATCGGCAACAATCGGCAGCGCGCGGCAGCGAGCGGCGACGACGGGCAATTAATGCGCCAAACGAGCCGCAAGCGATATTGTCGCGCCGCGCACGAGCCGCCCGAGCCCGCGGCCCGCGGCGGATTAGCGCGCGACACTGCGGGCGCACCGAAACGCACACCTCGCCTATATGTATCTGCCACGAATACTGCTACTGTCGCCTATACTAGCTCTATGGCCACAAAAAAACCTACAACATTCACCAATAGAGGACGATGTTCGAAAAAGTGATAAAATTGCAGAATTATGCATTGATGCATCTGTTAATGCATGATGGTTCCACGTATTTGCGGTTGAGCAAAATTTTTCTACAGTTTATAATGTTACTATTTTTTTATAAACTATTTTTTTGGAACACGAACCAGTGAGTCAGGTATGATTTAATTCGATTGATCGTATTCGCATTTGATGACATTAAATAAATCGAATCATAACTATTAACCATTGAATTAGATTTCAATTTCGTGTAGGTAATCATTCTTATACGTATGTATAAGGATACCTTCCAAATTAAAATCGGTTGCACTGAATTTGTCTTTCACTTTAAATCAATACGAGCGAAATAAAATTGATAAATAATAATTGGCCCCGAAATATTTTCCTCAGAAAACCTCGGCACTTACCACTGGGCACTACCTCAAGGGGATGGTAAAATAAGATTTTAGATAGAATAAAGGGAGCTCTATTCGTTGCACGAAGTATGAATCAAATGTGTAGGCTGTGTGTTTCAGATGGCCAGCGGTGTACAGCGAGCGGTGATCGCCAATTAGTGCTATGATTACAGCGCGCACGCGACCCGCACGCGGCGCCCGCCTCCCCGCGCCCGCGCCGCCCGCCACAGAGGAAACCCGGCAGAGGCGACGCGGGAACTGTCCGTACTGGCTGACGTTATTTTTTCAACTTTTATTTTCCAACTCCACTACCATTAAGACCTACACACGAATTCAAGCTTATTTGTAGTAGTAACGATAAGAGAGACTCCACTGCCAACGAAAGCACGGTGCGGCCACTTGAGCATCGACTTACGCAACGGAAGTCACTCGTAACGTTAAAAAAGTAACTATTGAATACGTTGGAGTTTGCTCGGTCAGCAGAGGACGCAAAATGCAGAACTCTATACTGAAATTTGAAAGCACTCTGTAAAAGTTTATGTGAAAAAAAAAACTTTTCTATTATATTCTATCATACTGCAGTTACTTTTGCCTTTGCTTTATCAGTTATCACACGAAAATGTCTAGGACTTAAGACTGAGTAGGTCGTATTAAAATAGGTATCAGTCAAACCCGTTCTAGTCTGCGAAAAATGACTCTTTGTGTCGTCTTGTAAATCTCGGTTGATTTAATTTGCTAGCGTATTTGCGCTGCGCGTCCCGGGGCCCGCGCCGCGGCGCCGCTCGCCCCGCTCCACGCGCTCGCCCCGCGCCGCGCAGGGAGTGGCCAGCCCTTTATAGCACCAATTCAGTCGCTAATTGATTTATAACTTTCCGCAACATCTTTATTATGTCACCGTTCCATGCACGCACTATTATTTAAATCCGTTTCAGATGTAGCAGATAAAACTTTGTGTGGGTTTAAGTTACTATTCCCATAACCGGCTGAGTGAGCCATCTTGCTTGAATTTTTTGATGATCTCCCTGGCGGAGTGGTGAGTGCGGTGTGCTTTTAAGCGGGAGGACGCGGATTCGATTTCCGGCAGGGTGAATTTGAGAAATTTCAATTTCTCAATTGTTCTCGGTCTGGTTTAGTAGGAGAAGGAGGTTAGCTCTGATTAGTTAAAGATATGTCGCCTCGCGACGGAGCGTCTAAAGCTAATGTAGACATGTTTTTAGCTGTGAATGTACCCACGTGTGGGACGTAACACAATACAGAGGAAAATATTTTGATCTCGATATCGCAGGACTCTATGCAGTCTCCGGAGAAATAATTTAAACACTTTCTTGTAAATGTTCGTTGGCTGATTTTTCAATCACGCAACTATGGTGTAATGGATCGACGTGATTCTTTGTATGGCTATAGTTGAAGATCTAGAACATAATACAGGCTTCCTGGAATGTAAAATGGCGTGCCCGCTGAGAATTTCAAAATTTGCTCTTCGCGATCAGCCCCCGGGGCAAATATAAGGCGATGCTAATGATAGCAGACACAAGATCAATTATCGCTCACTACGGTGGGGCCATCGCAACCGCGTCGCACGACCCACCGCACCGCACCGCACTGCACCGCACCGCACCGCACTGCACCGCACCGCACCGCACCGCACCGCACCGCACCGCACTGCACCGCACCGCACCGCATCGCCTCGACGCTCGGAGGGATCGCCCTCTAGGTCGATTATCGCCAATTACGGCAGATGATCTTATCGTGCAGAAGCTGTATCAATTTCACGGCCCGCTAATTGGGAGATCGGAAAATGATAAATCATTTTAATTGAACATTAAAGTGGCTTATGGATGTCCAGTTTTAATGATAGAAACGTTTACCTTTCCTGACGGAGCAAAAACAACATATAAAAATGTATAGATAGAATAGAAAAGTTTTTTATGGAAATGAACTTTTACAAAATGTCGTCAGATAGGAGGGTAACCTAGCTGAGGTATCGGTTGTTCCTGATACCTATCCACTTGAAATCCCTTGATTTGGTACGGAGCACATTTGACAAAAAGTCCTTATTACATAGCACCGCCAGAAACTAAACAGGTACACAACAAGCTATAATTACAAAAATTAAAAAATATGACTGCCCAGCCAAAAAGTTAAATATCGCGGTCGTAATGACTTTGGAATCTTATTTACATTTTTAAATGATATTTTTTTGTGAATCTCTGGATATTGAACTATAGTGTTATAATATATTTTTGGAATCTACTCATTATTTTCTAGATATTGATTATATAGTACCTACCTACATAATCTTATTTTCGATTTTTTTTCAACTTCCCTGCCCTGCCCGTCTTAACATGCGTTGGATTGTATATACCTACGTATGCATTTTTGAAACTTTATTGTGGAAGCACTGATACATAGCATAGTTTTGTTACGTATTGTAAAAAAAAATATTTTTGAAAAGAGCAACTGCTGAGTTTCTTGCCGGCTCTTCTTAGCAGAATCTGCATTCCGAACCGGTGGTAGATTTATGACGTGTCATAAGAGCTACAAGTTGGCCTACATGAAATAAATAAATTTTGATTTGATTTGATTTGATGTGAAGGATGCGATACCTCATTCATCAAAATCAGTTCAGGCGTATAGAAGTTACGGTGAAATATAGAAACTCACATACATACATACTCGTACATGAACCCTGAAAACAATATACTCTTTTTTTCAGGCAGTCGTATAATAAAGAGATGCTGCGGCTTCAGGTGGTGTGTATGTGTTTTAGGTTACTTTGTGTAATCAATGTAATTTTTAACCGACTTCCAAAAAGGAGGAGGTTATCAATTCGGCCGGTATATTTTTTTTTTTTCTATGTATGTCCACCGATTACTCCGGGGTTTCTGCACCGATTCACGCGATTTTTTTTTTTAATCGACAGAGGAAGCTCGCGAAATGGTCCCATAAAAATTTTTACCTTCAACTCTTCAAGCCTGATGCTGCAGAGGTGTTTTTCCCCTAAATTATGGGGTTTTAGGAACTGTCATTTACGAATTGGTATGCTTGGCCTAAGCATATACTAGATCTTAGAGCTTCAGGTCCTACTCCTCAATCCTGATGCTGCAGGGTACTGCCCACCTAATCTATGAGGTTTTAGAAACTTTCGCTTGCGAATTGATATTATTGGTATTAAGCATAGCCTACATCGAAGAGCTCAAGGTCCTAGCTCTTCAATCCTGATGCTGCAGGGTACTGCCCACCTAAACTGTGAGAATTTAGGAACTTTCGCTTGCGAATTGATATTGTTAGTATTAAGCATAGTCTACATCGTGGAGCTCAAGATCCTAGCTCTTCACTCCTGATGCTGCAGGCTACTGCCTACCTAAACTGTAAGGATTTAGGGACTTTCGCTTGCGAATTGATATTGTTAGTATTAAGCATAGGCTACATCGTGGAGCTCAAGGTCCTAGCTCTTCAATACTGATGCTGCAGGGATACTGCCTACCTAATCTGTGAGGATTTAGGAACTGTCGCTTACGAATTAATATTGTTGGTACCAAGCATATACTACATATAAAATTCAAGGTTCTAGCTCCTCAATCCTGATGCTGCAGGGTTGGAGGGATTACGAACTGTCGCTTTCGAATTGATATTGTTGGTACCAAGCATGGACTACATCATGGATCTCCTGGTCCTAGCTCTTTAGAAATTGTGTGTTGTTAATAAGTACTGTAGGTACCAAGTATAGACTACTTTAGTACCGTAGTGTTGGAGGGAGGGGAGAAAGAGAGCAGGAACAAGCTACACTAAAAAGCTTAAAATAAAAATTCTTTTCAAAAAACCGACTTCAAACGCCACTACAAAGTATAAAAATAATTTTATTTTGTACACGTTTGTTGAAGTCGGGCGGGCTTAACTAGAAATGATGAAATCGATGCGCGACGCTTACCTTATGGTGACATATAAGAGACACGCTTATTGAAATCGGGTGAGCATCGCGTATCGGTTTCATCGTTTCTATTTAAGCCGCCCGACTTCAACAAACGTGTACAAAATAAAATTATTTTTATACTTTGTAGTGGCGTTTGAAGTCGGTTTTTTGAAAAGAATTTTTTTATTAGTAAAAATGGTAAGTATCCGCCAGTACTAGATAATAATTATTATCATATAGCCTACGTACTATGTCACGATAGCATAAATAATGTCGGGCCAGGATAGCTCTGAGATGTCTAACCAAATCTTCACCAGGTTTTTGTGTAGTAAGTACATAGTAGTGTAGAACCAAAGATATTCATACATATTAATACGTACAACCTGTCTATAGAACTTCTCGACTTTTCTGAAGTTCTCGGGCAGATGTTTCGCGAACATTTGTGAGCCCCTTTTCGACTCAAAATTATCTTTAATACTCTCGCTATTAAAGGTGTTTTTTGAACCTTTGAAATTAAGCGGCTGATAAAAACCTAGGAAATGAACTGAATGTAAATAGAAGTGTTTCCGCTGCGCGCGTGGCCGCGGCTGGAGGGCAGTCGGCACTGAACTTGCGGTCTATTTATATCCAGCCGCCGCGCACCACTGCACTGTAGCACCGAAACAGTACCACTAATGGTACACTTTGTAGTTGATTTATCATATTTTGTATGAGCACCACGCAAACACCCACCATACTCGTACCGATCCTGATATGACGGCAGTTGCAGCGCTGCTTCCCTGGACCAGAGGACCTGTGCCCCGGCATTCAGTGATAAAGTCTATACGTACTACCAATTTTTTTTTGTAGCTTATGCTAGAAATGGGCACGGCAATAGTGCAACGGGTGGGGTTCGAACCTGCAACCTTTCAGTTTTCTATTGATGCTTTATATTCATAGATCACAATCGATAGTTGAATGAATCGTGAGGCCCCGCGGCCGCAGAGCCGATGCACCTACTCTGCAGTTCAGGATTGAGGAATCTACACTAAACTGGTTTCAGAATCACTTACTACTTCCACCGAATTCGAGTAAATCCAAAAGTCTTGGAAAAATTTGTGAAAATTCAATCGGAAAATCTGTCTGTATATAAGGACTATCAGCTTAATTTTCAGCCTTTTATTGTCGTGCGCGACACAGGTGCAGTTCGAGGAACCGCATCGGAAAACGCAGACCAACAAGGTGAGCTGACGGCACTGCGACGAGCCGCAGAGAGCCGCTGGGTACAGGCGGCGCAAGATCTGTGCATGTGGAAGTCCATGCGAGAGACCTATGTCCAGTCATGGACACTTATCGGCTGCTACAGAAGAAAAAGAAGAAGGGTTGATGTTGACCAGTAGTCATTAGACAAATTGGTTAATGCCTGATGATGAGCTCGTCGGCAGCCCACAAGATGTTAATTTGTTGTATTGATATAATGTAGTTCTTGCATTTTACAAGGGCGCGTGAGTTTTACTTGTGGTTACGTCGTCGTATACAATGCACATTGTGTAAGTGTCAGCCTGTCAAAAAAAAAATATTAAATAAAAATGAAATATTTTCAATTTGTAATTTTCAATATACTTCATCTACACGTCTGGTAGTAAAGGAGTTCTATTTCGCGGCCGCCTTATAGAGAGGCAACGTATATGGAAGTGTCCGCGCCGCGCAGAGCGCCGCGCGCGCCGCACGTGCATGCGGGTGCATTGGCCGGCTATTTGCGGAGACAGGTGCGGTCGGTCACGCTCGTTTGGTAATACACTAACGAGTTGCTGAATAAAGCTTTTCAGGATGTATCTTTTTGGTTCCTTTTATGAACGGGCGTTGTAGTTGTTTAAAACCTGATTTTTTTATGATCGAGTCCGGAGCCGTCTGTTTCTAGTTTCTTGACATTATATTTTATCCTGTGTTCACTCCGTAATTTCTTAATCGTTTTTAAAACGAATACAGTAATGTATTCAAATTTTCCTAGAAAACTAAAGAATTTTATCAGAGTTCGGAGGATTCAATGTTGTATAATGTAAGTCGTAGAATTGTTTCGGGCGGCGGCGCCCCGCGCGGCGCGCGCCCGCCCCGCAGCGCACCCCCGAAGCCTGCGCCGCAGAGGGTGCAGCGGCGCAGTGGCCGGCGGGCGCGCGGCGCGGGCGCGAGGCGCGCCTTGTATGGCGCGCGGCGCGTCGCGGCGCCCGCTATATAAGCGTCCGGCTCCGCTCTCCGCCGCACTCGCAGTCTCGCTGCCGTAGAGTCAACTCCACGCGTCCCGACTACCACACACGAAACCACAATGTGCGACGACGATGTAGCTGCGCTGGTGGTCGACAACGGCTCCGGCATGTGCAAGGCCGGTTTCGCCGGCGACGACGCGCCCCGCGCCGTCTTCCCGTCCATCGTGGGTCGCCCCAGGCATCAGGGCGTGATGGTCGGTATGGGTCAGAAGGACTCCTACGTGGGCGACGAGGCCCAGAGCAAGAGAGGTATCCTCACCCTGAAGTACCCCATCGAACACGGCATCATCACCAACTGGGACGATATGGAAAAGATCTGGCATCACACCTTCTACAACGAGCTGCGCGTCGCCCCCGAGGAGCACCCGGTCCTGCTGACCGAGGCGCCCCTCAACCCCAAAGCCAACAGGGAAAAGATGACCCAGATCATGTTCGAGACCTTCAACTCACCGGCCATGTACGTCGCCATCCAGGCCGTGCTCTCCCTGTACGCCTCCGGTCGTACCACCGGTATCGTGCTGGACTCCGGTGACGGTGTCTCCCACACCGTGCCCATCTACGAAGGTTACGCGCTGCCCCACGCCATCCTCCGTCTGGACTTGGCCGGCCGCGACTTGACCGACTACCTCATGAAGATCCTCACCGAGAGGGGCTACTCGTTCACCACCACCGCTGAGAGGGAAATCGTGCGCGACATCAAGGAGAAGCTCTGCTATGTGGCGCTCGACTTCGAGCAGGAAATGGCCACCGCCGCCGCCTCCACCTCCCTCGAGAAGTCGTACGAGCTTCCCGACGGTCAGGTCATCACCATCGGTAACGAGAGGTTCCGCTGCCCCGAAGCCCTGTTCCAGCCCTCATTCCTGGGTATGGAATCGTGCGGCATCCACGAGACCGTGTACAACTCCATCATGAAGTGCGACGTCGACATCCGTAAGGACCTGTACGCCAACACAGTCATGTCCGGTGGTACCACCATGTACCCCGGTATCGCCGACAGGATGCAGAAGGAGATCACCGCCCTCGCGCCCTCCACCATCAAGATCAAGATCATCGCTCCCCCGGAGAGGAAGTACTCCGTATGGATCGGTGGCTCCATCCTCGCCTCCCTGTCCACCTTCCAGCAGATGTGGATCTCCAAGGAGGAGTACGACGAGTCCGGCCCCGGCATCGTCCACCGCAAGTGCTTCTAAGCATCTCGTTAACCCTCGCGCCGCCTCCGCGGGGCGCCGGCGCGCCGGGCCGAAGGGCGCGAGGCGCCGGGCCGCCGCGGCCGCGTGAGCGAGTGCTGTGTGTTGTGCTGCTCTAGTTGAGTCGGAACGCAAGCATTTGTACGTTGTGCGTAGTGATACCTGACAGAACTGAACATCTAATATAACGCCATCTATCTTAATGTAATTTATTGTAAAATTTATATAAATTTAATTTTTCTTTTTTATTTTTATTATATTTGGGATCGTTGTGGATCTCGCGCCAAAATGTAATTAATAAATAAACGGTTAATTTATTTATTTTAATTACATTATTTCTTTTTATACACTCGTTGACTTTGGTTTTTGATTAGCTTCCTCGGCTCCCTCTTCCCTCCCCCGTAACACGAGAGTCGTAAAGCCGTGACGAGCCGTGTCGTCACGGACGGGCGTCGTCACGGCTCGCACGCCGACCGCGCCGAGCTCCGGTCGTGCACCGGTCGTGCACCGGCCGGAATGTGGGTCAGCCGAAGCTCGCATGCGACACCCGCGCGGGACCTCGTCGGAGCCTCGCATTCCTTCGCTGCGGTCGAAGCGATGCGAGGCGGCGACGCCACCGGCTAACTTTAGCCTCGAGGCTGCCCCACGGGATCGAAATTAGCCAACGCATGCACTACCATAAATAGTCAAAACAGCTCCCGCGTTCGAACCATTTTCTAATTTTATCGAAATCGGGAGGCGCCTATCGCCATAGAAACTTGAGCCTAGCGCTCTCGGAACAGACGAGGTATTGGCTCGCTCGCCGCGCTTCTGTAAATATCCCGCGCGTCGCGAGGCGGCCGCGTCGGCGTCGCGCTATTTATACGCGCCTCCCGGAGAGCGCGCGGTGACATCGGCGTGACGTCGCCGCATCTCACAATATTTTCGGGCAAATGTTTTGAAGGATCGGTCCACGCCGGCCTCTCGGCTGCGTTTTCTGACTCACATTGTTTTGGTTTGTCGGTGGTAGGATCACGATCGCTATTTTTTGTTGTTTTCGGTTTGGTCGTTTGTCTCTGTTTATATTTTATTTGAATGAATTTTCGGTGACGCAATTTCCGTAGCTAGCGGCTAGTGAATTTTTATATTTGGTTTATAATTATTATATTTGGTTTTATCGTGCGACGAATTTCCCGTAAACTAAAAGTATCTTTCGACACGTGCGATGAGTCTCGAGTAAATAATTCATATAATGGAGTAGGTACCTATCGTGCGAGTATTTTGTAACAACAACAAAAATAGTGGTATCGTAGCAAGAATTTGGAGTATGAGCGTCGGATTATAGTTCTATGGCAGCGCGCGGCCGGCGCACATTGTGTTATTTTCCCTCAAAATCGGACATCCCTTTTTTATGATACCAATCGAAACTTTAACCTTTTTTTAATGCTAGAGTAGAACACCCAGAAGTTAATTCTGTTTAGAACCGGAGTTATAAATTTTTTTATGGTTACCAGAAAAAAACTAAGAAATGCTGTAACTTTCTATGTAACGAAAGTTTTTAAGTTTCAATTATAGCATGCTATAAAATCAATTAAGTGCTATTTTTGGAAACATATAATTAATTTCTAAGTGAACAATAAAGGAAGATATGTTTTTTTTAACTAATTTTGAAATTAATTTTTTTCTCATCTTTGTATAAATATTAGCATCTAATTTTCACATATTGTATTTATTAGTGCTATGTTAACTCGCCTGTATAATATCAGATACGTAACACTTAGGACTTCGGAGTAATATTTTTTTTTAGAAAATTCTGTATTTTCAGAAAAAGGCGAAATAAAAGAATTGCATATGATATTTATACAATTATTTATAGGTCAAAGTGGCATTATATACAGGGCATTTTATAAGCTAGACAAAATAATTTTAGTATTAATAATAAAGTTAATATTCTTAATTTTGTGATTTTTACATTTTAATTTTTTTCTCATAAACCATTTACGATTAGCAGTAGATATCTATCTGAAAACATACCTCATAACTGTATTGTTACTAGTAAAAAAAATCACACAGAAATCTATGAGGACATTGGAGATATGAGATTTTACAATTTCAATGATATTAGGGTTGTCACAAAGATCTTAATTACAAATGTACGAGAGAAAATTCTAAAAAAGTGGCTAAAAGAAAGAATTTTTATCCGACTGTGGAAACGGAGGGTTATGTTTTTCAGGGATTATTATTGAGTTGCATAAAATGAAATTTTTAAAATTCAATTACTCCGAAGTCCTAAGTGTTACGTATCTGATATTATACAGGCGGGTTAACATAGCACTAATAAATACAATATGTGAAAATTAGATGCTAATATCTATACAAAGATGAGAAAAAAATTAATTTCAAAATTAGTTAAAAAAAACATATCTTCCTTTATTGTTCACTTAGAAATTAATTATATGTTTCCAAAAATAGCACTTAATTGATTTTATAGCATGCTATAATTGAAACTTAAAAACTTTCGTTACATAGAAAGTTACAGCATTTCTTAGTTTTTTTCTGGTAACCATAAAAAAATTTATAACTCCGGTTCTAAACAGAATTAACTTCTGGGTGTTCTACTCTAGCATTAAAAAAAGCTTAAAGTTTCGATTAGTATCATAAAAAAGGGATGTCCGATTTTGAAATAAAATAACACAATGTGCGGCGTCGAGCCGTTCTCGGGCAAATCGACAATTTGTTTTTATGATTTTTGTTATTTTAGTTTTCAGTGACTCTTTCATTTTACTCTCATATTTGTAGTATTCCCATTTCCAACATCATTGTTTAGGGGACCTCTTCATCTCGAAGATACAGTATTGGTGGTGGTTGATGTGTCGCTCCAATAACATAAAGTACCTACCGTATCTAATGCGCCGCTACGGATGTTAGTTCTATTGCGGAGGCTCCCCACCGACGAACACAAGCTTTCTGTCAAAGGGCGAATGAGCTCGAAGGAGTGAATGATATTATTGCAGACAGCTGACTGAGCTGGTGTATGATTTTTATGAAGGAAGGAAATATAGATATATGCGATGTTATGTCTAAGATACTCAAATAGTGCCAGAGTTCTTTGTGTGAAATTGGAGTTCACTAATTAATGCTTTTAATCTAATTATTCAATCATTTTGTTCCATTTTAGCAATTTTTTAAAATTTTAATAAATCATCACAACTACGGCAAACATACGAATTCGCAGAATATGCATTTCACAGCGGAGCGAGGCGAGATATTTTAACAGCATAGTTTTGTTTTTTTTTTTTAAATAGGGATATCGATATTGTGCTAAGTTAGATTTTTAAAATGTACTTAGTCTTTAAAAAAAGAAAGAGAAAGAGATTGTTCTATGCTCGCAAAACGCTTCCCTGTAAGATGCACCTTTTTCAGATTCGTAAGTTTGCCGCAGATGTGACGAAAGTTGAACCTCCTTAAATGGTCCAATCCTCAAGTTCATTCATCGAGCAGCGAACACTCGCCGAGCATTGACTTGCCCGAGTATACACCCGCCTGCCGGCGAACAGATGATAGAGATGCTGAGTCAGCGGGCGCGGCGCGCGGGTCAGCTGTGCGCGAGTGACGAAACGCGTTGGCAACGCACTCACTACTATAAAAGACCTGCGCTAAATATACCACTACAATTGTTCTATTAATGCACTTGTGATTACGAGCGGTGCAGCCCGCTAATAGAACGATGTAGCGGGCTGCAGCTCGGTAGATTCTTTTGACATTTGAATGACAATTGCATCAATTTTTCCGAGAATTCTCACAAGATCTTTGCCTCTCTCCGTCAAAGTAAGTTCTGAAGATCTTCGACCGCCACATTACAGAGGGATATATAATAACCTTATCGAGTCATCCCATCCGCCCGGCGACCTCTTGGCACGTATGGATGATTGCGATAAGTAAGATAAGACAGTCCCTAACGTAGGTATGTACCTAAGTTATTACTGTTAGGAATTTATTTAATAAAACTCACTCCGTCTTTATAATTATGTTTAAATCTACTTATTTTATTTTAAAACTAAATATACTTTTTAAATTACTTATTGTAAAGTATGGAATTGATAGAAATAAAATATTCTTAAAAGTATAATCAATAAGCAATTTCCTTATGATCATTTGGTCAATGTACAAAAATTTCAAGCTTGTCACCATAGTTTTTTTTTAGCCTATAAGAGGCAAATGGTTAAATAGGCAAAAAATACGGGATTTCAGTTTTTTACCCGGGACAAATAAAAAACAAAATTATTCAGTGTCATTTTTTTTTTTGATATTTTTCCGAGGATCGAGTCAGTTTAAACATATTTTTATTCGTTTTAAGTTTTAACATATCTGCAAAAATCAATACAATTATTATAATCGTAATTATAAACGGTCATCAACTCCCTTTTTTACGAATGTTGCGTGTGTGAATACTTGGATCGATTTCATAATGAAAAACGAAGTACGGTCTAAATACGAGACAGAGTCAGTCCCGCCGGGACATTTTAAACTATGCCTAAAATACGTGATGTCCCGGGAAGTACGGAACGTCTAGCAACGCTATCCCCCAGTTCCATACAAAATCGCCCAATCTCCTTTGAGTCTGATTTTTTATATATATTTATGCAGTAGATAACGTTAAACTTCATTCTGAATCAGAAGAAATCGTCTTATAGGTCTTAAACGCGTATCATGATAATGCCGACACCGGCCGACACCCGCAGACACCCGCAGACACCACTCCAGTAACAGAATTAATTCCGACTCCGTCAAGACGTGGGCGGATCTGTCGGGACTCGCTGACGAATCGCAAAACGAAAGTAGAAAAGTAATTACGTTCCACCCGGCGTGCGGCGCCGCTGCTCCGCGACCCGCGACCTTATCACCGGGTGTTACGATCCGTTATCCCACTGGCGGCGAACGATTTAAAATGTAATGAAAATTTTGGGCGATGTCGTTTGTTTGTTTGTTTGTGCTCGGAATCTGTTCGCGTCACTTGTCGACCGCTAATTGAAGATTTCGTTATTGTTGAGATAAAAAGGGTGAAGAAGATTTGTCGAGGTTGTTTGTGTTTGTATTGCACGCACCACATTGGTAGATAATATTATAGCTACTTATATTATTTATGATTTTGAAGTACTGACTAAATCTTTTTAAGCCTGGTCTGTAATGAGTGGTAGATTCACTTGACCTGATAATTTAATAGTACTCTCTAAAACTTTATTTCAATAAAAATTAAACACTTTTATACTCGTATACAGAGACCAAAGAGACAGTGGGATGTCCTTACTTCCTTACTTATATTACAAATACGAAAGTGTGTTTTTGTTTGTTTTTTGGTTTGTCCTTCAATCTGGCAGCAATGGAGAAACTGATTGACGTTTGCATAGGTATACTGGAGGGTGACATAGGCTACTTTTTAACCCATAATATTCCCATAAAATCATAGAATTCCCGCGGGATTTTAAAAACTCCACGCAGACGAAGTTGCGGGCATCGGCTAGTTACTTCTAAATAAATTTTGACACAATATTAATGCAAGCAAATTTTAAAGTGCTCGTCTTGTCGTCTCTAAGAAAGAATCTGGCCATTGGCTCCGTGCTCTCCACGCTCTCCTTTCTGTTAACCTGGGCACTGTTTCAGACCACACGACTCTTTCAGTGGCGGCTGGTCTTAGGCTTGGCGTCAAAATAACCACGCCTCACCGATGGCTCTGCGCCGACCACGGCGATACTTCCGGTCACCGCGGACTCTCCTGTTCGAGAAGCGCCGGTCATTTCTCTCAACACAGTGCCCTCAGCGACGTCATCCGTAGATCTCTTGCTACCGCTCACATGCCAGCTGTATTAGAACCTATTGGTTACAAAAAATTTAAAGTTAAAAAACGACTTCAACCACCACGTTGGAGGAAGCCACTATGCCTATCCATTACAATAATGGATATTAAAATAAATATAAAAAACCTCTTGGTTTGGCACGCAGTGATGGCAAAAGACCTGGAATGACGCTTGTTCCTTGAAGGACAGGGATGCCACGTGTGTAGATACTCTAGCTCCAGGCGACCTCCTCTATGGCGGGTGCTGCGGCTATTAGCGCCCGACAGACTAAGAGGCGCAAATATGAAAATCTCGATTTATCGGGGATCAAAGAGCTGGCACCTTGGCCAAAGAATTAGTTTGGTCATCCAAAGGGGCAATGCTGCCATCTTGGGTACTATGCCACACTACAGTGACTTTGATGGAGATTTAGATTTTATTTAGTTTAAAATTTTATTAATTAATTAATTAATTTAGAAATTAGTTTTAATTTAGATTTTAGCAATGGATTATAATAAAACATGGACTTTTAACCTTTTATATTCTATACTAGTTATCTACAATAAATTATCTCTAGGTAATTTCGGGTTCCAACTTCTGAATCCTGATGCTGTAAGGGTACTGCACACCTAAACTGTGGGGGTTTAGGAAGTTTTGATTTATCAATGGTTATTGTAGATACCAAGCAAAAACTCGTAAAATTCCAGGATCCAACTCCTTAATCCTGATGCTGCAGGGGTTCTGCCCACCTAAACTGTAGGTATTTAGGAATTGTCGATTGTGAATCGACGGCGCGGACGAAGTCGTCGCCGTTCTTTAGTACAAACATAAATTCAAATTACATCATCTAACTGTTTGAAAAAAAAAAAAACATTTTGCAATGTTAATTTTTTTTAAACAGATAGATACCTAATCAAAATATCTCTAAAATTAAACGCGTTGGCCGTTCGTCGGTCTGTTTGTTGCGCCGCCGCTGTGAGCTGAAGCGTCGGCTCAGCGTACACAACAAACACGCCGTCGCATACAAACAAATAAATAATCATACATCAGCCGGCGAGCTTCGGATCGCTTTGATGATCTGTGACCGATTGCGCGCGGTGATCGCTGTCGACATATTACATTTACTTCAGTAACATTTACAACATTCTCGCTAACTTCTAGCCCATGTGACGCAAACACACAACACTCATTTTTTACGGGTTTTTTTACTGTTTCTGAAAACCCGAATCACATCTGGTGTTTTCGTCTGATTTATTGTAGTTTGATGGTAGAGTCAAAATCTGATCATGAGAACGTTTAGAAATCTTTACTGGTCAATAAAGATTAATACGAAAGGCGGTAGGCGTCTCGCGACGAATTATAAACCTGGTCAAAGAAACTCTTCATTGTGTTTGGACAAGTTTTGAAAGGGCCCGATGAAGGATCGCGGGGACCCTCGAGACTTCCTATCGTAATTTGCCTTAGCTTATTTTATTACAGTCTTATAACTTGTTTTAGGGTTCCGTACCCGAATGGTGTCAACGGGACCCCATTACCTCAATCACTGAGCCTCCGCCGCTCGTCCGTCCGTCCGTCCGTCTGTCAGCGGGCTGGATCTCCTGAGCGGCTTCACTCGGCATCGAGTAGGTTTGTGTGACCCGTGGCGACGTGTACGGGGCAGGGACGGGCAGAGGCACGTAAATGTTGAATCAATCTTTGTGTACTTAAACTGTGACATGCATTTACCTACTTCCGAGGAATTATTAAAATGGATATGTTTGTAGCATTATAACATTATGATTTGAAAAGGATAACAAACCAAAACAAAAACAGGTTGTAGAAAAACTTTTAAATAATTGTAGGTAAGTATAGTCTTCAAAATATAGGTAATATAAAAAACAAAAGTAAAACTGGATTCGTAGGAAGACAAAATATTCTTATGGTACGAAGCATTGGCTTCCGTACGCGGCCGAAGGGAAAATTTTAACTATCAATGTCAATTTCACCATAGCCGACTATACAACGGTTTATTTGTTTGACAGATTTTTAATACAAAAACTGTCAGAACATCAACTTTACCCCTCGGTTAAACTTTACTCGGCAACGGGGGAATTGGCTTTAAGGCTCCAGCTTCTTTAATTACAATGACGTCATACTATTTCCCCGCCAGCTAAAGAGCTGTTTCGGAACAAATGCTCCGCGCGGTGCGGTCGCAGCCGCCGAGTCGCGTCGACGAACGAGATCATGAGAGTAATATGAGCTTCACAACTAAATATTAACTGCAAGCGGCAGGCCTTGAAAGCGCTCAATTAGAAATCAACTTTCGCACTCGGTACCTACTACGTAGTTCCAAGGCGGTCCATGGGCCGGTGCCATCTTGAGCTCAGACGAGCATCAGATGAGCTGCGGTCAACATCAAAGGAGAGGCAGTGTCGGTGTCGCGTCGGTGCAGCCTGAGTGAAACCCACTGCCGAGTAGTTTGCATGTCCCAAAGCGAAAAATCAAAATTTTTCGAGCTAACACTCATTGTCATTCGTCATTTATTTATGACTCAGAATTAATTAGTATGTGGTAGATTACTATTTCGGTAGATTTTTCTAAGAATTCCACTCCTTCCACTCCATTTTTAAGCGCCAAGTTTGAGTTGGAGTAGGCCTGATGCTGCGGACCTCGAACCGTTCACCTTTTAGTTTTCAGTCCGCGCCTTGCAAAGTTGTTCTCTGAAATACCTACATATCCATTACAATCTTTGATTACAATAGGTACCTACTTCGTGACTATTGTTTTATTTTATTTTATTTTATTTTATTTTACAGGAAAACTTACAGCTTATTAGAAAATTAAGAACTAGTTAATAAATACAAAAGAACAATTAAAGCTAATTACAAGTTTTCACAGATAGAAATCACATATGAGAAAGAAAAAAAAAACACTCAACTGGGAGAAGGAAAAATAAAAAGAAATACAGGGGGAACAAAAACCGAAAAAAAAAAAAAAAAATTGTAAAGAATAATCAATCAATCAATAAAAACTATACAATGTGGGGTAAAAATAGCAAAATTTTAGAAGTGGCCAACGAATTTCTTAACGAGGTTTACGAATTATTTATAAGCGTTAAAGAATTCGTTCGCCAACGTTTTGCGAATGGTGGTGGCATTGATGCAAAAAAGGTCTAGATTTTTATTATTTTTACAAATTTTGTTAAAAGATAGGGCAGATCTGAGCATATATGAGTTTTTTCGAAAATTGGTATGTGAAGGTGGTGTGTGTAGAATAGAAAAGTTACGAGGATGTGCATTGATGGGGACTTTAAAGAATAACTTCTCAAGAAGCTGCGAACAATCAACTGTGTTGTTTACAATATTGATGAGGTAGGATATGTCACTTATATTTCTTCGAATGTTAAGTGGCAGTAGATGCAACTGGGCACATAGACCTTCATATTTCTTGTCAGATTTCAGTTTAAATTTAAATTTAAGAAATCGAGTAAATTTTTTCTGGATTCTTTCAATACGTTGAATATACACCTCATATTTGGGGTTCCAAATTTGAGATGCATATTCAAGGTTGCTTCTAACCAGGGCACAATAAAGAACTTTAATTGTTTTAAGTTTGGTGAAGTCTTTAGATGATCGGATTAAGAATCCCAACATTTTTGATGCCTTGTTTACAATTTGGTCCACATGTTTATCATATAGTAGTTTACTGTCGACTATTACACCTAAATCTCGCATAGAGGATACACGATCCAGTTCATGATTCTGTAACTTGTATGTGGAGTTATATACGTTATGCTTACGCGTGAAGGATATAGCAAAACATTTAGAAACATTAAGATCTAACCGATTAACTTTGCAATATTGATCGAGTCTAAAGAGATCATCCTGAAGAAGACTCTGGTCCCTGTAGTTGTTAACTACTCTAAAGATTTTCATATCATCAGCAAAGAGCAAAATGTTAGAATTATGAAAACAAGTGTCAATATCCTGAATGAAAATAATAAAAAGTAGAGGCCCTAATAAAGAACCCTGCGGCACGCCCGAGGGAATACTACGCCATGATGAGGTATAGTCGTTGAGCACTACAGCCTGTGATCTATTTTTTACATAGGAGGAGAACCAACGAAACAGATCACCTCTTATGCCTGCCTTGGCCAATTTGAGTAGTAGTATGCTGTGATCGATTCGATCAAAGGCTTTGCTGTAGTCAGTGTACACTGCGTCAACTTGGTTTCGATTGTCCATTTGATCGGATACAAAATCTGTGAAGAGTGCTAGATTTGATACGGTGGATCTTCCTTTGACGAAGCCATGTTGAGAGGAACTAAAGTGAAGCCTTAAAACCGGGTATAGTTGGTCATATACTACGCGTTCTAATACTTTTGCCAATATGCAGAGTTTGGAGATCGGCCGGTAATTGTTTATAAGGTGCTTAGGACCTTTCTTATGGATAGGTGTAACATATGCTGATTTCCAGATCTTAGGTACGATGCCATCCCTTAGTGATCGCTTATATAATAGAGTTACAGGACAAGACAGAGTTTTTGCGCAGTTGACGAGAAAGATTGGTGGCAAAGAATCCGGCCCCGCTGATTTGTTAAGATCTAGGGACTTTAGCAATTTGTATACTAGCTCTTCGCTCACCTGGATACTATGAATATCAATTGCGGTACTGAATAAATCATGGAGTGGGGAGGAAGAATGGTTAGGTAAGGGGTTTGATGAACTTTGCTGATTACTCAAAAAGGTAGAAAAGAAATATTCAGAAAATAATTCACATATACCTTCACCTGAGTCACTGGTTTGATCTGAGTAAGTCATAGACGCCGGTACATGATTATGTTTTCTTTTATTATGCATGTGAGACCAGAAGGATTTAGGATTTGAAATTATTGAATCTTCAGTTTTATTTAGATAGTTTCTGTAGCATAGGTTCTCGACTTCTTGAGCCTTGTCACGTAGACGCTCAAACTCAAATTTATCCGCAAGATTACCATATACTTTAAATTTCGTGTGATATTTAAACTTTTCTTTTATAATTTTAATCAATTCCGCAGTGTACCAGACAGGATATATCTTCTTATTTTTTATCGATCGCTTGGGAATATAACGGTCACGTAGATCGTAAATGACGTTATAAAAGTGTTCAACAGCATGGTTAACGTCAGAGTTAGCTAACAAATCTTGCCAGTTCAAAGTAGCTAGCTCCTCATTAATTTTATCGAAATTGCCACGTCTGTAATTATAAACTAATCTATTGCTAGGAATGAGATGTTTCTCGACGGGGAAATCTAGTACTATATCGAGAGATGGGTGATACGGGTCCTCAGGAGTGAGAGAATCTAAGCAAGCAGATACGGTAATATCGTTACCATTGTGTAAAACCAAGTCAAGTAAGCGACCATGATGATTTGAGACCGAGTTAAATTGGTGTAAGCCACATACAGTTAGTGTTCTTTTTAATCAGTGTGTATTCCATACACAAATATCTGTAGTGTTAAGTTGTCTTGTATGTGTGTAACAGACAAGTTGCGAGATTCCGTCGGACAGGTATAATGAAGCGAATTCCCCGGAGCGATTGGCGACCGCGCGATATTAGATAACTTGCTTTATTTACACCTCGCGACTCCCAACTATATTAATCAATGTTATTACCTGAGGAGGGGAGGCGGCGGGGAGCCATCGTTGCCACACTCTCGGGCGCGCCCCGTTTGTGGGGAAACAAGTCAATTCCTGATCAGTCGTAGCTCCGCCAGTTGGAATGCCTTGATGATATCGAATCTTTCAAAGCAATCCAATTCCTAAATAAAAATGACTAAGACGTACAAATCTTGCACTGATTTTGTATAATATTTAGGCCAGCATCGATAAAAAAATCATAATGGAGATTGATTCGGCGAGAACTGTTGTTAGTTTAATATTCGTTCTGCTTCATTCTTTGACGGCTGATGCCATTTGTTATATACTATTTTCGGAAATAAAAAGTAGCCTATGTTATTCTCCAGGTCCTCAACTATACATCCGTAGCAACGTTATTGAAGGAGAAACCAACAACCCATTAAACCAACAAACAAACACACTTTCGCATTTATAATATTAGCAAGGATTAGCAAGTGTTATCTCAATTTTAAGAGATTTTCATTCGACAACAAGTTAAAAACTAATAAGGTTGTCAGTTTCATTTTTTTTTTGACTTAAAATATACCTGTGCAGATTCTTGAATGAAAATATTTTGTGAGTTATAACGTTGCACATGATATTATAATGTACGTGTGCTAAAAGACTAGAGATCGATTTCCCACGTGTCGGGAGAACGTCGCTCGGCGCTGGCAGCCCGGGGGCGCCGATAAAAGAGCATTGTAGGAATGTCGTCAAAGCATAGATGAATTTAATTGCGAGCAATCAATAGGGGCGCTCGGCCCTCGCTCAGCCCGGCCGCTCAGCCGTTCAGCCGCTCAGCCTGCGATCGCTTTCAGCACTTTATTAACTTCGACCTTAATAACACGACCTTATATCCGATTTCAATACCGATTGACGATTTTTACGTACAATTAGAACCTTGTCGCTGTCATATCGCGACGACTCGTTCGGGACTGGCATCGGATTCATTAGACGCGCCGGTTCTAAGGCGGTATTGTTGCTTATGAGTGTACAAATGGAACGCTTTGATATCATTGTGTCGGGATTCGATGATCGGATACAATGTGCGAGCGAAGGGCGCGGGGGCGGGGGAGGGGGGGCGGGGTGTCGCTCCACGTGTAGCAATTAATTTATGCTTATCACGCTTTGTAAACTACAATATTCACGCGGCTGTAAGCTAAGGAGCTAACAGCCGCGTGAATATTGTAGTTACATCAATAAGGATTGATATACACGACGACCAGCACTTCTATTCCTGTTATAATTATTATAATATTATTATAAATCCGAAAGCTTGGATGGATGGATGGATGGATGTTTGTCCGTCGATCACACCGCAACGACTGAATCGATTTAGCGGTTGGCACAGAGATAGATTAATAGTCTAATAAATAACATAAATAACTTTATCCCGAAAAATAAGAGAGTTCACGCAGATATTAAAAAACCTTAATCCAAGCGAACGAAATCGCGGGCATCGAATAGTATATTTTACTTATTTTAAACGAATATTACAGTAAAAATAGGTACTATTATATCAGCAGCCTAAGCAAAGTCAGTCAATACTTTCTCGCGGCCTTTGAATAGTTTAGTCCGGTGTTTTTCTGTGTAATCTTATTTTTTGCCATTGTGTTATTATTATGAGCGAGCAAAACCTACCTGACAATCGATAGTCCTCAGAACTTTGCAATATGTAAAACCACTTTAATCCTTTTCGAGGTTGATAATGTTTTAGAAGTAGGTAATAGTTTTGAGTGTTTAAGCGAATGATTCCGCAAAGCTGCCCGCGTTACATCACCATTCGCCAGCTCACAACGAGCGCGAACAATACAAGAATTACGAGTTACCGAGTAAGAGCGCACAGAGCACCAACTTCCGGGGCTTATGACGTGTAAGCTGATATTTAGTGGGATTTTCGATGGCTGGATCATTACTCCTAGAAAGTTTTTGTTCAGATTTTAATTAAGTATTTATTGTTTACTAGTTGATGCCGGCGACTTCGTACGCCTGATTGAGATTATTTATTTTATTTATTTATGGACGATCAAAAGGTTACAATAAATTAAAAACTAAAAAACTATATGAGTTTAATATTAGTAGGAGTAGGATAAATTGTAATGCACGTTGGATTTCACTATGTCTATTTTTCACTTATAAATTCTGGCTGCTTTGAAAACCCTCACGATGTTTTATTATGTGTATGTATTTATGTGTGTTTAGTTCACCAGGTGATATAGTTTTAATATTTGTACCTACCTACCAAGTTTTTGGGCATCTCTTACATATAGAAAGAGAAGAGAATTAATAATTGGCTGAGCAATGGCATGCTCTACCACCCGGATAACATTGCATTGTCAGGATTGTGTCTGACAAGCGCTGATACCTATAATGCGGCGGCGGCAAACCACCGAGCAGTCGGGAAGCTGTGGAATGTCGTGACGTCGGCTCTGGCAGCTGAAACTACATACATAGTTTCGTTTGACACACTTACCCACTGCGCGAACATTAAAATATAAAATCCACTAAAAGTACACCAACAGGCGTTTATTTATAAACAGAATAGCTCACGCGCCTGACCTCGCTCGAGTGGGAATACTTACCAACTCATTAGACTACAACTATTATTTATTAATTAATTTGTCTCTCTGGCAGCGTCGCGAGTCACCAGCAAACGTCAAAGCCGCCCCGCGATTGAATCTTCAGGTGGTGCAATGGCACCTGGAAACCGATCAGGGGTGTGGGTTTATAATGTAGGTACACTGCCGTATCCTCTCCCAGTCAGCCCGCTACCATCTTAGACAGCACCATCGCCGTTTACCAGCAGGTAAAATTTCAGTCAAGGGCTATCTTGTCACCACTTGACTTGGAGGTAGGTAAATATGCTACTTTTATAACATTTTATTGATAGGTATATCCTGTGTTAGTCGTTAAACGGCAGAACCCTAAGCCCTATTACTTTGTGCAGCGAGCAGTTGACAGCACGAACAACATTCTAACTCCCTAATCCACTGTTCCACCCATTGTTTCCTATGAACCAGCTACCCCTTTTAAAGCTCACCCATTGTGGTAATGAACGAGTGTTCAGTTTAGTCTCTATCTATTTAAACTTAAGATGAGTTTTGGTTCGCTTTCGTGCGCAGTTAGTTTTAAATGCGACTTGTTTTTTACGAAAACAATAACATTGTGTAATTGAAGTAGCTCAGTGACTGTCTGTCTGTCCCATTGTGGGAGAATAAAGATTAAATAAACGCTTTGCTTGTACCTATCGCTCGCTGTGCGCGCAGCTCGGTGTCGGTGTGGCTGCACAGTGCACAATGTTACGATTGTCATAAGTTCCTTGCAAGATTATCGTGATAATTTGTTTCATGTGAATGTGAATGGACCTCGAAACTTTTTTTATAATAGAGATTTTGTAGATTTTTATCTACAGAATGAAACTTATTATACTAACATACTAATAAAGACCTAGATACTAATTAAGACGGTTTTGGGACCAAGCCTCTACGACTGATAGTTTTGGGCCCAAGCTTCTACGACTCCCAGTGTTGGGATGGAGCCTCTACGACTCCCAGTTTTGGGGACCCAGCGCTCACTACTGACAGTTTCTGGGGACCTTTGGCCTAATTATGGGGTTTTTTTTTATTTTTCCTGAAAGAAAACCTTTCAGGTACACAAAGTTACGTTAAGTCCAGACGCAAAGTTTAAAAAAGTTCTGTATAAAAATGTTCAGGAGAATAGATCAGTCCACGAGGACCAGTTACACTAGCGCTAATGAACGCGCTAAGTGTTAACTAACCGCGAGCAGCGGCAGTACATAATGTAATCCATGTAGCGGCGCGGGCGGGGGGAGGGCGGGGGTGCCGGGGGAGGGGGGACAGGGGGGAGATTGCAGAATTTAATATTGGAGCGCGGGTTAAGGCGACGTGCAAATAAAACTCTATGAGACCGCACCCCTGGGTTAAGGCGCGGATATCGCGGCAAAACAAATTATTATTAAAACTGGTAGTAACTTCCGACTTAACTCGTATAATGTTTACGTTTCTGGTGATCTACGAAATGATTAGATTTTGTGATTCCTCACACACGTTCTGAATTTTTCCGCATCTAATTTTATCAGATCGTCCTGACAGGATGATTGTGACGAGCGTTCTGAATCTGTGAAATTTCACATTTTTGAACGAGCGAAGCGAAGTTCTCTGAGTCAACTAGGGCGCTTGCCTACTAGACAGAGAAGTGTGTCCGTCTAATTGTCTGTCAGAGCCCTATAACTTCTGAATTACTGAATATTAGAACGTGAAACTTGGTTGAAAATTCAGTTATATCCTGTACTTGAACAACAAATACTAAAATTAGATAAATGTTATAAAGAAACGAAATTATTTAATTTTAATGCGCCATCTATTAGCATTATTGTGAAGCTAATAGCTTCACTATAATGCTAATGATAGATGGCGCTGTGTCAGTAAAACAGTTTTATTTCAACTATTATTTTTTTTATTGCGTCTAATGTTAAAAGTTAATTATTACAATATATAATTAAAACTTTTGGGAATTATGGGATATCGCGAGGTCTCAGTTCGGGGCGAACCACTAGTTATGTTCAGCCTGGTTTTTTATTACACGTGTAACCATTTTAAAATTCTAGTTTCTTACTACGGAATCATATCGCGGATATCGACGGGCGACCATCGAGTTCTAAGACACGCACAGTAAACTGATTACGATTGAAACTCGCGTACCCTTCGGAGTCAGATAACATATTTCTTAATCCGAATGAAGTCTCCGAACAGTCTGTCCCTTAACCGTGTGTCTGCGGATATTTTTACAAACGCTATTAGAGCGGCGCGGGGGGAGGAAATGTGCGCTCAGCTTTCTTTATTAAATTGTCCTTCGCGACCCGAGCATTATGCACTATCCACCTCCCACACACGCTGCGACACGACCGACGCCCGACTGACGCGACTCACCTGTCGACTGTGTGCGTGATAGTTTTTTACTACATATTAATTTATTTTCAGATGCTTCTAGTAAATAATAAGCGTTATCTTCAGAAACAGAGCTACCTATTTCTGAGCTTCGGAGATATACCGACTTCGAAAGAGAAAAGCAGAATCGAAATAAAAACGAGCCGCAGAAAATCAATCACTTGGCGTGTTTACTGCGACGGTGAAATAGACCTTCAATCTTGATAATAAGTACATTGACGGTAGTGCTTTCGTATGATCTACTGTAATACTAGAGCAGACCACGACCATGGCGCGGACTGATTATGATCCTCGGAGGAATGAAAGGGCTCAATCATCATTAAGTTTTTTTTAATAGATAATATTAGATAAAACCCTCTCACAAATCTGTACTGATCCTTTCACCTCCTGCATCGTCACGGAGTCGTCGCGTCGTTCCTAAAGCAGGGCGCCAGCAATGTCTTGCTCAGCGTGTCGCGACTTCGCACACATGCCCTCCGTCTCGTCGCAGACATCGCGCGAGTGGATGCGTGATGCAACTCGTTGAGAAATTTTATTACGCTGCTCGGTTTAGCAATAAGCAAGTTGCGCTCGCGAGTGCCGCACTCCGCACTAAGCAGGTGTAATTTAGTTTGAATTACAAATCTACATCGACTAACTATGCTCGCAAAGGCGAACTCTGCGTTATGGGAAAGCGCTCTTTTAATTCCTGTTAACTTATGTTTTATGTTGGGAGTATCTACTAGTACATACTATGTGGAATGATTTAGCGAACTTAGAAGCAAATACAATATGTTAGATTAAAGCTACTCTTACTTTAAAACTTTATTATGTGACATATTAATCAGAATTTATGCGATTTTTTGTCATCCCTAACAATTTATTTAATCACTTCCATACACTATACTTATAGGGTAACCTAATGCGATAGTACCTAACTGATACTATCTAGATATTTATAAACTATCTCTAGTTGTAACAAATTGTTCTGTGTCCACGTCGCTATGATTGTGACGTCACTCGGGAATCAGGAGTCAGGGAGCAACAGAATAAAATTAACGTTTAACAGAATATAATAAACTAGTGGTTCGCCCCGAACTGAGACCTCGCGGTATCCCATAATTCCCAAAAGATAGTTTTAATTATATATTGTAATAATTAACTTTTAACATTAGACGCAATAAAAAATAATAATAGTTGACGCAAAACTGTTTTACTGATACAGCGCCATCTATTAGCATTATTGTGAAGCTATTAGCATTAAAAATTAAATAAATTCGTTTCTTTATAATATTTATCTAATTTTAGTATTTGTTGTTCAAGTACAAGATATAACTGAAGTTACCACTAAGTTTCTAGTTCTAATATCTTGTCATTCTTGACATATGGCTCAAATTAAAATCTCCACTTTGAAAGCCCCCCATTTCGTCAATTTTAAGGGAAAAATTAAAAAAAATATATTTTTGTACTCTGTTCAAAGATATATCGCAAGTCTATGTAACGTAACAAACAAAATTTTACTTCAAACACGCTTCTATGAGAGCCCCCCTGAAATAAAGCTTTTTATATTTTTTTATACAATGTTCGGCTGAAGGCCATCATTTTACATATTATATTTAAATTTGAAGTAATTACGTTCAGTAATTCAGAAGTTATAGGGCTCTGACAGACATTTGGACGTACACACTTCTCTGTCCAGTACAGACAAGCGCCCTAGTTGACTCATAGAACTCGCTTCGCTCGTTCAATTAACGTTCTCAGCTGCGACGTTATGAATACGGAGCGCGAAATGAATACCTACTAGAGCAACTTCCGATCGTCACGCTCCGTCGAGAGGTTCTAGAGCCTCCTCTAATAAGGTAAGCGCTATCAAATGACACTTTTATTTTTCAGAAAAAACGCAGATTCATAACTTTAAATAAGTGAATTAAAAAAAATTATTTCTGAATAGTCAACATTCCAATACTTAATAATAAGAAATAAAATGAAAAACAAATTTCAAAGACAATTAGGACTATCAAATTGAAAATTTCTAGTGTGTAAAAAATACTATTTTACTTTTTTAAGAAAAAAAACAACGCAGGTTATTTTAAAAACTTTAACAATTTTTGAGCTATCCAAGAAGAAATTAGCAGCACAACTTTACTTTTACCTTTTTACTTCGCTTTACCTTTTTATCTCATTAATTTATTTTTATCCATATCAAACGCCATCTATGTTATGTATTAGTAACTAAAATTTCTTATCCGTACGCTACTAGATGGCGCTAATAGTAATTTAATAGAGAACCCAGGATATAAGGAGAGTTCATAGCGCTACACACAAATACCGCTAGGTGACACTATTACAAATATTCCTCATTATAGTGTGACAAGAAATTATTACTTAAAAAATAATTTATTTATAAAGGACATGACCAGTGATTGCCCTTGGGATGGGGAAAATGTGCAGGATTACAGCTTTTACAGAAAGATTAAAAAATTGAGGCCTAATTTACTATGCATTTATTATTCCGATAAAGGCATGATTTAAAATATCAAAAAAAAAACAGAATGTTTATTGTTTCCGCTTTCTCTTTAATGCACTACTTCATACCTAAACTTCCGCCCACTTGTATTAATGCCCGTGATACACATGCTAGTGGATGATATGCTAGATGCTGGTAAGCTGGCATGCCAGGTACTGACAGAATATCAGCGCGTGACATACATGCTTGCGAATGACCTTGCCAGTGACATGCGAGTTGAAGTTCACAAAATGAAGAAATAAATAGTGTTACAATACAACTCGCAATTATATTAGGCAAAAAACAAGCACAAAAATTAATAAGATCTTGGCAGATAGTTGAGAGTTGCGATTTACAAGCAAATACGTTACGACCTGCCTTCGATTCTGTAACTCAGTGCCTTTCAAAAAATGAAAGCCACTGACATATATTTTTTATCCATTGAAGGTTTACTATGAAAAAGTAAATCATATTTCTCTTCAAACCTTCAATGGATAAAAAATGCCTATCGTCGTTGATAGGCACTGAGTTACAGAATCAGCCCCTTGTTTCGCGTATTTGTAGCTGGCAATACGAATCTCCCGTCCCACTTCCCTTCAATGGGAAAAAATCAAACGGCTTGCGAGCCATTCGTATGCTTTGCTCTGGCACGTGAGTTACTGGCAGAATCTCGATACACATGCGAGTAGCTCATTATTGCTTGTAACTGGCATGCTTTTGTGCGAGTAACAAGCATGTGTATCACGCACTTAAATAGTAAAGAGAAATTCCGCTTCGCGACACTAGATAGCGCTTGTCTATTGAAAAATTAAATTATTCGTGCAAATAAAGTTGTATTATTCCGTGTCCTAGGATCTGTACAAAAATATTAAGCAATTTTTTTCTAAGCAACTTTGCGCATAGATGGCATGTTTAATAGCAGAAAATTATTTTTACGACTCGATAAACATATCTTAACGCCATCTTGTATCGAAAGGGAGAGGTATTTTTTGAAAAGTTTTCTTATTTTTTCTCAGTTTTCAAGGCTTCAGACTCCTAAAACTTTCATCTCTGAAAACTATAGAATATAACAATTACAAAAATAAAACTATTATTATTGCACGTTGATTTTAACATTTTAGACTTGATAACCACAATGACTAGCGCCCTCTAGTATCGAAAGGCAGAGTTATTCCGTAACACTTTTCTATTTTTTTTCTCATTTTTCCGAGCCTTTAGACCCCTGAAAGTTTTTTATCTGAAAACTATAGAATATAAGGATTCCAAAAATAAAACAATCTTTGCTGCACGTTGATTTTTGACACCTAGGCGAGAGCCCTTTGCTCCACTGGTCATGTCCTTTCAGTTATAAATTGTATTGCATTGTTTGGAAAAAATTATAATATTTATTTTATAAATGAAATTAAATTTACTATTTTACATAGTATTATTATTACTACATAGGTAGTATCTAAATATAATATGCTAAATATCTTGTGAATAAAACATAAAAAGTGACAAATAAAATATAAATATCTACCTACCTACTTACTTTTATCAATACGTAAACCTATAGATAAGTAGGTACTAGACCAGTGGTAGAGTTAAGCTTCTAAGTTGAAGTTGTAGAGATACGTTTTGAAATAGCACGTATTGACCTACACACTTGATCAGCTCAATTTTTCATTGCCTCGGAGTGTTCAGTGGTACGGGCATCAGAGTAATCAAGTGTCATCGATTGTCGACAAAGAATCGTCGCGAGCGAAACAAAGTGGTCGGTTGCTTTATGAGGCAATAAGGCAATCCAATAAGGGCGGGAGCGGGGGGGGGGGGGGAGGGCCTCATATCTGCAGCAATTACGGCTAAACAAATGAAACCTAACGAAATTCACCTCCGAGAGAGCGCCGCGCCGCACAGCAAGCGCGTGGAGTTGACGTTGCACTAAAACACCAAGTTTTTCAATACCGATGGATAATTTTTAAAGTTTTCCTTACCAATCTTTGTTGATGACAAACTCCGGTAGTTTGTAATGTAGAGATTTCGTAGAGCTGAATCGTATTGCTTGAATTTTTGTTTTGGGTTAGAATATTTCTTATAGCGACTTCTTAGAAGTTTTAAAATGGTTAACATTGAGTTAAAACTTAAAATCATCATAATATTTTCTATACCTACTATTTATACTTAATTATTATTTTTTGACGCTTGCCGCGTCGCGCTGAGACGTCTCAACGGAAAGGTCGGGGGTAGGCGTTTAGAGGATAGGTACCTACTCATGTAAGTACTATGCTATTTTTAATGTAACGATTTTGTCGCGTCTATGGTTGTCTCTGTTCGTAATCGAGTGCCAAAGGGCTGTGTGTCGGGTGTTTTAGGTTTTTTCAGCGGCTTTGAATTGCAAATTGTCACCGCCGCCGCCCCGCGCCCCGCGCCCCGCACCCCGCAACGGGCCTGCAGCTACGCAATGTAATTAAAAACTGGGACGACATTAGCGCTGCAGCGGAGAGTAGCTGAACTTCTTAGACTATAATAAAAAAGGAGAAACAATAAATAATGACCATTCGATGTAAGTACATTAAACGGTAATAATATTTTAATTAATTTCGTAAGTTTAAATTCATTTTAATTACTTTTTTATCATAGTAATAATATTTATACTTTCATATCTTTGTATACAAGCAGCGTTAGCTGCTACTGAACAATAGATGGCGCTTAATAGCTTTTCAGTGCTTTTGTGAAATTAAAAATAATATTATAAATAACTTACAGTTTTCTTTAGATGCAGATGTTTCAAAATAGCGCCTTGAAATTATTTTTATCGCATTGCCCTGTAACGAATCTCCCCCTGAAAAGAGAGACAAGCGGTATTTGCAAGCAGTTTCTGGCCTCGAAGTCCTTAATGATTAATAATATCCTATCCTACTAATAGTTGAGGGCCTGGAGTATGATATAGGTACTCATAAGCTTTTTATACTATACCTATTCGTATTTTTAAAAGCAAACTTAAGGTCTCCACGGAAGTTTTAAAATCTTACTCCACGAGGACCAAGTCAAGAGCAATGTATAATTTGTAATTCTTTAGGTATTTTATTTTATGTTAAGACCTACCTAGTAGATAGTGTTTTGAATGATGCCCGTGCGTCGATTTGTCGGCAGCGTGCCGTGCGGCGCGCGGGGCGGGCTGTGCGCGGGGCGGGCGGCGCGCGGGGCGGGCGGCGGGCACGGGCGGGCGGCGGGCGCTAATGCGCGCGTTCCGTGCTCGCAGTGTTTACTTGTAATTATCCATTTATAGTGCAGGAGTTGTTTTTGTTCTCCCCGAGCTCTTTACACGAGATAATGTTCATGCACTCCAGCATGTTGTGCTTCAGAATCAATCTGAATAAATTTCTGAAGAGCGGTGTCGTACTGGCGGTGTCATACTGGCGGTGTCGTACTGGCGGTGTCGTCTCTGGTGCTCAAAGAGTTCAGGGGCGGCGGTGACTATTATTTCAGGTGACGCCTGCTCGTTTGCTCGCTATTTATACTTATTTTTAAAGTCTACTTTGCAATAAAAATAAAAATTGAACTGACTTTCCATCATAATTATTATGAAATACAATTAAATCTTTTGAAATAAATATGTATGTACAAACTGGGATCAACTTTTATTTGTTTTCTAATTTTGTCAGATTATTCATCGGACATTTAAATAAAAAAGGTGTACATTTTTGTATTTTTTACATATGGGTAAGGCCGTAGATTTTGCCACTTTTTGTAAAAAAAAAAATGTCCCTGCGTATTAAAAATCGAAGTACTGCGTAAATTGTTATGCAAGTATCCTAATTAGGTTAGGTAGTTCCTAAACTCCTATAGTGCATTCTTAAATTGAATGTATGTCGTATTTTTAAAAAAACACAATGACTTAAAACCGACCGTACCCCGAAATTTTGCCCAAAATAAGCTGCCTTTTTGATCCAGTCAAATATTTGGCTTGTTATAACTACATTAGATATTTCTATTTAAAGCCCTAATTTACTATAAATATCTGAAATGTGAATAGATTAAGCAATTACATCCTGGGTTCCATGTATTTAAATATGCGTTTTTAAATGTTTTATCGCAATTCAAAATGTTGTCTCCTTATTTTCGCTTATTACGTTACTATTTTGTATGTTACCAAAATTGGGCATCTAAATATTCAATAACTTTAGGGTAGTATATTGTGGCACGTGCCACACTAAAGATTCCGGCAACGAAATAAAAAAAAAGAAACCGCCATTTTCTGGTCTGTGGAATTTTATCAAAGGTGTGCGCGTGTGTTTCGTCAGGAGCTTTTTTTTTGTGAATTTTGGTGATTTTAAAGGTAAATAACAGTTTTTATTGCACACATGTATGTGTTATACTAAGCTAAAGTGATTTATAAAAACATGACAATGTGTATTTGACTAAAATCGGCTCGCATTTAGTAATTATTCCTGTTTAAAACCTCAAAAATTACGCTTCGACGTTACTTTTATGTGACTGGTAACGTTGATTGTTATTTAGTAACGTTGAAGTGTTGTAAAGGTTAATGTACATATTCTGCCAGAAGCGGATTTTTCAAATAGTTCTTTTAAATAAAGAATGAGTTTAAAAGAAGATGAGTAGATGAGAGAATTGAAACTCATCTTCGTAATAATCAGAATAAATAAAATAAAATAAAATAAAAAATAAAAATAAAAAAGCCTTTTATTTCTTCATGTACATACATTAAAAATCTACATAAAATATTTCTTAACCTAAAAAATTAAATTAACTATATTGAATGTAATTAAAAATCCTAAAAAATATTAAAAAATTAAAAGAAAAATAAAAATATACATGAAGAACCCTTTTCAGGTCAAGGCCTCCTCCAGAGAGACCCATTGTTGTCTGTTTCTTGCTTTCAGCATCCAGTTGGGTCCAGCTATGTTTTGAATGTCGTTCTCCCAGCGACAAACAGGTCTGCCTCTGCCCCGTGAACCTTTTGGACCTGGCCAGCTCGTTAGCATCAGTGTCCATCTGTTGTCTGAAAGTCTAGCAACATGGCCTGCCCATTTCCATTTGGCTCTTAGTGCGTGGGCTAGAGCATCGGTTAATAATCAGAATAATGTACCTTTATTTGATAAACAGCCAGAGAGTTTTGGTTACTAAATTCCATTGATGATAGTTTAAAAAAATATGTTTTTCCTATTACTGAATTCTCTCTCTTATCTCTGAATGATCGGCGATTATAAAAAATGCTATACTTACAAGTTTATTACAAAAATCTCCTCCTTTTTTGAAGTCGGTTAAAATAAGTACGTTATGTAATCAGCCTTACAAACAGTGTGTTACTTTCACGTTACTTATACGTTACTTCTACGTTACCGTAACATAGAAGTGTCTATGTTACTCTATGTTACAAAGTGGCAAAATCTACGGCCTCACCCATATGTATTGTTACAGACAGGCCAAGCCTGGCGATATTCTAGCGTGAAGGCGCTCAGTAGGTAGGTACAACTTTGACATTTACGTTATTTATTTATCCAAGTCTAGAGTATGATCCACCAGCTTTTACATATTGAACAATAAAATAAAATGTATTTGGAGGGTATTTTTTCATTTAAAGCCTAAAGGTAAACTCAGGAGGTAATTTAATTGATTTCACTACCTTGTATACATTAATATAGTCGTATTTAGTAAGTTATACAGTCGCACCGCGCGGCGCGCTACGGCGCCAGCTCCTCGACTACCGCAGCGGCTCAGCGGCGGGGCCGGTGCGCATTAATTCGTTGATTTAGTTAACTAAGCGTTTTATGCAAATTTCTATAATATATTCCCGCGCTAATGGCCGTAATTTGTTTTATTTAATAATTTTTAGCTTCCCTAATTACCACTAAACCGCTGCCATGTCAGCTCGTTTGTGAACAGCGCCCGGCGACGCCCGGCCACGAACTTCCACAACGCGACCGCTAACGAGGCCGAGCCGAAACCGACCTTCTCTACAGTTTTGTTATCTTTTGTCTCTGACGCTCTCCCGTAGCTTTTGGTATTCACCAAAGCGGATACGGGTGAAGACGAGAGGCAAAGGACGGCGTAGTGGACCGGATATTTCCACCAAATTTTCTAGGTGGTTCCTTCCGGTTGTAACGGCATTCCGAACCAGTAGTAGATCCATTGATCATTACAAAGTATGTACTTTGTAAAATAAAAACTTTTTCATTCCATGCTATTCTAAAGCGGAAAGGAGATGTAGAACAGTTTAGGTTAATTTTACTTTGAAGCTACTGTCATCGAATACGAATACGATCAATCTAATTTATATTTCTCCTAAAAAAATAGAACATTGTCTATGCTCTTAAATGTGCCCACTGAATTTAGGTTCAATAGAGAGGATGTTGCAATAACGATATGCTACTGGTTTATTAGGAAACATTTCTCTCCATCCCACAATAGTGGATAAGGAGCCTCGGCTTCTCTACATTGTGGACGGCAACGTGAAGTGACTTGAACTGCACGAAGGCATCGCAAGGTACGAGCTGCGCTCTTGGCGCCCTGGACTGCCGCCGCGCTGGTCTCACGTGCAGTATAACGCTCCATCGTGCTGCGCAGGCCCCTGGCACGTCTGGTGTCTATCGTATAGAAAATTGACTCTACATGAGATGAGCAAATTATTTAAATATCAGCCACTGTGGCAAGTGCTGCTGTTGACTGCCTCTATTGCTGCTTTTTGACTAGCTGACTACAGTTTATTACCTACTTCTCTGAAGGATCACGCAAATTCATAGTCATTTAATATATTTTTTTTTAAATAAGTTGCAAAACACTAAGATTATCCC
Organism: Hipparchia semele; assembly: GCA_933228805.2. Taxonomy (NCBI): domain Eukaryota; kingdom Metazoa; phylum Arthropoda; class Insecta; order Lepidoptera; family Nymphalidae; genus Hipparchia; species Hipparchia semele. Next base: position 15,798,926 of record OW121715.1, on the reverse strand, counting down.
GCTGTGTAAAAGATGTTCATAGGAATCTGCTACGGCGTAGACCGTACATGCCAACTCGTAGCTCCACGTAGCAAGGTTTTAGAATGCATCAATCGATGTTTTAATATCGTTTATTGGACATAGGTACTTAGGGAAGTAAATGAAAGGTGAGCGTATGAAAGAACACATTTATTAATCTCTCGGTAGTCATAGTATACACAGCAGTGCTTACGCTACTCCTCCTTCCTATACCTACTTGATACAACGCACACGCGCTATTTACACACATCCTATTACGAGTAGTCTGAACTTACACACACTTTCAAATTTCAAGCGACAGAAATTGTAAAAAAGAAAATAGTTTATGGAGGATAGTGATCGTCAAAACCAAAGAGAACAATTATTATATATTACATATGAGGAACAAATTATTTGTGTATATATGCAATGCTAAAAAGATTAAATAATTCGGTCAAATGTGAGTCGGACTCGCATATGAAGGGTTCCATACCAAAAAATGCCGAAAAAAACACGTTTTTAGTAGGGGATCCCCTTTTAATTTTTAATTTATTTTTATAGCGGCAACAGAAATACACATTCTCTGTTTAAACTATTTACCTATTACGGACTATAAGATACAGCGCGCTGACAGACAGACGGACGTTTAGTAACAGGGTCCCGTTGGCACCTTAATGGTATGGATTGCTATAAAGCAATAATTCCTTTAGCCGCGCACTGTTGCGAAATTACAAGGAAAGCAATTTCACAAAGTTGGCAGCTAACCACACTCATACAAATACTATTGCATACTCGTGATTGATTCATATGACAAAAACAAAATCTGCAAAACATTTTCAATACACGAATCAATGTACTACCCATTAACATCTAAATATTATGAAGTATTTATATACATCATTTACAATCTTAAATACAGAGTTCTGTTCTTAAACCACAGGCAGGTAATTATATCAAATATAGAACAAAACGGCTAGAAAACAATTCAAGGGGTTTTATTTTCTTTCAGATTTAATGAAAATTCTTTAGAAAGAAGGTAAAGTTTGGAAACTCTATCAACTATTCTACACCGAACCGGGCTACAGTCTCGGCTTGGAAATAAATGATTTGATGTCGTTACGATAATATGTGGAATGCGTGCTAATTTCCATTTATTTTGTGAAATAGATGTTATCACTGTAGTTAATGGTCACATTATATCATAACAGGCCACTCAGATCATTATATTGTCTACTTTTTCTGCTAGTTTTAATTAGAAACGACCTGTGTTTTTTGCCACAGAATAGAGAACAAAATAATATTTTTATGTAAAATTATTAATTTGTAGTTTACAATATTTACATCAAAATTTCATTTTCATCAAAATGTAATATAAAATTGAAAATGATCTGAAAGAAGTATATAAAATAAAATAAATCATGAGCACGAGACTGCTAGTTTTATCAGAGACATTCAGGAGGCTCTGGATATACCTAACTAACTAAAATATATATAACCTACCTATACGATATGAACAGGATTTTTTATAATTTTTTTACTTACGTCTATATTTACATTTATTGCTTCTATTTATAGTAAGTTATTTACGAAAAATATATTGATTGATAAGTATCTTTCTACACATACAAAAAAATATAAAATAAGTTTAATAAATAGTTGCAACGTTCTATGAAACATTCTTGTGCAGCGCCAGAGCGCCAGCGACGCGGCTGGCCAGTGAGCCGTCCGAACGCGCCGTTTTATACGTCATAAAAGCTTATTCTGTAGGGATGCTTTTCACGCTATCCGGTTGTGATTAATATATTAATTTTTACAGATCACATCGAGTCACACGACGAGTCACTCGATTTTGTCAAGTAGGAGACATTAAGTATGAAATCAGCACAAAACATTATTATAATTTGGATCTTAAATCTTGCTCGGTAGGTACATGCTACAACGAGTGGTGGAGCCCACTCAGCACCGCCAGCGAACGGCCCGGGCCAGGCCTGTAGGGTGGATACGAGTTTTTACATCTCGATGTTGACAGATTTCGAGAATCGAACACAACAAAGTGGATGTTGATAATTTTGTTTTAAGTTTTAATCAGGTAGGTAATGTTATGATGCTTGAAATCTATCAACGTTGGCGAGATGCGCGAATTTGTACTAAGGATTGTACGGAGGTCGAATAGCGCGTAAAGCTCATTGTGTCTCGACAACATTGAAATCTGTTTCATACTGTACTGTTGTACGTTAACGCGTCCCTCCTCCAGACGAGGTTCATATTGGGATATCCGATTTGAGCGACGGAGACATAGCAAACTATTCAGGCGTGATTATAGTAGACACACAACTGTGTGTTCAAATACAGGTGCTCACTTCACTGTGATAGACCGGTGGACGGCAACCCGACCCGACCGGAGGGAGATGACTCGCAGGGCCGACGGCGAGACGCGCTCTGTAAGGCAAAGGGTGCTTCGCTGCCGTCTGACCTACTTCGAACCGAAAAACCCAATAATTCTTTAAGCCCAACCCGGAGCCTTTCACGTTAAAACTTGAGCATCACACGTTAGTTACGAAACCATTATCTTGCACATAAGAGCTGTCACAGGGGACCCTACTCGTAGCACGAAACGTGTGATGAGCTTTTGCACCGCGACCGTCGCAATTGTAATTATATTAGCGAATTCAGTGTGCTTTCGTGGGACGTCACATGTTTTTTAAGACTATTAGGCGTGTAGACGTGGTTCACGTCACCTGCCCTCTTCTGAGCGGATAGCTGGTGCTGAGACTAGGATACTTCGTACGTCCGCGAAGCACGGGGTGGAACGAAACTATCAGTTCGAGAGCCGCATCGTCGAGCGAGTCCCGAGGCACGTCGCGACGGGGCGGAGGGCGGGCGCGAGCTACACCATCTGCAGCCCCTTGCTGATGCTCTCCACGTGCTCCTTGGCCTTGAGGCGCAGCGCGGCGATGGAGGAGGAGCGCGGGTCGGGCGGCGCGGGCGCGGGGTGCGGGTGCGCGGGCGGCGGCGCGGCGGGCGCGGGCGCGAGCTACACCATCTGCAGCCCCTTGCTGATGCTCTCCACGTGCTCCTTGGCCTTGAGGCGCAGCGCGGCGATGGAGGAGGAGCGCGGGTCGGGCGGCGCGGGCGCGGGGTGCGGGTGCGCGGGCGGCGGCGCGGCGGGCGCGGGCGGCGTGAGGTACGAGGGGTAGCCGGACGGGGGGTGGCTCAGGAAGCCCGGCAGCGCGGTGAGCAGCGGCGGCGCCAGCCAGGGGTCGACGGGCAGGCCCAGGCCGGCGAGGCGCGGCACGGGCGCGCCGTACTCCGACAGCCCGAGCCGCGCCGCCTCCATCTTCTCCTGGCGCCGCCACTTCGCGCGCCGGTTTTGAAACCACACCTGGAATTGAAATATAAGTAAATTAGTTTATCGCTGTTATCAAAAAGCGCAGTGTCGGCAGAACCCCTAGCAGGTGGATCGACGACATCAGACGAGCAGCGGGCGGGTAGTATTCAATAACGTGACTAATCCACCTTCAGAAATATCCTTTCACCTCCAAATTAAGCGGCAAGCTTATGTCGGGAGTGGGTAAGACAATAGTTGTACAAGGGGTTTGAACAGTCAATCTTCCGGGTTTCGGTTCGGTCCATTTGCTCGTTGAGCTACGATATAGGCTTCAAACTTTGCGTAAAAAAGACAACCAAACAATGTTTGATGACAAACCCAATTTTATGCTTTCGACGAATCCGATTGTGCAATCAAGTGAAACAATAACGTGAACACGATTTCTACGACTACAATTGATACAATCGCATGAGTTATGAGCTGTTATTTATTCGTACAGACGACGAGTTCTCCGGCCGCCATAAATATCCGCTAACTGTGAAACTTTTGATTACCGACACCCGACTGCCGAGCACCCTAACCACCGCAGGCTGCGGCCACGGCTTCCACCGGGCCACGAGCGGGGCGGCGAGCGGAGCGAAATTAACACGAAAATTTTCATTTAGTTCTTATCTATTTAGGTGGAAAAATTGAGACTAAATTTTAGACTAAAGCATCTATTTTACAATGTCATTCCGCAGACAACGTGCCTGTGATGAATGGTGTCGACCCGTGCAGAACAACAGAGAATTTAAACAATATTATAAAGTTATTTGACTTAAACTGTAGGTAACAAACGAATGTTTACGGGACAAATTGAAAGATTAAAAAAACAGGAGTTCAGGTGGTAAATTACAATATAATCACGTACTTAGAAGTACGTAGGTACCTATTCATCTTTAGACTGATACAATATTTTACTTATGATTTATTCATGTCAGACATAACCTATAACAAAACTAACTTTGACAACTAAAAGCCATAAAACGCGAGCTCAATCAATGAATCTTACATTTTTGGATCCTTTGCCCGCATCGCCGTGCACTCATGACAAAATTAATTTTATTTCTACGTATTAAAGTTCATTTTAGCGCAGTTTAATGAAGATATGAGACGCGAATGTGGAAAGTGTGGAAGTGTGTAAGGAAGGTGTAGTGTGAAATGGTGTATTCAGGGTGAATTCGGTAAAATCGGTAAAACGTTCGCGGTCGCGTGACCGATTCGATTTCAGCTCAGAGCCAGGCCGGGGAGTCGTCGGGGGCCGGGGGGCGAGCGCGCGTGTGCTGTTCCTGTCATACGGGTTACATGTTTAGCGTTGTACTTGTAGGGGTATCGCCAAATCACGCGCCTTAAACGACGACACTCCAAGGAGAAAAGATGTTAGTTTTTCATCATAATATATAAATAAATACTGACTCTACTAAAAGAGCTAGTAGCTTAGGTTCCTTCAAATCAAGAAAGTGACGTCACGGGAGCATCTAGAATTATGGAAACAAAGACATTTTAGGAAGCATTAATAACGAATACGTGATAATTGTGTCCAGTCCAGGGTTGCCAGATTTTTTTTCAGCCTATAAGGGACAAAGGGTTAAATGGGCAAAAAAATACGGGATTTCAGTTTTTTACCCGGGACAAATAAAAAACAAAATTATTTAGTGTCATTTTTTATTATTTTTTATATTTTTCTGAGGATCGAGTCAGTTTTAACATTGTCATTCTGACACTAACACTGTCATTGGTCGATGCGGGCTGCGATAGTAGCGAGACGAGTAACTAAGTTTTACGAACGTTGCGTGTGTGAATACTTAGATCGATTTCATAATGAAAAACGACGTACGGTTCAAATACGGGACAGAGTCAGTCCCGCCGGGACATTTTAAACTATGCCTAAAATACGGGATGTCCCGGGAAATACGGGATGTCCCGGGAAATACGGGACGTCTGGCAACGCTAGTTCAGTCGCAAGAGTGTCTAAAAATGATTGCTACCATTGAAATCACCTTGGATCTGCCGAGCCTCTCTCGCAATTGGCTAAAATGCATTGTTGCAGCAAGAACGCCACATTCAGCCAACCACCACAATTGCGTCTCTAGCAACGCTTGATGCTATTCCGCATTCAACCAGCAGGATAATCACAATTAAAGAATGGGGTTGTTATTGTTAGCAGGCACGGATATCATCAAGTGCTAACTACGTAAGGAGTGAAGAATGATGAATTTTGAGACCGCGCGGTGCCGAACAACAGAGGATTTAAACAATTTTATAAAGTTATTTGACTAAAAAGTTGACTCGTAAGTGTCGATAAGCTTTATGAATCAACTTTAGTAAGAGTTATGAATCAACTTTTTATAACTCCGTAGACTTTTATATGGTCATCGAAATAACTTCATAGTTCTTATTCATAGCCGCCGGAATGGCATGCTAAAAGTTTGTGGATTATGAAAAAAATATTATTATGTCACTGGCACCAGAATAAAGATAAAGAAGAGGTTAATACACAAACAAATTATAATATTGCAATATTGTTATATTAATAATACTAGATGATGCCCGCGACTTCGTCCGCTTGGATAAAGGTTTTTTGATTCCCGCGAGAACTCTTTAATTTTCTGGGATAAAAAGTAGCCTATATTTTATTCCTGGGAATGAGCTATCTTCATTCCAAATTTCAGCCAAATCGGTTCATGCATTGTGGCGTAAAGGAGTAACAAACATACACACACATACACATACAAACTTTCTCCTTTATAATATTAGTGTGATTAATATAACATCGAATTTAATATCTATTAAAAGTGATCCGAACTGATGATTTCTAAAAAAAATACCAATTTTGACTTTTACGACTTTCCAGCAATTTTTTTGGTTTTTCCCTATTTTTTTAATTTTGTATTAAAGTGGACAGAATAAAACAAAAATCCAATCGGATCAAGCCGTTTTTTTAGTTTTATAGAGACAGATATTGAGAAATATCTGTCTCTTTTAATTTATAAAAGAAAATATGAAAACACTACCTAAACTATCGAAAGCCAGACAGATTCATTCATCATTATAGTCGGGGCTCAGCAATAATTTAGCAGTTAACAGTTTGCACAAACACGCCAATAAAAGCCTCCGCGCAAATTAAACGGAAAGCACGAAATCCCGCACTCCGCGCTCCGCACGCTCGCGAGCCGAGGCATCAAGGAGCCGGGGAAGCCGTTCGGAAATCTAATTATAACTGAACAAACGAACGCAAATAGGCCTGTTTTGGTAATTAATAAAAGTGAAATTACACTCGCGACCATGTAACGACTGGTTCCCGGTTGTTCCGCGCTAACAAGTGTGCGGCCGGCACGCGACCCGCGCCACACACCGCCCGTGCCGCTGCAGCTTACGGCTGCTTCGCTATTTGTTTTGGAGATCCTTAACAATAATGTTTTTACTATTTTTTCTGAAAAATAAAACTTAAGAATTCAAAGGATAATCACAATATTATTAAGCACTAAGTAACCGACCTTTGGCAACTGACGTAGCGCCAATTTCACCATCGCCGAGTAACGTTTAACTAAGTTTATTGTAGTGGGAGAACTTTGTCATTATACTAAAATAAGAAGTCTCTAAAGCGTGCGTCGTTGCTTGTAAGTTAAAGGGCTTACTTGTTAAATGTTATATCTGAAAAATGAATCGACGAAATATAATCAATTAGTTCTTGTACCTATTGAAAATCTGCCAAAAATCAAACTTATTCGTTAGTTAAACGTTACTCGGCGATCGTGGAATTGACCCTTTGTAGAGTAAGGTTTTTAATAATTCTGCGAGAAACTCTGTTTTTTCCAAATTCACATAACTGTCTATGTCACTCTCCAGACACTCAATTAAGTCTGTGCAAAATATTACGATGATCCGTAACTCGTCACTGCTGCGAGATCCAAGGATAAATCAACAAAGTAACGAACCAAAAACTAATAACCTGCTTTCATATTTATAATATGAGTAGAAATTAGCGCGGATAAGCAAGTTTAGCTAGACATGTATAAACTCCGAATAATATAATTTTAATTATAGGAACAACGTAGAGCGAGTTTAAAGTAAAGAGTATTGCCATCGTTTTAGACTTAGAGACTAAGAAAGAGATAACTAAGATAGATCTCCATTGAGATTGACTGCTTTGGCGGAAAAAATTTATTATTTTGATGATATTAGGTACATATACATATTTCAAATTAAGACTAGGTATGTAGTATCGTTGGGAGTCATGTAGATACCGGTGTGCTCGTAAAGCGGGCTGGGTGTAAGTCAGAAGGGAGTCATAACTCGTAAAGTTAAACAATATTAGCTCCGCGGCGGCGCGCGGCGCGGCGGCGTAGTGTCGTGACAAGCGATTGTTTGTTTCGTGCCACTTACGCTTTTACACGAAAACTTTACTTACTCGCCATAAAAGTTTAACATGCTACTAATAGACTAATCATTTTTAACTTTTTTAATGACCTATCAAGAACAATACGAGCGAGTCACAAACAAAAATGAAAAAGGTAAATAATTATAAAAAAACGATACAGTGAGATTCAGTCAAATTGAAGAACGCTTTGAGATACGAGTTTAAAATTTCAACATTCGGATAAATGCTATGTGAAGTAAAAAATATTGATAAAAGGTAATTTAAAATTATGACCGGAAAAAAAGAACCTCTACAAGAATGGCTCACATTATTAGTAGAGAATCTAATGGTCTAAGAAAAACTTCTTGCTTATTTGAAGAGAATAGAACATCTGAAATTATATTAATTGTACGATTAAACTAATGGAGCATGACTAAAACTGATCAAAAATAAGCAGGAGATATTGAACGCTCAGGAGGCACGTTGTGAGTAGATGCTAAACTTAAGTCTATGGTGCTACGTGTACCTTCTACGTCAGATCAAATCTTGATGAAATAAAAAGGACACCACAGATTTAATAAAAAGCAACGAGCCGGTCCGCCCGCGCCAACTGTCGCGCCACAAAAAATCACGTCAAAACACTAACAATGGCGCTCAAATATGACATCTGTCAGATTTGCGTCGTCGGCCGCGCGCCGTGATTGGTCGCCTGCGGTTCATTTAAATATCGAATGTCTCTCGTCCTCGAGGCCCGAGCAATCCCGCTGTTTGTTATATTGGATTGGATATAATTGAGTTATTCCGCGCTTGTGCGAGCTCTTTTAATGTTAATCGACTGACAAATTGACTTTGCGTTACTAACATGTGTTGTTTCGCTGTTTCAATAATGTTAACATAATATCCGCAAATTTCACAAACGAGACTGTTTGGGGCCTTTCATGTCTTTATTGTTTTTGGAGGGAATTATTTTTCGTTTTGTTGCGCGACTTCACCGCGCCCGGCGACGCGCTGTCGACTTTTTGTATTAACTTTTGTGATGTGAGTTCTCTTTGAAAGCTGTTGTGATTATATGCTCTAATTGATTCTTAAACGGGGCAGTTCACGAAAAAACTACATGTTTGGTTTACTGAAAAAGAACATGAATCTTCCTTTCTTGCCTGATAGGTATATTGCACATTGCATCTGCGTTAGCACTGAGTACAGATATCAACCAGAGAAAGTATATGTTCAACAAAATTTTCATGTCATTTAGTGTAATGACACAGAGATTTTCTAATTGGCGTTGTTGTATAAGCAAAGCCGAGTCTCCAGTTAATGACCTGTCACCACGGCCACGGTAGTTATTTCTTTAGGTACTGCCTTTCCTTCCAACATATCAGTAATTGGGCTCTATTAACAGGGTATACAATTTCACCTGATGTCATTCTATTTTTTGTAAGGAAAGTTTTTCTGATCCGGTACCCGTAGATAGATACAGCGTCAGTAGAGTCACCAGGGTACAGCGTCCCTGGTAAGTTATGATTAAACTTAAAAATCCAATCGTAGGCCAAGAATATTTTCTTGTGTCGTTTACAGGAAAAGATAGAAATCGTAATATTTTTGGTTTCTTTCCTGTGGCCTGACGATCTGTGACAGATTCAATATGACCGTTGAATTTGTACGATCGGACGATTAGACACTGCATATATTTTAAGGTTTCGGTATTTTATCAGTCGTTAGCAATATCCAGGGAATGCTGTGAATTAAGAAACTATTTTAGTGTGATCAAATGAATCAATGAAATCAAATATTGTACTTAGGGTGCATTAATCACAATAATTATTGCTAGGTGGGGAATCCCTCGTTCAGGTTTAATGAAATGACTTGTCTCGTCATTATAATCTAATTGGTGTAATGTATTTTTGGTTATTCAAGGCAAGTAGGTACAATAATCCCGTGCGGCTAACTGGTCCCCGCGGGCGAGCGGCGCACGGAGCGATCAATTATAACATTTTTGTTATATTTTCCTGTTTACCACGAAGGTAATAACTACCTGCTCATAGTTCAAAGTAGTTTTTATTATCATCTATAAAATAAATGAGATTAAAGTATCTGTGATTTTGAAATTACTGCCAATCGTTGGGGTCATATTAAAAGATTAAAATTATTTTAACGATAGCATACACCAAAAAATATTCTAAAATTGTCTGTCTGTTTTCAGGAAAGGTCTAATCAAAGGAAGCTGAACCGATTTTGACGGAACTTTCACGGGTAGGTACAGAAAGAGTGAATTAATCACAACTTTCAAAAAACCTAGATGTGTTTTTCTGGTTATCTTAATCTATTTCTCCAATATTCTTAAACCGATTTGTGTATTTTTATTTAATCAATGGAAGTAAATTTTTAGCAATTTCTGCAAATGTATTATAATTATTTCGTGTGTGCGTATACACATAAATACACACACACACACATCGCACCGCAGCAACACAAGCTCAAAGCGACTTGAGTTTGCGACAAACACACAAAATGCAATATGCGGTTTCTCAAACTCAAATCAGTTCGCTTGAAAATTTTATTATGAAGAAGAAGTAAAACAGACGTTTGCTTTGCAGTTTATTGAATTTCGACACAATATAAAGCACTGAACTTTTGTTGTGATTAATTATGAACCTGAGCTAGCAGTGATAGACTTGTATTAATTGTGAACCTGTAGCCTAAGCTAGAACATTTTAACTTTCGTATAGTAAAGTTGAAGATAACTCCAGCAAGTATATGAAAATGACAGGAGTACTCCTGTCATTTTTTTTACAATTTTTGCATTATTTTACAATGCCTAAACAAATGAAGGTCTCGGACACAAAAATATCTTATGATAGAACGTTTATCACTATTTTACTAAGTATTCAGGGGTGCCTGTGTACCTACTTCTAAAATACTGTTTTTGTTTAAAACCTCATATTGTTTTTGTTTGTGGGTGACTCACCCATATTTCGCTTCAATCTCATATTTCCAGGGTTGAGACAGAACCAAGGCAGGTTCTGTGTGCGCCGGCCGCGACACCTATCTCGTTACCCGCGGAAGTGTCATGGCGCGTACCCCTCTCCCCCCCCCCATCTCCTCCCCCGTCCTCCGCCCTCCTCTGTCGCCTGTCGTCATCGTACCCGCTATTTCCGATTTAATAATCCAAAGCAGCTTACATTTGACAAACAGACACGTCTCAGGAAACACGCGAGCATTATATTTTGTTGGATTGTTTTCGGCGAGTCAGGTGAAACTCGATTCGAGATTTATTATTGGACTCAATTTAATATGAATAGTCTGATTTAGGGACAATGATTGTGTCAATAGAATGGCGTGTTTGTAATCGTTATCTTTACGTCTTGGTCTGTCTGTATGCTTGTCTCTCTGTGGTCTCAAACCTTCCGAGTAAAGACATCTCAATATACTTTTTTAGCGAGCAAACGTGCATTCGGGTCACCTGATGTTAAGTGATAACCGCCGCCCATGAACACTTGTAGCACCTGGCACTACCAGTGCGTTGCCGGCTATTCAGGAATTTGTTGAATAACCCCATGTTATAATTTAGTGGGAACACCGCCGCAGGAAGTTGGTTGCACAGTTTCAAAGTACGTGGAAAAAAGATCTTGCACAACGGATGGTCAAAGTGCTCCAGGCACCCAGGTGGTGAGGGTGAAATTGTGTTCGGTGGTGAGCGGTGCGGTTGAAGAAGACTTAGTTCAGAGTCAGTTGATAGGTAAGTTACTCGATTGCACAGCAAATCGATTGCAATAACTTTGGAACCAAGTTACATTTTGTACCATTACACTAGACTACTTTTCTACAAATCTATAATATTATGTAGTTTAGGTACTTATAAAAGTATAGTAGATAATAACTTTGCCGGTTTCCATTGTTTCTTCTTGAAAATTTTCACCGGTATTTTATTTGAATAAAAAAAATACTTAATTTAGCTTTCCTTTTAACAAAAATTAGCGTTGTACGACTGAAATTATTTTAGCTTTAGATACTTACAGCTTCTGTTTAGTTTTGAGCCTGTGACAATCGCGCGACACCGAGGTTTATGGTTTTCTATTGAGTTTCGGTCATGCGGTATCATAAATAGTAGCGTGGCCGTGTTGTGCCGTATGAGGGACGTCTGGCGGGACAGCGGGACAGGCAGCGGGACAGACAGCGGGACGCGCGTCGCAATCGATAGTCGTTGACGTGACGCGCCGCAAACAAAACAACGAAATACGACCTGCCGCCTCGCCTGCCGCTGACTAATATGTTTATATCATCTCGTTTTATTCTTATTCCTCTTTAGATACAAGTGGTTTACAAAACAGCAATCCTACTTCCTACTAACATTATAAATCCAAAAGTTTGTGAGGATGGATGGATGGATGGATGTTTCTTACTCCTTCACCCCACAACAAATGAACCGCGATGATAGTTCATATCTAGGATTATCACGTAAGCTACATTTTAAAGTTAAAGAGTTCCCGCGGGAATTTAAAACCTTAATCGACGTGAACAAAGTCGCAGGCATCATATAATACCTACTAATAATTTATTTCAGAAATCACGCAAAGGGACGTACCTAAATCGCCTACTTGCGGAAACAATTCCCTAAGGAGAAGAAAGTATTTCAGTAAAGGAATTTGGTAATTAGGTAGTAGGTAGGTATAGCCACAAATTCGCTAAATCAAAGAAGAATTTCGAGTGACGATCCAAGAAGTACCTGCGCGGTAGGTAGCTATCGTCAACCTCGTCAATTGTTACAAAATGCTACCAAACAACAACCTTTATAGCTAACATCGACTGGGTGGGTAAGTTGAACAATGAAAAACATTTTAACGACCCTGGCGCAGTGGTGAGCACTACGTTCTTATCCTTGGAAGGATTCATTCGATTCCCGGCGGGGGAAATTTGAATTTGTAATATCTGAATTGTCTTTGGTCTGGTCTAGTGGTCAATCATCAAAGACGCCGTCGGACGATATAGGTAGTGTTCTGGCAGGCTGGCGTGAAGACACCGATTAAGGGTATGGGATTATTTAACCCTTGCCTAGTTAACCTGCTTAATTGCTTTACATCAGGTGAGATCGCAGTGAGGACTATCTTGTCAACGAATAGCAATAAAAAGAAAACGTTCGCACGTCTTTCACCGCATGCCAGCACTCAGACGGCGGGAAGCTGCATAAAACACTAGTAGGGCGCGTGGGTGCGCGGCTCGCTAAAGCGAACCGCGGTTTTTCTGTTCACCAAGTAGATCTTCGGGTCTTTATCATCTTTTTCGAAATCTGTATGGCCGCCATCTTGAATCCGCCATTTTGGAGATTTTTTTCAGCTCCCTGCCAATTGGATGAGGTTTCGAGTGACTTTTGTTTGAACACTCCCCACTTATCTTCGATACCCTGGCCGTGCTCCTCACCCGTCTCCGAAATTCTCAACCATCAGGTCTCTCCATATTTTTTCACCAAATGAATTTTTATCCCCTATACGAAACCATCAGAAATTTTGAAAAAGAACCGTATTAAAGTCTTGCATATATTTTGTATGAAAAAATAAAAAATCCGCTATCTTGAATTTTTTTTAATACATCAAGTAGACCTTCGGGTCCTGATCACCTTTTTCCAAGAAACCACTCTTCCATCTCTTATAGTCTCCGAGATAGACACCGGCGAAATTTGTATGGCCGCCATCTTGAATCCGCCATTTTGGAATTTTTTTTCGGCTCTCTGCCAATTGGATGAAGTTTCGAGTGACATTTGGTTGAACACCCCCCACCTATCTTCGATACCCTGGCCGGTGCTCCTCACCCGTCTCCGAAATCCTCAATCATCAGCTCTCTCCATATTTTTGTTCCGAATGAATTTTTCTCCTCTATACGAAACCGTGAGTGAAAAAAAATTTTCCATACAAAATTTTACAGGAGAGGTGATCAATGAGTCAGTGAGTCAGTGAGTCAGTGAGTCAGTGAGTAAATCAGTGAATCAGCACGAGTAGCTATATATATATTAATAATAAGCTGGCACCCCGAGGGCCACTTCGCTCGCGATTGTCACGCTAGCGGCTAGCGGCGTCGGGCCGACCCGATAACTGAAACTTTAAAACAATAAAGCTCTCCGCCTCCGCGGCGTCTCCATCGATCCCTCGATACCTCTTTATTTACCTAACCGTCCGCCCCCGCCCCGCCGCAGTCCGCACCCCCGCACCTCTCCGCTACAACACAAACACTGACTTCTTTCAAGAAACAAAATGAGACGCATCCATCCAAACCCACACGAGCGAGAGAGATGGGAACACATCGCCATCTTAGATGCAGCCTGTGGACCAAAAGTTAGCCAATAACTTGCTTTGTTTGACAACAAAAGAAGCTATCTGGTCCTCTGTATGTGTTGCAAATTGAACTTTATTATCATAGAGTGAGCTTTTTATTTCGCTCGGCGGAGTGCAAGGAGAAATTAATAATAGCGTTTGTAACGTCTTAAGGGGAGGGCGAGATCTGTCCGTGATGGGAGCGATGGGGCTCCGCGGGGCCTGCGACTGACTCCCGCGTAAGTGGGCCTATTCATGTTGGAAATTGTTTTTTTATTAGTTAGGTATATTGCCTAACTGTAACTCCTATTAGCTTATTATTACACCGCATTTTTGTATAAGCCTGTAAGTATATTTTACAATTATTAATAGTTATTAAGTAAATAGAATATTATTGAAGTGACAAAATAGTTAGGTAACTAAGTACCTACATTTATTCTGAAGCTTAGGGTTTTATAGTTTAATAGTATAATGGGAGACTTTGGCCGAGACTAATTAAATTACTAAAACCTCTTAACCCTACCGAGTAAGTCCGCTACTATCTTAGACTACATAATCACTTATGGTCAGGTGAGATCGCAATTAAGGACTAGGTACCTTCCTATCTTATCATCGAATAAAAAATATTGCCTGGTAGAGATTGCTCTGTAAGCAATAAGGCCGCCTTTGCATGCGTAGTTTTAAGATGTATTCAATTTTATTTTTTTCTTGTGTGCAATAAAGTTTTTATTTATCAATCTATCTTATTGCTTTTATTTTTAATTGGTAAATGGGTGTTAAAAATCTCTTAGTTATGAATAATTTATATATAAACTAGAAACTCTCTCTTCGGAATGAGCTTCTATTGAATATGCATTTATTTTATATACCTATCCAGATGTTGAGAAGTAGTACCTATTGTAAAAAAAAATTTTTTTGAAAAGAGCAACTGCTGAGTTTCTTGCCGGCTCTTCTCAGCAGAATCTGCATTCTGAACCGGTGGTAGATTTATGACGTGTCATAAGAGCTAGAAGTTGGCCTACATGAAATAAATAAATTTTGATTTTGATTTTTGACTTTGTATAATGTCTATGAATGTCAAACTAGAATAAGACTCTCTTTCGAACGCTATAACCAAATTGAATTTCGATTATCTTTTTTTATGAATTTTTTAAGCAATTTTGTAAAAAATCGTACTTTGAACAAAATATAGTACCTACCTACCTACCTAATATTAAGTAGGTTCGTTAATTTCCAAAGTCTTATTGGTATCCTATTAAATGGGTTCATACGTTAATAAAATCTTATAAGAATCTATAATATTTAATCTTTTTATTATTCTTATTAAGCATTAGAAGGCCTCCGCCATTACTTTAATCTAGTTAGAAATAGAAACAGAAATATTTTTTTTTTCAAATAACCTTTTACAAAATGCTTTCGAATCTTCAAATGACTGACCACTGAATGAATGACCTCTGGTTCGGAATGCGGTTCTAACCGAGAACAATAAGAAGAAACTCGGCGGTTGCTCTTTAAAATAATACTACCTATGTAATAACAATATTATGTTGCGTATAATTTATAGTTAATATTCCCAATACATGCTGACATAATATTGTATTCTGTTAAGTTTGCTTTTTTCTGTTTGTGGTGCAATAAAAAAAAATACTCATATATTGCTGGAGCGAGTTGTACCCACGCTTTTTTATCATTCATATAATCTTTAATTGAATACTATACTATGCTATCTTTATTAGAATTATTAGGTTGATAGAAGGACGTGAAACTATGCGGTTGGCACGAGGCAAGACCGGCTGCGCGTCTAGTTTCCCGCACCGCAGGCAACTAGCGAGCCCAAAAACATCAATCACTCAAACTGAATAATCCACAACTAAATTAACTCTCGACAAACAAGCGACGACCCCTTAACACGACACCGTGTCGAGCGATAATGGACTGTAACGCCAATCAACAACGTTCATTTTACATCCACTATTAATATCCCTCTAACTATCGCCAAGTAAATTCGAATTGTGTGTATATGTACATAAAATTAAATAGAATTGTAATATTATAATCAGGCAGAGTTTCACTTTAAAGAAACTAAAAAATAGTAATGAATCTTGGAGAATCCATGTTACATGAGTCTATACTAATCTACATGATCATAATTTATTGAACACTACATGATGCCCGCGATTGATCAATTGGTTGGTCTTTAAAACGAATTGCGATTTTTGGGATATTTTTTGTACTGGGAAAATAATTTCTTTCATAGGTACAGTAATCGTGAACACCCTACATGTCTTCATCTAAGAGTCTAAACAGAAAACCATGTAAATGATGATGATGATGATGATGATGATGATGGTTTTCCCCTAAAAATCTGGGTACGTACTCAGTTCCTACTCGTACTACTACAGCGTCGATGGTAGCTGGTGTAGACTTGGTCGGCAAACAAACTTGCAACAATAGCATGCGAAGTGAGCGGCGCGGCGGTGCGTTAGGCCGCGCACACACGCACCGGCAGCACCTGCGCCCCGCACGTATAGTCCAGTCAAAAAACCTCAAAAAATGGCCCAACCTCTGGAAAATTGCGAAAGTTTTGAAACTTTGCACATCGAATTATGGGTCCCTAAGGATGAATATACCAAAAGTCCTCATGCGTACGAGGCGAGCTCTAGCGGCAATTAGCGGAAACAGGACCCTTTTTTTGGTTTTTTGTTAATATCTCGAGAACCTTTGGTCAGAGGTAAAAGTTTACTACTACATAATTAAAGCTTATTAAATTTGCAACAATAATGGTTATATACATTTTTCTTGAATTCCTAATAATAACTGAGTTTTAGGCCACTAAAAGATAGCTTTTTCGAAAAATCACGCTAGCGGCGCCCGGTACAATATGACATTTGTAATAATATTTGACAATCATGGTTTATCATTTTTTTTTGGGTACCAAGGGTGATTAAGAAAATAAAATTCACAGTTATGTACAAAAAAAGACATATTGTTTATTAAACAACTAGCCTTTGCCCTCAGCTTCGCTCACGTTAAGTTAAATTTTTCAAACCCCTATTTTACCCGTTGTACCCCCTTAGGGGTCGAATTTTCAAAAATCCTTTCGTAGAGGATGCCTACGGCCTAATAGCTACCTGTATGCCAAATTTCAGCCTGATCCGTCCAGTGGTTTAAGTTGTGCGTTGATAGCATTTTTTATTGTTTCTGTATTTCATCTAAATATTTAAAACGCAAAGGTGACAGACTTACTGACTGATCTATCCACGCACAGCTTAAATCACTGGACGGATCAGGCTGAAATTTGGCATACAGGTAGCTATTAGGCCGTAGGCATCCTCTACGAAAGGATTTTTGAAAATTCGACCCCTAAGGGGGTACAACGGGTAAAATAGGGGTTTGAAAAATTTAACTTAACGTGAGCGAAGCCGCGGGCAAAAGCTAGTTGTTTAATAAACAATATGTCTTTTTTTTGTACATAAATGTGAAGTTTATTTTCTGAATCACCCTTGGTACCCAAAAAAAAATGATAAACCATGATTGTCAAATATTATTACAAATGCCATATTGTACCGGGCGCCGCTAGCGCGATTTTTCGAAAAAGCTTCTTTTAGTGGCCTAAAACTCAGTAATTATTAGGAATTCAAGAAAAATGTATATAATCATTATTGTTGCAAATTTAATAAGCTTTAATTATGTAGTAGTAAACTTTTACCTCTGACCAAAGGTTCTCGAGATATTAACAAAAAACCAAAAAAAGGGTCCTGTTTCCGCTAATTGCCGCTAGAGCTCGCCTCGTACGCATGAGGACTTTTGGTATATTCATCCCTAGGGACCCATAATTCGATGTGCAAAGTTTCAAAACTTTCGCAATTTTCCAGAGGTTAAACCTTGTTTTGACTGGACTACCATCACATTATTTACCATAGTACCATCACATTATTTACATTGGATGCTCTGCCATTTCACAACTTTTAATCCAAGTTTTTCGATAAAAAAATTAGATTTTAAAATCCAAAATGCTGGATAGGTACGCCTACCTAGTCCTACCTAGTACCTAGTGTGGAATTTTGAAAATTAAAAAAAGCGTTAGTTTCTAATCTCAGAAATTATTCAGAGAATGTTTCAATAAAACAGATTGTTATATCACAATTAGATAAATGCAAAAAAAGTTAGTTATCTCATTCGACTAAACGCAAATCAGGTTCAAAGCTTATATCGTACCGATTTATTAAGTGTGTATAATTGGATTAGATAGACATTCAACAATGCCAATCTAGATCTCGTGTCAACCCTGCGTGCCCCCGCGAGAGGCGCGGGTGACGCAATGTTTGCGCGCTCTCATTGAATTTGTACAAAGGTAGGTATTGCAGTTTAATTGCTGCAGGGGACTCCCCACTCTCCGCGCACTCGAGCCAATACTGACAGGTAGCAGCTCCCACAGCGGTCATATAGCTCGTCTTATTTCAATATAACTCAGATCATAGTTCTAACTCGAATCATGGCAATAGATAGAATTGTGTAAGTGCGCCTTAATAAAAGAGTGCATAGGATATTTACCTAAAGATTGTTGATTTATTTGCCTTATATCTTGGTGTGAAAAGTCATACAATTTTCATGCGTAATGCAAACAAAAACATACGCATGTCGCACCCGTCGCGTCAGTCCCGGGAATGTAGGTATAGGTATATGTAGATACATTCTCGGGACTGACTGCGGTGGCGCTGCGCGAACCTGATAACATTTACAATGTTGACCATCGACAGTAATTATCTGCGGGTAATTCAACTTTTTCGTTTTCACACAGCAATTTACATAACTTTTAAGTTTGCTTAAAAATTTTTAAAAGCTTCTGTTCTGTGCAGACATGAACTTTTTCTACATCCATGATCTCGCAGTCCACCGCGACTCTGAAACTTGTATCAATAGTAGCTGCGATAATATAGCATCTGTTAAGTATTTCTAACTATCAAGGCGAGGTAAATAAATGAAAGTTATCTATCTAAAGTTGGCAAACAGTCGAGGAGTCGTCTGTTGAATCATAATGCAAAGTTAATCTTGTATGTATTAGTGTAAGTCAAACACCGAGTCGAAGTGAAACTAATGAAACGTTGTGCAAACACACGCAAAATGCAAAAGTCGCTCGCGCCACGCGCCCGCCCGCGCCGTGCACGCGCCGTGCACGCGCCGGTCTTTAATTGGCCCGCAACCGCCAATCTACGCAACTGTATCGAGTTACATCAAAATGAGCTCGACGTTTAACTAATAGTTAGGAACGACGAAAAAATAATATTTAATCAGTCTGGTGGCGACGCGCGACGTGATGATCACAGGCGAGAGCGGTGAATGGCATCAGTTGAATATGTTCTGCACTAATCATAAACTAAATAATGACGCCTAAATTAGGTAGGTACTAAATTATATTATTGACTTTTATACGTCTGTAATAAACCTAAATTATATTATGAACTTATCAAAACGAAGTGTAGGTAGGTACGTATAACTTTTAAAACTAGAGGAATTAATAACACTGTTTAAGAAATCAAAATTCAGAAGTGGGATTCGAACCCACGCCATCAGAGTGGACCAGAACAGCTCAAACCTACTGAGTTGGCAAGGAAACCTTGAGCCGAGCAAGCTAAGGCGCCAGCCTTAGCTTGCTCGGCCATCCTGACAGTTGATGTTATCGCGTACAACGCAGTTAAAACAAAATAGCTACACACAACAATAAAGCATTGTATAAAAGCCGCGCGTTAATTAACTCATTATTCCAATTAGCGACGCTCAGGCCGACTTCACTTTCCCTAATAAGTACACGTAATTACATCTGCGAGGGTTTGAGATGAGGACTAACTTCATTCATAAAAAATCTTACAAAGTGGACCGTCGTTGTGTCTTGTTTACTACGCTAGGATTTTGTCTTAAAATCCCGCGGGAATTCTTTATCGCTGGTTATCTCAATCGTGGCGATTGGCTGAATTTATGGCATTCTTGCATCTGCAACAACGCATTTTAGCCAATAGAGCCAGCCATGAGATAGTACCAGCCAATCAGATGTGATTGTGATTTGTGACAGCAATCATTTTAGTCAACCCCGCGGCTATTGTATTTATCTATTTATCATTGTGGATGATGTAGCTCGAGATAGTCGTTCATCTTATTGTATCGTCTCGAAATTGAGTGCATCTGACATCGGTTGAGACCTTCTGATAGTAATTAGTTAAAATATTTTCGTTGCCTAAAAGTTATTAAATTATGGTTGTAGGTTTGACTCGTCGCTAACGGCAATTAGTCCAAAAGATTAATTAATTACTTAACCGTCGGACAGATGCCTCGTTTATTACATACTAGCTTTTACCTGCGGCCTCGCTCCCGACATCTATTAAAAAGTAATCCGAAGTAGTGATTCGAAAAACAAATCGTCGCAGTTGAGTAACAAGTAGCCTGTTATTACTTGTATTACCCGGAGCGACTGAAACTGATCCCGTACTATCACAAAGACTTGAATTCGCGTTGAGCCGCGGTATCGCAGATCAGGCAGGCTCGGGTGGTCGGTACGGCCGGCCGGTGTAAAGACGCCGCCGGCTCGCTGTCGGCTGCCTCCTGCCTCGCTCCTCACAATAAAAACTGATATTCGATACCGCGCCCTGACGAAACCCTCACCGGGCCATTCAAAAAAGGAACTAAAAGAACTACTTTGAAATAAACACATTACCCTCCTTTCCGCAGTCCGGTAATAATAATCTTGGTATTGACAATTTCAAGTCCCAATTTTGAATTTAAAAGTGAATTTTGGATTTCAATTTCAACAGCAATACAAAGTCAAAAGATTTTTGATCTTTATTTCAACAAAAATATTTACAAAACTGAAATGCTAAAGTTATTCGAATGTCTACATTGTCTACATTCAATGAGAGTGAAGAGCTTGAAATCTAGATAATCTAGGTAAGGTACGTTCAGAGGAGTACTGAGCGCTGCAAATAAAAAAATCTTATTTTTTTTACTAACTTATCTCTTTGATCTATCTCTTGTGTCTAAATTCCGCAAAAATATGTAGTTTCAAAGTTCATGCACGAATACTGAAAGATACTAATATTTCAAGGAAAGGCTTCGCAGAGGTACCTACCTATTTCGAAAACCCTGAATCCACGGAGACAAAGTCGCAGGCTAGAGTTAGTATCACATAATCGCTTAAACTTAAACATCTTTTCGTGACGATAACAATTTTATTTCTGCGTTAAATGAAGTGGATCAGAAGCTTTATGCTTAGAATTACAGGGTTCATTTTATTAGAAAGAGATATTTGTGTAACTTGATCGTAAATACTTGTGAAGCACCGACACTCGACACCGAATTGAATGCTATTTATTGAATGGCGCAAAAGAGCGTTGTATTGAATAGAATAGTTTTCAAATTGGACGGATAATCTGTTATGCGCTCGCCGCTCGCGTCGCGCGGGACGCTATTGTTGTGATAACAACGTGGCGCTAATTTAGAATAACTACAACTTAAGTAGGTCTGCTTTACAAGTATTTTATTTCGTATTTACTTTCTATTCAACTTGTTTTGTGTAACTTACTTTCTCTTGAATTCGTGTAGCTACGAGCTTAAGTAGAAGAGTTGGTCTCGTAATCTAATAATTCCCTAATCAAAGTGGTGCACGATTACTTAACTTGAGAGAGATTCGAGGGAGTGTGTTTTCTTCCAACCCGCGCTGAAGCAGAAACTTGGGTCGCTATAATTACATTATGTTTGTTTATTTGCCTCGTAAGAGCCTGCGCAGACTGCCCGGTCGGTGCAGCGCGGCGACGACGCGACGCGGTACGGCTGGACGGTTGCGTGTGACGTGTTCCTTACATTTTCTCAGCCGCGCCGCTATCGTTTATATTCTTCGTATTTAGCAAAAGTTCGCACGCACACTGAGCGAACTTCCCACTGCCCAAAAAATAAAAACGCGCAGAACGGAAATATCAAGTTTAGAGTTCCGCCGGCGACTCGCGTAATCCACACCGACATGATACGCACGGAACCTACCATTAAGCCTTCTAAAGGTAATTCGGAGCCTTTATTACTACCGCCAAAATATCCAGACCCCTCGCTGCAGAACAAATCCTTTGAAAAATTACTCCCTTACGTGTCAGAAATAAATGGGTTCTATTATAAGTAGTAATTGAATTACCCTTATATTTAGTCGTTTCCTGTTTTTTTAAAGAGTTTTTTACACAGGAAGGAGCCGTCAATTTTTAATCAAATTATTCTCTAACAATGCAAGTTATGATTTGCTCTATTATGATGATGTTCTATTGATTAGTTCAATAATGCCTTCTTTACCGTACCTACTGTGCGATTTGTATGGGTTTCGATCAGATGGTGATGTAGGTCAAAGGAGAGATGGTAATTTTTTACCCGTTAATAAAAAATTTAATATTTCAAATTGAATATTTTATTTTATACATGAGTAACATCCACTTAACTTTGATATTTATGAAAAAATATAATATAATTTTTAAAATTGAGTTTTCCTGATTGGGAGAGTCCCAATATATTTTTTCGTGAGTTATTAGTGAATTGTTGAACGAGCGAAGCGAAGTTCTCTGAGTCAACTAGGGCGCTTGCCTACTAGACAGAGAAGTGTGTTCGTCTAAATGTCTGTCAGAGCCCTATAACTTCTGAATTAGTGAACGTAATTACTTCAAATTTAAATATAATATGTAAACTGATGGCCTTCAGCCGAACATTGTATAAAAAAATATAAAAAGCTTTATTTCAGGGGGGCTCTCATAGAAGCGTATTTGAAGTAAAATCTTGTTTGTTGCTCTACATAGACTTGCGATATATCTTTTTAAAGAAGACTTTGAACAGAGTACAAAAATATATTTTTTTTAATTTTTCCCTAAAAATTGACCAAATGGGGGGGTTTCAAAGTGGAGATTTTAATTTGAGCCATATGTCAAGAATTACTGAATATTAGAATGTGAAACTTGGTTGAAAATTCAGTTATATCCTGTACTTGAACAACAAATACTAAAATTAGATAAATGTTATAAAGAAACGAAATTATTTAATTTTAATGCGCCATCTATTAGCATTATTGTGAAGCTAATAGCTTCACTATAATGCTTCACTATAATGCTTCACTATAGATGGCGCTGTGTCAGTAAAACAGTTTTATGTCAACTATTATTTTTTTTATTGCGTCTAATGTTAAAAGTTAATTATTACAATATATAATTAAAACTTTTGGGAATTATGGGATATCGCGAGGTCTCAGTTCGGGGCGAACCACTAGTTATATTATAGAGACTAGGTAGGGACAAAATTATCATTTGCGGTTTAGTTGATAGCAAAGCGCGTAAAATCAATTATGGGCTAATTTTATTTATCATCGTCGCGTCGTCACGGAAAGTAAGCGTGTAAGATCCGTGAGAACGGCAGTGTGCGAGCGATTTGATACGGAACACCCGGGACGGGACTGACATTACACTGTGCAATATGCATGCGCACGATTTACACTCTTATGTATTGCACATTAAAGGCCATGTACAAGTTCCTCAATTTGAAATTTGATAGAACGTAACCTATGTGTACGAGCAAATGTATTTAATTTGATACGTGCAATTTTAGTCCGTGGAACTATAACAAACAAAAGTCAAAGTTCCTTGCGTGTGTTTGGTACAGTTGTGAACTGTACCTACATCATTTTACTTCCTTGGGGTGAAACGCTATGGGGTGTGATGGGTCTTTTTTCGCCTGTTTATGAGTTTATGAGGGTAATGAAGAGAGTTTATACTTGAGCTTATGATCCTTGAATGACCCCAAGTTCAATTTCTTTCGCGATCAGACTTTGTTTATAAAATGGTCTCATAATATGAAATATAGATAGGTACATATACGGCATATTAGTTACATACCTAAACAAAATTATCTTGCATACCTAATGGGCACAAGTTTTCTCGCGAGTGAGAACATTATTTAGAATTCTTAAGTAGGTATGCAGGTGTCCTCACAATATTTTCCTTCGTCGTTTATTGGAACGAAGTTCCTTATCGCGCGTTGTGAAAGGGGGCTAGACGGAAAAAATTCTTACGAAAAGTTGTCGCGACACTTTTTGCTATAGTAAGCTATTGTAAGCTGTGCGGCGTCGCATGTTTCTCTGTCTGTCTCTCTCTCTCTTATAGAAAGCAAGCCAGATATTTTCATTTCTATTTCGCATTGAACAGTGTGGTGTCGCGACGATTATTTTTGTTGAGTGTACACAGGTTTTTTGTAAATAATAAATAATAAAAAGGAACTTCGTTCCATCCGGGTGTCCCTTGACACCTCTCAAGTTTGAGAAAAAATTCTTACGAAAAGTTGTCACGACTCTTTTTACTTCAAACGTACACAAGAGGTAGAGATGAGTGTGTGGGATCGAACACTGGATCCTCCTAAAAGGAGGCAAGTCCTTTCATTCCCGGAGAAGAAGTCTTGACCTCTATCCCCGTTCTGAGAATACATAGCAATGGAGCACATAAGCGATAGTCAAGTGTGTGTGAGGAGATATAGAAATAGAAATAGAAATATTTTTTATTCAAATAGACTTTTACAAGCACTTTTGAATCGTCAATGAATCTACCACTGGTTCGGAATGCCATTCCTGCCGAGAAGAGCCAGCAAGAAACTCGGCGGTTGCTCTTTTCAAAAAAAATAAAAAATTTACAATTGTTATTGAACACAGGATAGTTATTACTGTCTTATGAATCACTGGAGCGAATTATATCCACGCTTTTTTATCATTTACATAGTCTTCAATTGTATAATATGCTTTTTTCATGAGAGTAGATTTAATTGATTTCTTAAACTTGTGTAGAGGCAAGTCTAAGATTGACTGTGGAATTTTATTGTAAAACGTCACGCCCATTCTCACAAATGTCTTTTGGACCCTCTTGAGGCGCAGCCCAGGAAACATGAGCCTATTTGGATTTCTACTTGGTCTATCGGACAAATCATTCTTTTTTTTGTAACTCAAAATGTTTTGTCTGACAAATATTATGTTGTTATAAATATATTGTGAAGCTACTGTAAGAATGCCTATCTCTTTAAATCTTTCTCGAAGGGAATCCCGCGGCCTCAAATTATAGATTGCGCGGATTGCCCTCTTCTGCAAAACAAAAATTTTTCCAATATCGGCTGCCTTACCCCATAGTAAGATTCCGTATGACATAATACTATGGAAATATGCAAAATAAACAATTTTTGCAGTTTCTATGTCAGTCAACTGTCGAATCTTCCTAACAGCGTAAGCAGCAGAGCTAAGTTTGCCAGCAAGCGTTGCTATATGGGTGCCCCATTGTAGCTTTGAATCCAGGGTTAACCCCAAAAACACTGTGGAGTCCTCAGTTTTCAAAGGTTCATTATTTATCTTTAAATTTTTACTGACAGTTCTCGTGTTAGGTAATAAAAACTCAACACACTTTGTTTTTTTAGCATTTAAAAGGAGATTATTTGCCGTAAACCATTCAGAAACTTGAGATAATGCATTATTTACATCGTCAAAATTGTCTTTCATCCTATCGACTTTAAAAATTAAGGACGTATCATCAGCAAATAGTACAATATCGCAAGTATTTTGGACAAAATGTGGTAAATCATTTATGTAGACCAAAAACATGAATGGACCTAGAATAGAACCCTGGGGTACACCCATTACTGAGGCTGATCCGGATGATTTTACATCATTGACACATACTCTTTGGACTCGGTTGCTGAGATAAGACGCAATGAGACTAAGTGCAAAATCTTTAATGCCATAGTGGCTCAGTTTAAGCAAAAGAGTCTCGTGATCAACGCAGTCGAATGCCTTTGACAAATCACAGAAAATACCAATGGCATTCTGTGAGTTCTCCCACGCATCGAATATGTGTTGTAATAGCCTTGCGGCTGCATCGGTTGTTGATCGACCCTTTGTAAAACCATACTGCTCAGTGTGTAGGAGTTTATTTAAATTAAAGTGTAAAAGCAGTTGGTTGAGCATTATTTTTTCGAATGATGAGATGAGCGGTGAGCCCGCCTGCAGAGCGCGACTAACTGCATTACAGCGAGCGCCGCACCAGCCTCGCTCCGGGAGATACCGACTCTCTAGATGTACCACCGATAACTTTGTACCATATAAAATAGAATAAGGAAGATACGTCTAATGACTTCTACTCTCAAGACGATGAATCTCAATCACATACACAGTCTAACTCGCTACATAATATATTAACAATCTAACTGTTGCCGACGAGTTTTTTTACTTCTGTTGGAACTCTCTTTCTTCAAAATTGGTTCGCTTTAAGTGTGATAAGGTACCTAATAGATAAACAGAGTTACCTACTTTCCTATATATTATAATAATTTGTGTAATCCGTACTAATATTATAAATGCGACAGTGTGTTTGTTTGTTGGTTTGTCCTTCAATAATGCTGCAACAGAGCTACGGATCGACGTGATTTTGCATGGATATAGTTGAGGACATAGAGAGTGACATAGGCTTTTTATCGCGGAAAGCCACAGCTGATGTCATCTATAACTCTTCATGTATAAGTTCTGTTTCCGCAACAGGGGCCTGGGGCATCCAGCGGCCGCGCTCCGCGTCGCTCGTCGGCATTAAGTTATAATAGTTATTAATTGCTAACACGACGCGCGCTCATCGAATGCTACACTCGGTTAACTCATTACTCGCATTTTACCGACCGCGCCGCGCCGGGGACAACCTCGTTAGCTCGTGTTTATGTTTTACTATAATGTTTATAGCTCTACTGTGATTTAGTTTTTATGTATCCTACGGGAACTCTTTGATTTTCGGGATAAAAAGAAGCCTAAGTCACACTTCAGGTCCTCAACTATACCCATTCAAAAAATCACGTCGATCCGTATCCAGTGTTGGCCCAAAGTTAATCTGATTAACGATTAAAAATTAATGATTAAAATCATAATCAAAAATTTGATTAACGATTAATTTAATCATTAATCAAAAATTTGATTAACGATTAATTAATCATAATCATTAATCGTTAATCTGATTAATTATTTTTGATTAACTATCTATTAACTACTTATTTATTTATTGTCCGATTTTGCAGTAATTTATTGTTAATTTTGACCGCTCACTACTCACCACCACTCACCAGCACTCAGCACATTCACCACCACTGACCACCACTCACCACCACTGACCACCACTCATCATCACTCATCACCACCCACTCATCACCACCCACTCATCACCATCCATCACCCCCCATCACCACCACTCACCACCACTCATCACCACTCATCACCACTCATCACCACACATCACCACTCATCACCACCCACTCATCACCACTCATCACCACTCGTCACCACCCAATATACTCAATATCATATTGGTATTGTCTTCGAATTATAAAGGATTTTTCTCTGCCTGTGGTCATTGCTCGTTCTCGCCATTTCTTTTTCGTCGAAATTAAACAGCTATTTGCAAACACAATTTTTGACGACCTCCCTGGCACAGTGGTGAGCGCTATGGTCTTATAACTGGGAGGTCTCGGGTTCGATTCCCGGCGGGGGCAATTTAGTAATTTATTATTTCTAAATTGTCTCTGGTCTGGTCTGGTGGGAGGCTTTGGCCGTGGCTAGTTACCACCCTACCGTCAAAAACGTGCCGCCAAGCGCTTTAGCGTTCCGGCACGATGGCGTGTTGAAACCGATTAGGGGTATGGGTTGAATTGACACTGCTATACCCCTTCCAATTTAGCCCGCTACCATCTTAGACTGCATCGTCACTTACCATCAGGTGAGATCGCAGTCAAGGGCTATCTTGTCAACGAATAAAAAAAAACACAAGAAAAAAATAGTACAAATAGTATAAAAAATAAAATATAGCATCGCGTGTACTTTTTGACATATTTTGGTTTAAACTGAATCTTAAAATAGTGTACAATAAGGGTTATTTTAATTTTACTCGGTCACTGGTTTGATTTCATTTCAAAATTCAAATTTCAAATAAAATCAAATATCAATCAGTCGGCGTTTGACCGCCTTTATGAGTGGAAGCTGCTCCGGTTGCAAACAAATTCTGTCGCCAAAAAAGATCGTAGGAACACGAAATAGTTGAGCAAACGAAATTAACACTTTATATAACAGAATCTGCATTCCGAACCGGTGGTAGATTTATGACGTGTCATAAGACCTACAAGGCAGCCTACATTAAATAAATAAATTATTTATGAATTTGAATATATTTTGATGAAAAGAAAGGTGAGAAACTAAGTACTTCAATATAACCAGTATCATTTTATTATCTACTAGACGATGCCCGCGACTTCGTCCGCGTGGATCAAGGTTTTTCAATTCCCATGGGAACTCTGTAATTTTCCGGGATAAAATGGAGCCTATGTTTTATTTCTGGGTATGAGCTATCACCATGCCAAATTTCAGCGAAATCGGTTCATTCGTTGCGGCGTAAAGAAGTAATAAGCACACACACACACACACACACACACACACACACACACACACTTTATAATATGTAGGAGAGTAGGATTAGAGTGATTTTTGTTCAAAGCGCCATCTAGTGACGGTAGTCTTGTAACGTTTCATGACAGTAGTCTTGTAACGTTACAAGACTACCGTCACTAGATGGCGCTTCTTCCGTTTCACTTCTGATGATTGGTGATGCTCGCGTTCCTAAAAATATTAGTGTGACTAGCTGATGCCCGCGACTTCGTCCGCGTGGATTTAGTTTTTAAAATCTCGCGGGAACTCTTTGTTTTTCCGGGATAAAAAGTAGCCTATGTCACTCTCCCGGTCCTCAACTATGCCCTTGCAAAAATCACGCCAGTCCGTTGTACCGTTGCTACGTGATTGAAGGACAAACCAACAAACAAACACACGTTCGAATTTAAAATATTAGTAAGGATTACTTGGGATAAGGAAGTAAACTAAACTGACAGTCTCTAAATCGCCACAGTTTAGGTAGGCACTACCCTGCAGCATCAGGATTGAAGAGCCAGGACCTAGAGCTCCACGACGTAGTCTATGCTTGATACCTACAATATGAATTCTCAAGCGAAATACTAGTCGTAGGTGCAATATAATTATATTCAATTCTAATTGTTTAGGTACATAATATGATACGCGCCGAGCGCGGACTTCGCTTTACATCGATGCGTAGGGATGATGAAATAGCATTGCCCGCCGCGCGCCGGCGCCGATGATCGAGCGATTTGTTCGAGCGGTTCGGTGCCGTAGAGGGCGCGCGCGCGTGGGGCGAGGCACACCGCCGCGCCACGCCGCGCGCGCTGTTTAACGCCCGCTGGCTTCTCTCTTGAATTCACCATTTTGAATTTTTTTTCAGCTTCCTACCAATTTGATGAGGTTTCGAATGACTTTTGTTTGAATACTCCCCCTCTATGTTCGATACCCTAGCCGTGCTCCTCACCCGTCTCCGAAATCCTCAATCATCAGCTCTCTACATATTTTTGCACCAAATTAATTTTTGTCCTCCATACGAAACCATGAGTGAAAAATTTTTTTTTCATACAAAATTTTACAGGAGAGGTCAGACAGTGAGCGAGTCAGTCAGCGAATCAGCACGAGTAGCTATAAATATATAGTAAAAACATTGATGGATGTATTAGTTTATAATCAAGTTAATCAAGTTAAAAAAGTTAATCAATTAACGATTAATGATTAATGATTAAATTCATTAATCATGATTAAGATTACTTTTTTAATCATGATTATTTTAATCATGATTAATTTAATCAGATTAATTAATTGATTAAAAAATTAATCGATTAATGCCAACACTGTGACCGTATCTCTGTTGCGGCGTGATTGAAGGACAAACCAACAAGCAAACACACTTTTCCATTTATAATACTAGTAAGGATATTAGTAAGAATTAGCAAGGATAAGGATATTTCTTTGTTTGTTATAGGTAAGTCTTGCTAACAGTTCATGACAAACACCTGCATGAGCACGGAATGTAAATAAAATTGAGCAGTTGTTCTATCTTAAGTATAGACTACGTAATGTCTACTGCCGGACCTAATTAATACCTAGGATTAAAATAAAGCTGTCTTAAGTTCGTTGCTTAAAATTACTGATAAATTGGAAGAGATAAAGTCAAATTAAAACGTGACATAAGATCAATTAGCCTTGTTAATGCTTTAATTAAATTTCGAGAGCCTCACAAAAAAATTAACGGATAAATTATTGTACCTGCAAAAAGTAACACGCAACAAAAAACTTATGAGGATAAATATTAATGTGTAATAATTGATTTGGGTGAGATGGAAAACCCGCTGTGGCCTCGTGGGTAGACGTGCCACAGAGGGGGTTAATGTATGATATGTCATAGTCACATGATCTTTAATATCAAATGTTAGCGAAATATTGAAATAGTAAAGATAAACGACTTTAATGTATTGAAGGTGGTTTGATAAAACTAGTAGTAGGTAGTTTGACTTTGTTGACGACGTAGGCGCCGGTCTGGCGCCGCGCCGTGAGTAATACAGCAGGTTGGACATTATTAATTCAGTCTCTTCCAGAGACTCATCCGGCTATTGGATGCTCCCACGTCTAGGTCGTTGTATTTGATTGATGGGTGGTGATAGCAATCACGCCCTAATCGAATACATATTACCCTGAGGTTTAGATGAGTGTAATTGATTAAATAATACTTAGATATGTTTGATAGTTACCCTCACGTTCAGATGGTGCTTTGTCTGACGTGTTGTGGTATAATAGATTAGATGTGAGGACAGGTGCCGCTATAGGGGCGGTTGGATTCGGCTTTAGGTAGGGTTTTAGCGTTTTTGAGTTTATACAAAGAATAATCATCCTTAGCAAACTGAACAAATCGGAAAAAAATCTTGGTTACCCTTCAGAGTGGTTATGTCTTCTCGTTCACACAGTAGCATTTTCAAATGGAAGTACCTACATACAGCGTTAGTGCGTCAATAAAAAATCACCCCTACCTCCATTTAAATATAAAGAAACCAACGACGAAAAACAAGGGAAAAACTTTCAGTGGTTCTGCGATAAATCTTTTTATTCAGTTTTCAATAGTAATGATTAATTTTCGATTGTGACATTCAAAATTTATTTTGTCCACCTTTATTAACCAAATAAATTTTTACTTCAAACGCAACTACGAGATACAAAAATAATACAGAAGTAATCAATCACGATATATTTAAAATATGTTCACGTATTTTTATAGTTCCATCACGTTCGCCTCAAATTATACCCTCACTAAACAAACTTCTCTGTACTAAACGCAGAATAAATTGTTGCAACACAAACCATTTTCAGTTCATCTTGTACCAGGTGGCAAGAGCTCTAATCCAAATACTTGACACAGCCCTGTAATTACTTTAAAAATGCCCTTTGTAAGCGATACCCGGAGAACCTACGAAACAATGCCTTCACGCTAAACAAACACTGAACGTATTTTCGACAACCCTAATAACAAACAAACTACATTTAAATTTAGAACCGTAGTAGGTATAAAATAGAGCCCAAATTCAAATATCAGTTATACCCAAAGATGCTTGGAAAAGAGTGCATTAAAAAGAATTTTATTGACATTAAAATAAAGTGCAATTTACAATTGATAAAGCGTTTTGTCCCAAGTGTTGGTAGAAACGTTTATTAGCGTTGATGGCCAGTCGAGCGTGGTATGATAAGTGACAAGCAATTGAGGGTGACAAAGTGTTTGCGAGCTTTGGGACTGTTCCGTTTTATTACTGATTGATAAAAGGGAGAGGGTATTTTGTACAAAGGTATGTTTTTATTATTTGCTAAAATGATCGCTACTTACGCTAAAAGCAGATAAAGATCGATTACGTTAGAAGCAGATAAAGATTGCAATCTTTTCCATACAATAAGAACAATGATAATCTAAATCTAGATTAGCCAGAGCTGTCCTACAACTGGGAAAAGACCTCCCTCCGATTTGTTCACTTTTCGCTATTCTATGCTTCAACCAAAAATTTATCCAATTCACGACGCCATCGTCGTCTCGGCCTATCACACTGGCGTTGATGTATTGGGGGGGGGGGGGGGTCCAGAAAGAAGCCCACAACCCATCTGGACGGCTCACATGACCTGCCTAGTCCCACTTGAGTGAAGCAGCTGCAGTGTCTACCGATGTAGCCGATGCTACTAACCTTTTGGAACGTATATCTGAATTTCTCCCATGATCTATTAGTCGTTCCATGTCTCTTTTGCTAACTACTTTGAGCTTGGACTTTTGACGTTTCGTCAATCTGAACTTCACATGTGAGAGTTACAAACAATGATCCCGCCGCATGCGGGCATGATGGCCACAGCAGCGTGATGGCGCGTTCAGTGGAGCGAGTGGATTGCCGCCAGCCCTATTGTATTTATTGTATTTATTTTATTCTTTGTCCGGAGCTCGCTAATACTTGCTCATTACTTTTCGGCTAACTCTTGTTATTTTTGAAGAGCAATTTATTCGCTCATCGATGGTGGTTGAATGTACACAATCTAATTAAATAGCGAGCGTTCGGCACATACATACATTGCGTACTTGGTTACAGTAGGTAAACAGTCTTTCCAATTCTCCGTTTTATAATTTAAAAAAAATTTTGAAAGAATATCAGTCAAGCTGAAGTTGACTTCTTCTCCTATCCCCCTAAATAAGCGCAAAGTATGTGCTAGGAGTGGTTGCGACACAACGCGTGGGGTTCGAACCTGTGACCTTTTAGTTTTCAGTCCGCACCTTTAACCGTTAGACTATTGAGGCTTAACGTTATTCCTTTTTAATGTTTATTAATTGAATAACCAGAAATAATACTATAGGAAAAAGGTTAGTAGGTAGGTATAGACTTAGGTTTTTATCGCAGGTATAGAAACTCTTCAATTTCCCTATATGTCAGTATAAAAAGTATGTTTTGCCCATTTCCAGGATATAAGCTATCTCTGCGCCTAATTTTGTCAAGATCAGTTCAGTGGTTGAGTCATTAAGAGGTAACATACAGATAGAAACACTACAACATTATAACATTAACTAGCATCAGTCTCGACTGAGAATCAGTCAGTTGAAAGAAAATTCCTACCACAATATTCTGTTTTTCAAAAGGGTGTCGTGAATTCTCATAGCTAATTAAATCTTTTAATTCTTTCAACAAAATTTCAGTTAGGTGACTAAAAAGTAGTCTCAATAAACAAATATAATGTTGAATTTATAGACATCAGCTATTTATTTTCAGTTTATTTAACTTAGGTAGGTACTTCTATTCTTTATCGTCAAAAAGTTAGGGTGTTTTTATACAGAAACTTGTAAGTGGATTTCCGTTACCAGCAGCCCCGTGTACGAAGCGCCATTAAGCGCAGCCTCGATGTTTATCTCGCTATCAGATGCTCACAATGGGGCGATGGAGTCAGTCGCACGAGAGAGCTTTGTCGAGAACTGCAGCCTCTCGAGTTATTGTGTTACCAGCTACAGTCAATTGTTAACTCTCTTTTCACAAACTGTAATTAGGAATATTCTAACCCAGGGATTCAGTAAAGGTACAACCTGGTTAAAATGCCAAAATACGTCTTCATTTAACGTCTTAAATAATATTATAATTTCAATGTTATAAAAGGGAGACGCTGTCATAACTTTTAGTTTATTCTGACAACAAACATTAATGATTTATATGTATATATTTCCTGTTATTATTTATTATATCATCAATATTATAAGATTTATCCACTTATCGTTTTCACCCTCTGTTTCCTAGAATTTTTTTTTTTGTATTACAACACACAGCAATAAAGCAACCGATCGACGTGAATCTTGATTATTCTATGGGATTTTTAAAAATGGACTCTACACGTATGAAGTCACTGGGAATAGCTAGTTGATGAAGTTCCTTATACAGAGTTGGAGAGTAGTTTTATAGTTTATAGTAGAGTGAGTTATGAGATGCTAGTGCGGGCGGGCGGGC
Source organism: Hipparchia semele (assembly GCA_933228805.2). Classification (NCBI taxonomy): domain Eukaryota; kingdom Metazoa; phylum Arthropoda; class Insecta; order Lepidoptera; family Nymphalidae; genus Hipparchia; species Hipparchia semele. The sequence continues at coordinate 15,764,935 of OW121715.1, read as the reverse complement.
GGGCGGCGGCGGGCGGCGCGACGGTCGCGACCGGTAATTCGCTTAAACACACGCCTCCGCTATCCACGTAAGATCTGCATAGGTGCTAATTGCTAATACTCGCCCACGTACATGAATATAATTTTATGTGTTTGAAGTGAGTGTTTCGGATCCATAAGAAGGCTCAGGATCTCTCAGCGGGCGATGGAGAGAGCTATGCTCGGAGTATCCCTGCGAGATCAAATCAGAAATGAGGAGATCCGTAGGAGAACCAAAGTCACCGACATAGCTCAGCGAGTCGCGAAACTGAAGTGGAAATGGGCGGGGCACATAGTTCGAAGAGTTGGTCGATGGGGTCCCAAGGTGCTGGAGTGGCGACCCCGCACCGGGAAGCGCAGTGTTGGCAGACCCCCCACTAGGTGGACCGACGACATCAAACGAGTCGCAGGGAGTCGCTGGATTCAGGCGGCGCAAGACCGAGATCTGTGGAGGTCCATGCAAGAGACTTATGTCCAGCTGTGGACGTCCATAAGTTGAAGAAGAGAGAGAGAGAAGTGAGTGTTTAACGTATTGACAATATTATTTACTGTCAATAAAAATTATTTTCAAAAACCGACTTCTTACGCCACTAGCCCATTAATCCTATTATTAATATTATAAATGCATGTAAAATGTTTGTATGTTTGTTGCTCAATCAAGTCGCAACGAATGAATTAATTTGGCTGAAATTTGGCACAGAGATAGATTTTAGTCTGGACTGGCACATAGGTTACTTTTTATCGCATGAAATAAGAGAACTCCCGCGGGAATAAAAAAACCTTAATGAACGTGAAGGAAGTCGCGGGAATCATCTAGTAAAGTATAAAAATAATTTTAGTTTGTACACGTTTGTTGAAGTCGGACGGGCTTAAAAAAACGATGAAACCGATACGCGATGCTCGCCCGACTTTAACAAACATGTCTCTCATGTGCCATCAGAAGGCTCCAACTTTAAGTTAGTTTTGCTCTGCGTAACAATGTTTTCAGATGGCTTAAAAACAAATATTCAAAAAATATCGCACAAAGAGTGATTCTTATAAAATCAAATTGTTTCTTGGAAATCCTAGATTAATTTTGTCTGCTTTAAGAGAAGCTTTAAAATTACAATGGATGTTTTTAAAATTCCGTCTTTAAATCTACCCGAACGATCTCCCTTACAAGAAAGAGCTGTACTAATGTTCCCAAAATAATTGCTTTTCGTTTTTGCAGTGTTAACTAATTAGGTGTTAGCGAGAGACGTTTCAATTAACCCTTCGCCGGGTCATCGCGCTAATGTGCGTCTAGGCCACAAACGACCCCGCCGCGCCGCGCCGCCTTCATTATAAAGACAATGCTGTTTTTGTGGGCTCGCTCTTACTGGGATGACCGTAAAGTGATCTTTAATTACTTACGCTGCATGCCGTGAAATGTTTTGTTTCAGTAAGATACGATACTTTACACCTAAAGAACAATAAATCCATATCAGCACCTTTCTTAAAAAGTAAATATCATTTATTAAAGTGTTGTTACAAAGTTAATGAATTTCTTATTGACATAGGTGCATGGGAGCAATCGGCTTTGCATCCAGTTTGCCGACGAGATAGTATAATAACTCGTTACATTGTAACAGCTTTTTAATAAGTAGGTAGGTAACATATTGTTTTTAACAGAGCAACTGCTGAAATTCTCTCAGAATTATTTCGGCAGAATTTGCTTCTTAAACCTAAAAGCCACAGGTCGGCGTACTGAGTCGAAATTAATACATTGAATTTGAAAGTTTTGAATATTCAGTAAAAAGAATTTACGCGAATACGAATTCAACAATTGTCAATTTTTCCAAACATACGACGACATTAACAATAGATTACCAACAATGGGTTACTTTGTTACCAACAAACTAAACTGCACTCAAAGGTCGCGGACTGACACGGTTTCCCATCAAAAACATTCCTAACCCTTTATTAACTACCAGATTAGCTACAACCACATTATTTGACAAAAGACCCAACGGCTGAATGCGTGCAACATAGCCTGTAACTCCAACGTCACAAAAACGATTTTCACTTAAACTTTTGCATTTTTATGTTTGCCGCAAAGAAGCAATTAGGGCGCGTCCAGTTTGCCGTGAGCTTTCCGATCACGTTCTCTTCCTTTCCATCATTACCGCGAGAGGGGAGTTGCAGGTTTCTCCCGATATTGGCGTTGGTTTGACATATGTTCGTCTTGCGTATGGGGGATTGAGTGACATAAGCCCCTTGGGCTCATTACAGGCCCTTACCCTTCTAGCCAATTCTATTTGCGAACTTCACATTTCACTTAATAAAGGGCGATATTATTTAGGGCCGTTTTTTGTTTGTTAAATGGCTTGGAGATGTAATATGTGATAGATTTGATGCTCTATTAACTGAGTTATTATGAACTCTATTAAAAACTATTTGCGAATGTCATCATCGTAATTATTAATAGTTCGCCCCGAACCTCGCATCCTAGAAGTTTGTAGGTGCCCCGTCCTTACATAGAGCTGTATGTTAAGGCACAGAGTTTTTTTCCCCCGAAAAAACATATTAATTTTATTTAAAATACTAGCTTCAACCCGCGGCTTCGCTCACGTTAGGTTCGATTTTTTAAACTCCTATTTTACCTCCTTCGGGGTTGAAATTTTCCAAAATCCTTTCTTAGCGGATGCCTACGTCCTAACAGCTACCTGTATGCCAAATTTCAGCTCGATCGGTCCAGTGGTTAGAGCTGTGCGTTGATAGATCAGTCAGTCAGTCAGTCAGTCAGTCAGTCACCTTTGCCTTTTATATATTTAGATTTAAGACTTAACTTATATTAACTTAGTTCCTTAACTATGACTGTTATTATAAACAATTTGTGTAAAGGCGTTTTAAAGATATACCTCAGGATAAAAAGGTCTAAACTTCGATCACAGAAGAAAAAATATCTGTGATCGAAGGGTCTAAAAGCTTCCTGGATCTTAAATATTTGATGATAAATAACCAAAAGATACTTTTATACTATAGTTGTTTTCCACGATTCCTAAACTATCTAATAAAACTAGAAACAGTAAAATCTGTTCATTTCATTCGCTTCATTTGCTTGTCTGATGAGTGCCCCTTTGAATAAAGTTTTTTATAATTTTTATATTATTTTTGATTTGAGACTTACATATTATTATTTGAATCACTCTGACAGACAGGCCGACAAATGCAAGTTCACCCAAGAAGACTCCTACATCACGCAGTAATTCTCGAACGCCTTCTGCTTGTGTCAAAAGGAGGAATATTGGTACGGGGTATTTTGAAAGTTGTGCGGTGGGTATCGCAATACGGCAAGGAAGGGCGGTCTCACCTGCACGCGCACCTCGGGCAGGTTGACCTTCATGGCGAGCTCCTCGCGCGAGTACACGTCGGGGTAGTGGCTCTTCTCGAAGGCGCGCTCCAGCTCGTGCAGCTGGTAGGTGGTGAAGGTGGTGCGGTTGCGGCGGTGCTTCTTCTTGTCGGCCGCCGAGCCGGGCCGCGGCGCCTCCTCGTCGCTGGCCGACTTGTCGTCCGCCGCCAGCCCGTCCGCCGCGCCGTCCGCCGCGAACCCGTCGTTGCTGTTGCACGAGCCCTCGCCTGCCCAACGAACACGCGGTTAGCTCTCTGACTCGGGGAATCCCCGCACAAAGTATAATGAATGCACACAAATCACAATCGAATTACGAGAAAATATCATAAACTAAGTAATGTCATCTGCGCAAAGAAGATGGCTTAGGTACAGAAATCTTCTGTGGGGCTGAGGATGCGCTTATATAATAATTAATTATTCTAGACGATGCCCCCGACTTCATCTGCGTGGATTCGATGTAGCGTAAAGGAGTAACAAACACACACATACAAACTTTCGCCTTTATAAAATTAGTGTGATTATTCCTAAGGAATTATTAGATTTGCCTTTATACAAAAAAAATGTGTATCTATACCACAGGCACATTTTTTTTTATACATTATAGGCACACGCTTGACCACTACCACACCTGATGGAAAGTGATGATGCGGTCTAAGGTGTAACGCGTTTGCCTAGGAGATGCCTATTAATTCACCCTTGTTTTAAAGATACCCAAATTGTACGTGTTAGGAAACACAGATCTTGGGAGAGCATTCCAGACCCTAGCCGTGCGAATCAGGAATGAAGACTTAAAGCGCTTGGTGCGCGTAGGTGGAATATCAACGACGTAGGGATGGAAGCTCACCCTATTTAAAAGTCGAGTATATCCAAAGTTAGTGAATTCCATAAGGAATTGTGTCCTTAAGGACACAATCGGCTTGGCATATAGCTATAAGTTAGTATAATATTTTATTACATTGTAAGCACTGGAGCTATACATCGATATTGTGCCAGCACATTTCCGAACCGATGGTGTCTTGACGTGTTATAGGAACCACAGGTTGGTGTACATGAAATAAATAATGTTTATTTTGAATTTGAATACTGTGTTTAAATAGTACTATGAAAATGTACCTAGTGAGTATTACATTACAGTACACGAGGCGGCTATATGTGTACGTTTCCGCCAGTTTCCGCCTGTTTCCGCCTGTTTCCGCGCAGTAGTCGTGAGGTGCGGCGACAGCTCGCGCAGCAGCAGACGCGGCTGGCAGCAGAGCTGTGCAATTAACGGCTGACAATAAATCAAACAGCTCGGTGTTTGCGTATGCTAATGTCCCTCTGATAATGCAATTATATTCAAATTTCACGGCGCGCTGTTTGTAATACCCACCGGTGCTTATCTGATGTACTCGTAGCTCTCTACATCGCTTAGCATAACAGAACTGTTTCAATTCCCGGTCTACAAACCCTACACAAAGTTGCTTGTATGCATAGCGATTCCCACAAACGTTTTAATTTTTTAAGGTTTACATACGCGTAACGTTCAATATCTATGTATCCTATTCATATTAGAAATGCGTAAGTTTGAAGGTATGAATGGATGAATGGATGGATGTATGGATGGATAGATGGACGTTTGTTACTCAATCACGCAGCAACGACTCCACCAATTTGGCTGAAAGGCACCTCTGTGCCTTTACAGAAAATACGAGAGTTCCCGCGGGAATTAAAAAACCTCATACCACGCGTACGAAGTTGTGGGCATCGGCTAGTATTATTCAAATAAATAAAATGGAAGTGTCAGCCTGTGATTTCGAAATAACTAGGAACCTCGTACGATTTTATTGGAACAATAGCCATAACCCAAATACATGTTTTTTTTTCTATTTTTATCTCTCTTTCTGGTTGTCTGCCTCTCGTTCTCGTAAATGGTATCATTAGATACCATTCAATTCAATTTTATTAATTTTTTTTTATTACAATGTGTATGAGACGCATTTCACTAAAATCAGTCTGACCTATTGCCCGCGACCTGGCTACCGGTAAAAGTTTGTAATTTCAATTTGCCATAACCATTAGCTAATGTGTTTTACTTCTATCAGGCAGAGATCAACATTAATAAAACTTAACTTGATCGAATTACTCGACTCGAAATAAGATCAAATAAACATATTAAATCAATAAAAATAATTTGAAATCGACTGTCAATTGTAACACAGATTAAGTAAAATCAGTGACAAAAACTTTAAGTTAAACATTTCAGATTGAGCGATCAAACGTCCAAACAGATTTCATCTCTCTTTCTCTCCTCTGTAAAATGTCCTCAACGAGAAAAGGACGGAGCGATTAGATTACGTGCAAGATACAAAACAAATAAAAACACTACGGCCAGCGCATTAAGATGTTTTACACTTATCGCGATATGATCTATGTTCTCCTTTTTGTAATAATTATCGATAATCTGGCAACACTAGCGCGCCGGCGCATAGTGGGCATGTGTTTTTTCTGTGGCAACCCTAATCATGTGTCAGATTTGCCGTGTTGCTACATATTAAAGCTCTTCGGCATTAATGACTTTACAAATGCGTTCGTTATTCAATTTTGTTTTTATTGCGTTCGACCGGTGCCGCGCTGTCGAGATTACGAGCCATGCGCGAGAGGCGGCGGCGGCGGCGCGGGCAGGGCCTGGACGCGCGAGGGGCGAATGAGTAAAATAAAGCTAGTAGGTAGTACCAATCGCTACTACGGGTACGGGTCATATATAGACAACTTTGATGAATTTCGAATATAATATTCAAAACATATGTAGTAAATAGATAGAGCTTGAAGGATCCTATTCGTTTATTACTATTTCTAAAGCTGAAACTGCGAAATAAAATTTCGCGCTACTGAATGCAAAAATTCAAAAGAGAGAAATTTCAATACATTTTGTTCTTAGGTTTTATTGTGTTATCGAGACGCATACAAAGAAACTTATTTTGCTACTATTATTATTTCTTTTTAATTCGGTACAACGTATAACGTACATACAACGTATAGGAACAAGCAAACAAGCGAGGAACACGCAACACAACACAAACTTACCTACTAATGTACATTATCTCTCTATGGTGAGTTTGTGTGTTGTTGCGTGTTATTAAATTCCTTTAAACTTTTTGTTGCAAATATGCTTGTGTTAACTTCTATTCGACGCATCGCCGCGCGCCACTGTCATCACGCGTTGTGTCTATCCAAGCCCTTCGTGGCGCCCGCTAATGTAACTAGTACCTCTTATTAATCAATAATTACCTACTCAGTAAGCATGAGCCGCCCACGAGTTCACTAAGCTATATTCGTAAATTACATTCATTAACCGACTTCCAAAAAGGAGGAGGTTATCAATTCGGCCGGTATCTTTTTTTTTTCTATGTATGTCCACCGATTACTCCGGGGTTTCTGAACCGATTCACGGAATTTTTTTTTTAATCAAAAGAAAAAGCTCACGAAATGGTCCCATAAAAATTTTAACCTTCAACTCTTCAAGCCTGATGCTGCAGAGGTACTTTCCCCCTAAATTATGGGGCTTTAGGAACTGTTATTTACGAATTAGTATGCTTGGCCTAAGCATATACTAGATCATAGAGCTCCAGGCCCTACTCCTCAATCCTGATGCTGTAGGGTACTGCCCACCTAAACTGTAGGGATTTAGGAACTGGTGATCATGAATTGTTATTGTATGTAATAAGCATAGACTATATCATGGAGTTCTAGGTTCTAGCTCCTCAATCCTGAGCTGCAGGGTACTGCCCACCTAAACTGTGAGGATTTAGGAACTTTCGCTTGCGAATTGATATTGTTAGTATTAAGCATAATCTACATCGTGGAGCTCAAGGTTCTAGCTCTTCAATACTGATGCTGCAGGGGTACTGCCTACCTTAACTGTGAGGATTTAAGAACTGTCGCTTATGAATTGATATTGTTGGTACCAAGCATATACTACATTATGATGAAGCTCAAGGTTCTAGCTCCTCAATCCTGATGCTGCAGGGTTGGAGGAATTACGAATCGTCGCTTTCGAATTGATTCGATTGTTGGTATGTACCAATCATTAACTACATCATGGAGCTCCTGGTCTTTAGAAATTGTGTATTGTTAATAAGTACTGAAGGTACCAAGTATAGACTACATTAGTACCGAAGCGTTGGAGGAAGGGGAGAAAGAGAGCAGGAACAAGCTACGCTAGCTTAAAATAAAAATTCTTTTCAAAAAACCGACTTCAAACGCCACTACAAAGTATAAAAATAATTTTATTTTGTACACGTTTGTTGAAGTCGGGCGGCTTAAATAGAAACGATGAAATCGATGAATCGATACAGATTTAGCATCCGTAGCAAGCTCATTCTCAGCCTTATGGTCGTGGCGTTGGATTATATCATCGCAAAACCTCTGGATCACGGAAGACCAGCGCTATTGCCTGTGCTTTTACCACAGGAATAGCACATGCTGAGTGGAGTTTATTTTGGGACCACACATATTTATTTATTTTTTTTGTTTTGTATGTCTCTCTGTCATTAACTTGCTGTGTGTGTCTCAAATAAATGCTTTTTCTTTCTTTTCTTTCTTTATAACAGTTTTCAATCGGTAGATCGATTTGGAAACTTCAAAACAGCGGTTCATGTTTCATCAAACTTATAGTTGCAATAACAAATGACAACAACATGCGATTTATGAAGTTTTCTTTTTCATATGAACAGGCTGAAAGAAAGGCAATATATTCGTTTTAAATCGAAAAACTATTTTCCAAGAAAAATACCTACGGAAAGGGTTCATCAACCAACGACAACGAATCAACCGATTTGGCTGAAATTTGGAATGGAGATAGTTCATACCCAGGATTAAAACAAAGGCTACATTTTATCCCGGAAAATTACAGAGTTCCTATGGGAATTGCAAAACCTTGATCCACGCGGACGAAGTCGCGGGCATCGTCTAGTTTAAATTAAAATTAAATTAAATTAGGCTAAAACTAGCATAGTTTTTAAGAATTGTTTTTTACTAACATCTATGGGCCAATGGCCTGAAATAAATATATTTTATTTTATTTTATTTTATTTTTATTTTATTTTTTTTTAAATCCCTCCCATTTGAGCGAGTCATGTGAGTTTATGATTGCACCACAGTATTGTAAAAATCTCTATATATTAAGTAAATAAATGTATAAATAAAATTTCCTTCTACTGACGTCTCCTTACGTTTTTTAATTTTAAGTAACAGTAGGTAATCAGGTATACATATATTGATTATATTTAACTTTATATATCCTTACAACAATGTTCATTATTTCAGGAGTTGTAAGGCTCTGAGAGACGCTCCGAGAGACGCGCAAATGCAAAGTAAACGTGGAGAACTCACTTCGAATTAATTTGTAGATAGAAATTAATACGAAACTGTAATTGCTAATGAGCCCACGAGTAGAGCATGTAACATTTAACATATTAAAGATTGTATTGTGTAGTAATGGATCAACTTATAGTAACCAAATTATTATCCATTTAAGCGTTATCTAAAATAGATTAAAAAAATTGGAATAACTGAATGTGCAATGTAAACGATAGAATGTACTAGTGTAACAACGAATGTTCGGAAACGAAAGTAAAGCGAATGCTTCGGGTGAGGGCCATCGCTTATAACGGACCGACGACATAACTAGGTATACTCGTATTATGCACCTATCTACTAGTACATAGGGGCGAGTGATTGAGGCTCTATTGCTCCGTAGATTTGCGGTTACAATCGATTCGCTATTACTATTAAATTACTCACGCTTCAATCCCTCGCTAGAGATAGAGATATTAATTTAGCTTAAGCTCGATAATGTGTGCATAAATAAATTATTTATTTACTTGAGCGACTAAGTAATAAGATATTTTTAAAAACTTTTATTTAACTTGCAATGTATGTATAATATGTAACTATGTTTGTTCGGGTAGAATCTTGCAACTCAATTTTGAAGCAGATATATAGGTATCTTCAACCGATTGATGGTTAGCTGCGTGACGTCATTCTAAATCCAACATGGCGGAATATAAACCTTTTATACCATACTAGCTGACACCCGCGACCTCGTTCGCGTGGATTAAGGTTTTTTATTCCTACGAGAACTTTCTCATTTCCCGGGATAAAACGTAGCCTATGTCCTATTCCAAACTATAATCTATCTTTGTGCTAAATTTCAGCCAAATCGGTTTTGTCGTTGCGACGTGATTGAGTAACAAACATACAAACTTTCGCATTTATAATAAAGCTTGTTTTTAAAAATATTTTTTACTTTTAATTTAAATAGATTATGGTTATCCCAAACCACTAGTTTCTGATAACAATTATTCTATAGTACTAGCTGTCCATAAGCGCGCAAATAATCGCAATTCCATACTACAAACACCAATCTACTGGCCGCGACACACAAGGGGCGGCCGCCGTAATCGAATCGTAACGGCGAATCGATTGTGACCGCAAATCGAGAGCCAATAAAGCCTCGATTATTCGCTTTCCCTGACGCGATGATGCTGCGCCCGGCGCGGGTTGTTTGTGCTAAATAAACTTACTTTACGTTTCCTTTCTAAAAATATGGTTTTAAAAGAAAAGTTTATTTTATTCTTTTTAGCGCATTTAAATAAAAGCTTGTTTTTAAAAAAGTTTTTTAGTTTTAATTTATTTTTTACTTTTTAGTCATTTATCGTCGTTTTATCGTAACCGAAGACTAAAAAACCTCAGTACATCAAAATTTCAAACGGATTGGTGCAACGAAGTTTAACTCGCATTATTATTCTCAGCAAGTCCTTTCATTTGATACTCATATTGTAGGAAAGCATTAAAAATTGGTGCGCCATCTTTAGAATTCCACCATATTATTGGATTTAGAGTGACGTCACTTTATTTTTCGAGTTATTCTCAGCAAAATAGCCGAAAATTGGAGGGGAAGTAGCTTAGAACCAGGAAACGGACATTGGATACTTTGTATCCCGTTCTCGTGGGATGTGAAATAAAACTTGGTATAGCAACGTTTGTATGGAACGGCTTTTTTTGATGATATCTCGAGTTGATGATTGACTGATTTCGATGAACTTTTTATATATGTCATGGCATAGTTGAGGGCAAGAAGAGCCTTTTACCCCAGAAAAACAGTAACTTAACTCATGCGGACGAAGTCGTGGGCAAAAACTAGCATCATAAATCATAGAGGTGAAAGTTTGTGTGTGTGTGTGTGTGTGTGTGTGTGTGTGTGTGTGTGTGTGTGTGTGTAAACACCTTCACTCCACAACTAATGAACCCATTTGGCTGAAATTTGGCTGAAATTTTATCTTGGAAAATTAAAGAGTTCCCGCAGGAATAAAGAAACCTTAAGAAAACTGGGGCGTAATCTGCAAAACTGCAAAAATACGATCTGAAGAGTGACCTGACAAAGAACACGGAATTTTCAAATATAACCATGAAGAAACACACGTCGATCTGTTACTCCATTGCCGCGTGATTGGAGGACAAACAAATAAACCATACAATTTATTCGGCTAAGGTAGATAGGTATAGATAAGGTAGTAGGCTAGGCAAAGCAAACAGGAAAACTCCGATATCCGCGGAGCCCACAGTAGTTATACCTAGTCGAAATAGCTACGCAAGTTGTGATGTAATTTTCATAGAAATATTTAGTTGCCCAATTATTTGATATGTTGCCTAATGCGCGCACAGTCACGCTAAGGGCGACTCACTGATTGTTTAAATGCTACATTTCGGAGGGAAAACGCGAAATATGAGCGCGCTAATTAATTCGAATTCGTTTGGGATCGTTGTAGTAATAATTAGCTCCCGAGTGGACGCACGCGATGTACCCGGCTACCCGACTACCCAACTACGCAACTACCCAACTACGCAACTACCTTCGTGAACAACAAACATCCTCCTACTGGAGCACTTGACAAACTCGCTCTTGTTTACAACATTACTCTCATCGTTGCGTTGTTGTGAGCCCTGAGTTTAGTGAAGTATATGTAGGTAAAGAGTGAAAAAGTACAATTTTTTAAAGTTAAATACAATAGATTTAATAACTACATTGAGGCAACTTCTTGTCCAAGGGTTAAATTAAGGAAATTAATGAACTGTTTGTAACGATACATAGTCTGAAAAGTTCACAGCACTAACTCAGTGAATCAGCTCATTGTTTTAGATAAGTGGAAGGTATAATAATCAATTTCAATTTTCAAAAGGTTTGATATCCCTGCACTAAATTCATTTAAACGAAACTCCCTTACTAATAGTAATATAATAAATACACAGGCCATGGAATTAAGAGAAATCTACTGCTTCACATAGCAGATAAAGCTGTCAACGTTATAAAACCCTTATTTTTGCATTCAAGGGTTGAAAAGGGAAAACATTTGAATCACTAACAAACCAGTGAGTTAATTATTTTCGAATCATAAATTAATGCGATTAAAAAGTCAAGTGAAAGCTCTTGAGGAATAATAAAATCGTTGATTTTGTTGTAGGGATTATAATTTTGTTGGTACAAAGTTTGGAGCGAGCCATGTAGAAGTAGATCCTGGAGAGCGATAAGCGATAAGGCTAATTATTAATTTCACAGAAATTATACTTGTCGAGCTCGGCATCGCGCCGGGAACGTTCACGATCATATCGCATGTTTACTTTACAACATTAAATGCTATTTAGAAATCCTTAAATTGAACGACGGCGCTAGTACTTCTGTTAACACTGCGTAGAGCTAGGGCTTTGCTTTAAGCTGCGTAAAGACAAGAACCGCCAAAAATGTTACAGTGCGATTGCCACTATTGTAACTGGTTTTTGGTCGTTCGTTCGTTTCCTGGGAATCTTTTCCGCAAGTAGGCGTCGATTCGCCCGTTTTGTGGTTTTTGGTCATTATCATCTCATTATTATTAGTTACTTTTACGGAAAATAAAATAAACCTTTTAGTCTTATATACTAAACTACTAAACTAACACAAGATGGATGACACGTCATATTGTGAATGATGATAGCTAATATAACTATATAAATATAAGCTTTAAACATATGGATTTTTTAAATTACGGAGGAATAGCGGAGCGTGTAAGTAATGTATTATTATGTTTATGAGCGATATAATTATCGTTATTATCGGTCGTTATGATGACCTTCCTAGCGCAGTGGTGAACGCTGTGGTCTTAAAACGGGAGGTCTTGGGTTCGATTCTCGACGGTGGCAATTTGGAAATTTATAATTTCTGAATTGTCTCTGGTCTGGTCTGGTGAGAGGCTTTGGCCGTGGCTAGTTACCAGTATAGATGTAAAAATACCGTATAATACCAAATGGCTATGAATTTTTCCGGTATAATTCAATAGATTACCGTATTTTTGGTATTTTTGGTATTTTATTTTTTCATACAAAATTATAGTTAGATTTTTTTGTAATTTTGTTTTTGACATGTTTTTGAATGAATATTTATTGCTTGGTGATCATTAATCAGATTAATAAAGAATTGGCCCGCCGCTTGCTGCTGGTGCTGATGCGGGTGGATGAATACTTTGTCATACAATGTAATAAAATGTATAATAGGTATATTTTGAATAACTAGTGAGTAGGTGAGTGGTGGTGAGTGGTGATGAATGGTGATGGGTGGTGATGAGTGGTGATGAGTGGGTGGTGGTGAGTGGTGGTGAGGGGTGGTGAGTGGTGGTGAGTGGTGGTGGGTGGGTGATGATGGGTGGCGATGGGTGGTGATGGGTGGTGATGAGTGGTGGTGAGTGGTGGTGATGGATGGTGATGGGTGGTGATGAGTGGGTGGTGATGAGTGGTGATGAGTGGTGGTGAGTGGGTGGTGATGGGTGGTGATGAGTGGTGGTAATGAGTGGTGATGAGTGGGTGGTGATGAGTGGTGATGAGTGGGGATGGGTGGTGAAGAGTGGGTGGTGATAAGTGGGTGGTGATAAGTGGGTGGTGATGAATGGGTGGTGATGGGTGGGTGGTGATGGGTGGTGATGAGTGGTGATGAGTGGTGGTGAGTGGTGGTGAGTGGTGGTGAGTGGTGGTGAGCTCGCACGCTCTATGGTTATAATTAAATCATTGAAATTTTAAGTCAAAGATTTTTTAATAATTTATGTTTGAATCATTATGTTCTAATTTGTTTATAAATCATTTTAATGAAATAAAATTAAACGCAGAACCACGTTTTTTATATTCCTTGCTGTTTTTTTTACAAACAAAACATTAACATGTATCTACATTGAAAAACATAAGATAATCGTTAAATACGAAAAATACCATGAGAAATGGAATAATACCGAAAAATACGGTATTTTTCGTATTATACCGTTTTGCATTTTTGGTAAAATACCGGCTTTACATCTATAGTTACCAGTTACCACCCTGCCGTCAAAGAGTGCTGCAAAGCGATTTAGCGTTCCGGCACGATGGCGTCTAGAAACCGGTTAGGGGTATGGGTTGAATTTACACTGCTATAACCTTTGCAAGTTAGCCCGCTACCATCTTAGACTGCATCGTCACTTACCATCAGGTGAGACTGCAGTCAAGGGCTATCTTGTCATCGAATAAAAAAAAGATCAGTTACATTACCCGTCAGAATCGGAAGGAGGCGGACTCTAGTGAGATGATTATTACTGAAGCAATATTCAGGCAATTAAATTATAAATCGTAATCCAAACTTAAACTCAGTAAAACTGATCCTTTAATCCATGTAGTCTCTACCTGGTTTATTTATAATTGAAACTAGCCGATACCCGCGACTATGTCCGCGTGGATTGAGGTTTTTATGGAGTATCGCGGGAACTCTCTTATTTCCCGGGATAAAAAGTAGTCTATGTCCTATTCCAGACTATAATCTATCTCTGCGCCTTTCAGCCAAATCGGTTCAGTCATTGCGACGTGATTGAATGACAAACATCCAAACTTTCGCATTTATAATACCTATTAATAGGATTATAGCTCAATAGGTAGCTACTTTATTTCATAGATCTGTCAATTACAGTAAAATAACTAACATGTTGGCCACTCAGTGCTCCAGATTCGTGAGTAAGAAATAAAGAGCAATCAATTAAGAGGTAATTGTGCAACAAACAGCCACTTAGCGACAGCGGCCGCGGCGCTACCGGCGGCGATCGAGTTAGAGACTGCAGCTAGCTCCTGTACCTACCTAATTTGTTGTGCACTAAGTGCCAATTTCATCTTAGTAACATTTAACCGAAGAATAAATGTTTTTAACAGATTTTCAATAAGTATGTGTAAAAAGTGCAAGTCATACCTACCCGCGCACTGAGGGCTCCGTACCTTGTGAGGATTATATTAATTACTAAAATGACCAGCTTAGTAGCGAAATTTATATATATGTACTTATATTACTGGACACGTTGTTATTTGAATTTTTGTACGAAAATATGCTTTGAAAAGCTACTATAACTTTTTATAGAGTTGAACTAAAAAATTTTACAGCCTTAAAGGACAATAGACATTTGTAATCAGTAAATATAGTATCTCAAGCCATTTATATATATAAAAAGGGCCTAGACGTACAAAACAGACGGAAACAACGTGATCTTATAAGAGTTTCGTTTTTTTGGGATGAATGACAGAATATTATCAAAATTCAATCGTTAAACTTTAGTCGGCAATAGTGATATTTGCACTTAATAGGTAAGCTCCTGTTGAATGACTGGCTCCTTTGCCGAATGCTCGCCGTTTAATCTGAAAACTTTTTTTTTACCTTGTATACCTAACTAATTTTGTGATAGGACTTTCTTATAAAATCGAATGTAGCGTAAATCGCGTAACATAAAATATGAAACTCACAACTCAATCAAAAGTTTTTCATTTATATACTCGTAGATAGACTCGTAGATAGAAAGTGCAAGCCCTCCTTGTAGCCATACATTTACTTAAAAAATATCCATCGACGCACCTATAAGTGTCCAATAAGACATTATCAGTATGTAATCTAGTGAAAGCAGATCTTTAGTAAATTACCTAGTAGAACGGATATCTGGAAACTGCGCGTGCGAGCACTGGCAGCAGCAGGTATCTAATCTGCTGCATCTGCAGCTGCGACGTCAATAAAGTGGGATTAAGATAAATAACGGGAAATGGATTTGATTCGACTTCTGATGCTGGATAAGGGCTCGTGCCATCGACGTAAGGCTGCGGTGGCCGATGGGCTAACTTTCACCAGTTCAGTTTATCGCGGAGAGATTATAATATGAATCTAGAAAATCGAAAGTCCCGTTATATGTAATAGTGTCACACTCCACAGCATGAATTTCAAGAAGCATTTTAAAGAGGAGCATTTTGAGAGCTTAGAAAATATTTCTTTTTTTATGTAATACGGATATCGATATTGTGGTACATTAGGTTTTCCAAAATGTAACCTTTAAAAATCCTTTTTTTATACTGCGGTTTCGTAAATTTGACGTTGATGCTACGAATATATAATAAGTTATTTATTAAAGAAGACTATAACGAATTAAAATCAAAGTAGATATACTTATTTGCATGGGCGGGGGCCTACCGCTTATAAGAACCTTCGTAAGAATAAGGTAATAGACAGCCATTCTTTCTTTATAACATCAATACTTTAGAAAGGATAAGTAAAATAGACATCAACGCGCTTTGCCAGAAGATTCTACGGAGGTATGTTATCGTAGAGCCATTATTCAATAGGTGCAATCTATCTCGAAGCGTATTTTAAAAATGTTTCATTTACACCTAACTGATTGATGATCAATGGCAAAATTGAATAACCCTTTCATTGTCTCACATAATATTGAATTTAGATAAAGTTTCTTTTTATTAAGCAACTGGTATAAGCAATCATTCAATACAATTGTTAATAATAATAGCATTTGGACCGTTAAATTTTTCAATTACCATTACGATAACGTTAATAGTAAAAATAAAAGTATCAACTTTATTCAACTTCGCAGCCGGATGCGCCTGTCAACTCCCAGTGTACCAGTGCTGCAGTGAGCTTATTATGACAAGGTCTTATATACCGCTGATGGTATCTCTTGTAAAACTATGTAACAGTAAATTGTTTTTGTTGTTGTGCAACTGTTTTATCATTATCACACATTAGCTCGATCGATCGGGCGACTGATTGACAGATGGCTTTGCTCTGATTGTGAAATACGTGACCATTAATGAGTTTTTATTGAGTAACGATGGGTTCACTTCACTTATTACTAGCCTAGCTTTATGAACGCTTATCCCTGTCGTGCCTTGTGTAGAACGCAATGACTTTGTTAAATTACTCTAAATGCCATTCTTGCGGCTGAAACGAAGTTTGTAGCCCTAAGTTAGGTATGCTTTACCTATGACATTAATAATTTCTTGATTCCATAGAGAATACCAACGTGTCAAAATGTTTTATAAAACACCTGTCGCGAGAAATTTTCAAACCTTTGTGAACTTTAAACTTTTTAAAACTTTTAAATTGACGCTTCGTTAATTGCTTGCTGTGCCTCAATTATTTCAACTGCCGCTAAGGTATAAACCAACAGACTGCTCGCCAAGAGAATTTTTATTTTTATTGCTCATAATTATAATCTTTTTAGTTCTAAACAGACTGGTACTAAAGCTAACTGATTAGATTTATGCACGTGGGTACCTACGTTGCACTATTTCTCTACATCTAACAGCCTTTGTTACGGTATCAAAGTTTTCCGCCTTCTAGCTTCAACCATTTTATTTCGTTATTTACCACTATTATCTTTTAAGATTCTTCAATTTTTTGAAGATGCTAGAGGGAAATTAATTTTAAAGAAAATTGTGAGCAAAATTAGATTTACCTATTCACTGTTGCATATAATTTAGAAAGAAAATGCAGAAATATAAGTTGGCTGCGTTTGCATAAGCAAAATTTAACAGAAACAACATTTTTACGTTTATCTTCATAAGTTTATAAACTTCACCGTTTCGGTTTAAATAATTAAGAATATGGAATTATATTTGGAAAAACTTTCTAGTGAGAAGTTATTTTTAATATTTTTTTCTATTCATTTTTCCTAACGCGTAAAGATTAAAAAAGTACATTCTCAGTGTGTTCATTCAATTCTAGAATAAATAGAGATATTCATTTATAGCTTTGTCTTTTCAAGTATTTTTTAGAAAAAAAAAATTTGTAGACAATTACCTACTTCACATCAAATCGAAATAAGTTCCTTCTTGCGAGGAAATAATCAAGTAGGTACCTACCCAGAATAATCCATCAGTAGCAGCTTGTACTTATTCCTCGAAAAATACGCAACTTTTAATTGGTAAGGGCTATGAAAGTTTTGAGAGCATTAGCCAAAGGCATCTCGAAAATTTTCAGCATTAAAGATTTTGTAACTTTTTAGCCGACGGAAGAAAGTTCGTCACCGCATCATTGCGCGGCGCGAGACTTGCGACGGAGACTTTAGAGCATTTGACGGCGCGACTCCAAAATGCTACTAAGGCTGGCCAAACATATCCAGAATTTTATTCTGAGCTAAAAAAATGGAATTCAGAATCTCAAAGCCACTTATTTCTTACACCGATCAATTAGTAACACTGTTAAAAATTTAAATATTCAGACACGCTCTCGAAACCCGAACTTACAATGCACATTAGAATTTTTCTGTCAGGACGTTCGGAAAAATCTGATTATGAAATTTTCAGGATAGTGTGTCAGGTATTCCAGCATTTTATGACATTCTAAGCATTATGTTTTTGAATTACAAATTGTAAATAATGATTAAGAATCATTGATGTTGAGTATTATGTCTTGTCTTGGAGTTAGGTACGCTAAGCAAGCTCAACTGTGTCACTCACCGGCACTCTCGACGGCGCCGGGCGACACGGGCACGGCGTCGCACTCCCGCTCTTCTCTTCTCTGCTCGAACTCACTCCCCACTCTTCCCCCCTGCCTGCTGCCGTTGAGACCCAGTATCGCGTCTATCGTATGCCTCGGACCTTGGTTCATGTTGGGCACTTGGGTTAGTCCTAGCCTAGTCTTTACGACGTCGAAACTTTGGTTCAGATGCATCTGCTGCGCGTGAAAGAACATCCCCATTCTGTTCAAAGTCTCCAGGTTCTGCTGATGCTGTGACATAGATATCGACTGGTCGGTGACGTTTATCGAGGATGTGGAGTTCGGGCTGCTCATCTGCGATCGCGGACTGTTGGTCTCGGACCGCTCCGGCGTCTGGCAGCCGTAGAATCGGTCCTCGGTTACGTCCATCGTGCCCGGGCGGACGAGCGCGACTGACTGAGCTCACGAAGCTCGGTCGGGGTTGTGAAAGGGGCGGGGCCTACGTGGGGGTGCAATTGCCCATTGAAAGTGCGAATTTTCGGGTCGCGAAGTGATTTTGTTTGGCAAGGCGCGAGGCACTATTAGCATTCGCCCCTCGGGACTTCCTTACGGCATTGAAGCGTTCAATAGTGTTTTTCACCTCTGATTGGGCCGATTGTGCCAAGTGTTGGCTGATCGTATTCTTTGAATCTGACTTGTTACTGTTTAGTTTGCGTTCGTAGACGTAATAAAGGTTTTCTTTCAATTGTCGTGTTTATTTCCTTATGCTCTTTTCTTTTTTATTAGTGTTGTGATTGTAGTTTCGATGACGAATATTTTTTTTTGCGGCATACAAACTTAGTTTCGTCCTCCGAGGCAAAACCTTCACTGAACTAAAATATAATTGCTCTACAAACTCCATAACCCTTAATAAAAATTGATATGTCGTGCCTTTGTTACAACATTAGCACGAGCGTGCGACGATCTCGGCGCAGCGCACAAATGTAGCGCTAATTAATCAGACTGAAGCAATTACACTCGCAATTGGCTGATGGAGTACACTCGGCGAGTCGGAGCGAGCAAACAGCCGGCCATCTGTCTGTTAACATACGAATTTAACCAAATCGGTAAACCGGTAACCCAACAATAACAGCTTTCACGATTGACCGCTTCAATACATCTTTAATAGGCTACTTCATCACATTGCGCTTTAGACTTTATACAGGAAAGCACATAGCTCTGTTTCAATTGAAAGGAGAAGTCTGTTGGCACCTCGTGCGATTGGAAGCGCTATCGTCAATACGACGATTGTCTCGCTCGGGCGCAGCGCGCGTCTCGCTCGGTTTCATCTCGGCGGTGGCGACGGTTGCTAGGGGGCGGGGCGCGCGTGACGTCACCGGCGCTCGCCCAATGGCGGCGCGAGTGTTTTTTTCTTCGGCGTGGGTCTTTTGTGCCTCGCTTCTTTTGTCCGCGCGTCGGAGGGTTAACTCGGGGAAATAACGAGTAGCTTAGAGAAAACCGCGTTAGCTTTTGACCGGCTTTTTTAAAGTTAGCGCCATTAACACCTTGTTATCTGTGGTTCTTGGCTTCCTTTCCATTCAGACTTGTTTGAATAATTTACCTTTAAATGTATTGAGGTCTTTTATTGTGTTTTTTCTAAGAAGTTGATATTTTTATACGAAACAAGTTTACTTGGAGATCTCGTTTTTACAATATTTAAACCATTATTTTACTGAGTTACGCAGTTGATTGACGTAGTACCTAGTCTTTGGATTCAAAAATCTTAGTAAAAATTAGAAAACATAATAACATTTTGTGTCCGTGACAGCAAAATATTTACATCCTTATTTAATTTTGTCTTGAAGAGAACTTACCAACCCCTCCCATAATATTTCCTGTAACTAGTTACATACCTACTTATTTACTTAGTAAATAAAATGTCGCAAACAGACTTTACTGTTTTATTCCTACGTTTAACTTTAGCATCCAATTATAACACAGTCTGAAATGAGAAAGATGGTAATGATATAACATTTACTTTGATCGAGGGAAAGAGGGATATTTCTCATGTTTAACAGACCTACCTACTGATTCACTTCTCTGCCTTGGTGACACTAGAAGCTGCCACTCATGCCTGTCCTACGCCGTTTTAACCTATCGGGTCCATTGAGGACATCTGACCAGCGATACCTGCCTGGGTCGTCCAACGGGATGACAATCTAAAGGACGACCCCGCCCGACCATACTTTACATATAGCACGATACTTTCTCAAACTCTTTAGGCTAAGGTAAGGTAAGTTTTAACATGGCTGTTATAAATTTAAAAAAAAAAAAAATATTTTAATGCAATTAATTATTTAACAATACAAAGTAAATTAATAGTTGTAAAAGGTTTGCATAATAACGACAAAATAAAAGAAATAATAAGAAAAAACCCTTGCTACGCCGGTGCTACGCGAGTGCTACGCCGGGTCGCCTCAGCTAGTGTTAAGCATTTTCCAGGAAAAAAGAACCAATAATAAATAATGGAATCAAAGTAATTGATTTGTTATCAACGCAATCTCCATCACACAAATCATTACAATAATAAATGCTTTATGCCGGACCACGTATTGACAAATGGCGGAAAATTGAATGGCTTTTGAAAATAAGTGGACACAAAGCGAAAATGAAGTGAAATTGTACAATCAGCGGTCGCGTGCCACCATTGGTAATTATTGACAATCTATCTGTGTGCCTAGTTTAAGATTTTTTACTACAATTTCGAGCTCCGTAAAGTTTCCTCACAAACTACTCACTGCGTGAATAGTTTATGTCACTTTGGTACCACGAGTCTGTCAAATAGCATACATGAGGAAACTATTACGACTATACCAAGGTCAAAATCCTGACATTTGTTGTCTCTCTTACACATTTGCAAAAAAAGCGAGACAGGTATACGCTGCCATCTTATCCAATTTGACATTTTTTGCATCGTTTTGTGACGTCATTGACGGCATCACAGTGGCAGCATAGACTATATATGTGCTGGGAAGTGTCAGTACATCATACAATCTATGGTATGGTTGTCTATGGTAATTTGACATAAGACCTAAGAGTTGATGTAAATGTTGTACACGAAAGAGATGCAGTATAGAAAAGTCAAACAAGATAGAATGAGACACAGTCACAATTTATTGTCTCTCACTGCGTGCCCATTGCAGATTCTATTTCTAAAGGATACTTACTTTTTCTATGACCTAAGTCATTAAAAACCACAAACAGATTTAAGTGTCTGTGGCTCCCTAAATATCAACAAAAACAAGATAACGGAATACAAAACCGAAAAATGTTATATATATTTAGTGGTAATTTGTAATCAAGGAACATAATACTCTGACGAGTTTGTAATAGTTTTGTAAGTGGTGTTTGTAAACAGTTTGTGTTTGAATTCAAAATTCGCCACCAATTATTTTCGCACTAATCCAGTATCTACTGTCCAGCCACCAAGTTAATAACTTCATAACCCTAGCTGGTTTAAAACTGTCCGGGCTTACGCAAACTGACCAACTGAATTGGAATTGAAAAATTAAAATCAAGCATCATCTTGTAAACTAATAGGTATGTAATTGTACTATTTTATGACCTAATCCTCTCATTTCGAGAGGAGACCCTAAACTTCGTTTGATTCTGTGACTCTGACGCACGGCTGTCCAGTTGTGTAGCTCAACACATCCTGTGTTGAGAAATGACTGGTTTCAGAATGTGTGGTAAAGAAAATAAACTATTGTATTTGTTAAAGTAAGCATACTTAATTTTATTATTAGACCTATAAAATGTTAAGATTTCCTACACTAAAGAACAATGTTATGTTGTTTTGATATATTGTGATGTCATTCTCCGTACCAATCCTACAAATTTTTTTATAATTGTGAGTGTTATTGTTTGTTGATTTGTCCTTCAATTACGCTGCAAAAGAGCTACGGATTGATGTAATTTTTGCATGTGTACAGTTGAGGAGCTGGAGAGTTACAAAGGCTAAACTTTTTATCCTGGAAAATCATAGTTCTGTGGGATTTGAAAAACTAAATCCTCACGGATGAAGTTGCTGGCATCAGCTAGTTACTAATGATTAAATAGCTTATGGGATATGTTTTTTTCTTTTTTTCCAGTATAACCTACGCAACTAGTGCCTACTTACACTATTATACCAGAACAATGGGTATACATTTGCATCTCTCTATTCAGCTCTTAGGCTGGAATAGCCCTTAGGCCCTTAGGCTGGAAAAAGCAGCGCAGTCACCAGGTCTTCTGCATTTTCACCGCTTGTTATACCACTCAGGGGTACAGCACATTCCTACCTATACCTACTTTATAATCATTTTAATGCAAGTATCCAGCGTTATAATGGGATGGAATGTAATTTTTACTTTGAGAATTCATGTCAGAGAATCTAATGTAATTTGTTATGGTTGCTTAATAAATAAAATAAATTGTTTATATTCTATAATTGACCCATTCTTGTTTTATATTTATACTAATTACTACATGAATAAATAAATAAATTTATTTACAAACCATTTATATTCATTTATATGTACATTCAAGTTATTTTTATCTATACCTACATACAAAGTCTACTTAATTATATTATACAGGTAAATTGATGCTGAACAAAGGCATTTATTTTGAAATGGCAGTCTATCTATAATAAATAAACTGTCTTAAACATTTAAGTTTAAATTTTTGTGTCTGTTGGTCGGTCGGTATCAAAGTCGGTTCAGCCTTTTGACCTTTTTTAACCATGAGGTTAAAAAAGGTCAAAAGGCTGAACCGACTTTGATAATGCTGTTTTGGCAGATGCACTGCAAGTAAAGTATGGATGCTATACAGTTTAATTGCTAATGCAGACCATCTGACCAGACTATCTATAAGTATTATATGAAAGTTTCTACTAGGCTACTTTTCATACAAGAAAGGTTCCTAAAAACAATATATAAATCCACATTAATGAAGTCAAGACCCTATATCTACTTAGTGAATACAACATATGATTTAATTATATTTATTATCATTGACATTAATCAATCATGTTAGTATATTAGTACTAACATATTTATTACAGAGAATCCTGCTAATAATGTAAATGCGAAATTATGGATGGATGTTTGTTACTCAATCACGCCGCAACGGCTGAACCGATTTGGCTGAAATTTAGCACAGAAATAGATTAGTCTGGATAACACATAGGCTACTTTTTATCCCGGAAAATAAGAGTTCCCGGCGGGATTAAAAATGCGAACGAAGTCGCGGGCTTCAGCTAGTGTTTCAAATATATTATTTCTTTTTAATAGATAAATAAGCTAAGTAGGTATGCTATAAATTATACATTTTAGGACAGAATTGGCCAGTTAAAATGAAAATTGAAACAATAAAGATTATATTTATTTTTACATTTGGTTTGGTAATTATTGTCTTATACATATATAACCTACCTATCTTTTTATGAAAATCTTGATAATATTTAAGTATGATTCGAGCTCCACCTAGCACCT
The DNA here is from genome assembly GCA_933228805.2 of Hipparchia semele. Taxonomy (NCBI): domain Eukaryota; kingdom Metazoa; phylum Arthropoda; class Insecta; order Lepidoptera; family Nymphalidae; genus Hipparchia; species Hipparchia semele. The sequence goes on along the minus strand of OW121715.1, from coordinate 15,741,250 downwards.
GCATACTTGGTATTAGTTGACAGCTTATATTGGTCTATAGTGATCCTGTAATAAGTAACATGGTGCAACCTGCATTTTTCTTCTTTATCAACCGACAGACGTCCACAGCTGGACAAAGGTCTCTTGTATGGACTTCCACGGGTTTCGGTCTTGCGCCACCTGAATCCAGCGGCTCCCTGCGACTCGATTGATATCGTCGGTTCACCTAGTGGGGGGTCCGCCAACACTGCGCTCCCCGGTGCGGGGTCGCCACTCCAGCACCTTGGGACCCCATCGACCATCAGCTCTTCGAACTATGTGCTCCGCCCATTTCCACTTTAGATTCGTTTCGCTGAGCTATGTCGGCGACTTTGGCTCTTTTACGGACCTCCTCATTTTTTATTCGATCTCCCAGGGATACTCCGAGCATAGCTCTCTCCATCGCCCGCTGAATAACCCTGAGGCTTCTTGTGAGGCCCATAGTTAGGGACCATGTATCTTCAGGCACTGAGGAATTATTAATTATATTATTGCAACCTGTAATAAGTAAGTAACAATTTATTAATCTGTGGAACTATCCTGAAAATCCTGAATGAACTGGCTGAGCGATTTATATAGTTACTCAACGGAACTGGCTACGGCTTAGGTACTTATCTTCGTCACCACTCACCAGTGATACTTTTTGTGAACTTTATTAGGTTGTGAGAGTTAGAGATAGTGCTAGATACTCTTGACGATTCTAAATCACTTTGTAAAGTTTATTTAAATAAAAAACTGTGTTATTCCATTGAATAAGCACTTTTCGGGATCCGTTGGGAGTTTTTGCACAAAATGCTTCATCTGAGATTCTTTTCGTCTTCGTGACACTCTGGCCAGAGAGGTGGTGGTCATCAACGAAGTGACGTCTTTAGCGGCAGATGTGAGTCGCCTCACGAGCTTTCGCCACTTCTCCCTGCTGGCCGACAGCCTCGTACACTTGTGCAATTGACCGCCCATCGTAGACTTTATTTGATGGGTCCATCGCATAGGTGATTTTCTTCGTCTTCTGGTGCCCTACACTTTGTCCGAGAAGCACAACACCAACACTATTAACGCCTCTAAGTCAAACTTTTCTCCTCCTCTTCCCGGCGGTTAGCTTTCACAGCCTCTGTGATCATTATTCACGTCTTCGTGGGTCCTAGAACTCTTCAAATTAATTATTTTTCAACATTTCGTTCGTATATCACCAAGCTCTCACGGAATATTTTCGGTGAATTGCAATTCGAGTATCGTCTCGTGTCACAACTCGAAAATGACGTCATTTTCGGGTTGTGAGATGTCAAACATGTAACTCATACTGCCAAATAGCAATACTTTCCGTATCTTTGTTCGAAGACGTGTTTAATTCTCGATGGTGACGTCACACGTCTGTAACGTGTAAGCTCATACTCGGAAATACTCGATCACTTTTAGGTCCGCCGCTCGCCGCTTGGGGCGCTGGCTGTAGATGTATGAAGAAGCTCGATGTCGAAGATTCGATGAAGTATACTATCAAAACTTAAACTAACCACACTGGCTAATGAAATTGAGCGTGTCGTGGATTTATTTAGGTGTTATTAAGTATTGTAAAAGCATTCTCTTTTAATAAAAGCAAAACTTGCATTTACGAATAAATAACTTTTCTATAGCTTGGTATAGATTTCATATTTTTTTTAAAGTTTAGTGTTACTGTATTCCAATATATTTTTTTTTAATTTAAGATAGTCTAGCGTTTTACTATAATCCATGATGGAAATCACTGATGATGATTAGGTTGGAGCACGCTTGCCTAGAAGACCCCTATTCATTTTATATACCTATTCATTAATTCACTATTCATATTACATACAAGTTTTTACTAGCAGCCTCACTCCCTCCATCTATTGCCACCAACGGGAATGGCTCTGCTTTGTCTGCCCATTTTGACATGCATCAGATTGTATGTAGCTACGTAAGCATTTTTGAAGCTTCATTGTGGAAGCACTGTACACATAGCATAGTTTTGTTACCTAATGTAAAATTTTTTTTTTTGAAAACTGCTGAGTTTCTTGCCTGCTCTTCTCAGCAAAATCTGCATTCTAAACCGGTGGTAAATTTATGACGTTTCATAAGAGCTACAAGTTGGCCTACATGAAATAAATAGGTAAATTTTGAATTTGAATTTATTAAAAGTAATCCGAATTTAGATTTTTTCGATTTGTCAGCTGTTCTTTTGGATTTTCCCTATTTTTTTTAAACCACGTAATTCATTTCTTAGATAATTTTCTTGCCTATTCTTAATTTATTAGTATATTCCATGTCTTGAAGCGTTAAAACAATGCATTTCTCCTTAAAAGTGTAATTTAAATGTAAGAATACAATTCTAATAGCAACATTGGCAAAACTAATTATGAAAAGAGCAACTGTTACTTTCCAGCTCTTCTCAGTAGAATCTGATTCCGAACCCTTCTTGACTTGTAAAATATATTTTTATTCTCTATCATTTATTTTCACACACATTTACCTTATTATTTAAAAAAATATATATTACTATCAAGAAAAAATTTTAATTTATGTGGTACAAGTTATTTAGTTCAATTTGAAAATACTTAGTGTATCACCTTTTTATAATTTGTTCCTTGTAGTAGAGTAGTCACACCGTCCGGCAACCGGGCAGCGACCGGCCGTACCTTCATTACCGATATTATAGCTGAATACTTAATGATTTCACTGCCACGCATTTACGAGTACTGTAGGGATGTCAAATCATAAAACCCAGAAATGTTAATTTCCATATTAAACAACAGAATTACGAAACTTCTTTTTCTGCTTTATCAAGCGATAGCTTATTTGATGCCGCAAAAAAAGCGCGAAAACTAAAGCGGGTGATATTGAAGCTACATCCTTACTTGCTAATATTTAAATGAGAAAGTGTGTTTGTTCTTTAGTCACGCAGCAACCGAGCAACGGAGCAACGGATCCGATGTGATTTTTGCATGGACGTAGTTGTGGAACTGAAAAGTGACATAGGCCATTTTTATCGTGGAAAATCAAAGAGTTCCCATGGGATTTTTAAAAACTAAATCCACGCTGAAGTCGCAGGCTATTAGCTAGTAATTAAAACACGAGCGCATGAAACCGTGTCTGATCTCCGTTATGGAGTTTATGATAACATTTTTCGAGCAATTAAGGTAACTCTTTGAGGCGGTAATGATCGTTTAATGGACCCGCAACAATCACTGCGGGGCGCGCGGGAGCGTGTGGCGCGGGGGGAGAGGGCGCAGGAGGGGAGGGGGCAGGATTGGGACCTTTCCGCAGAAAGGATAATTCTGTGATCAAAGCCTGACAACGACAGGTGGAGTGTGGAGTGACCATCCGAGGGCAGGACTTGACTCATCGAGATCCTATTCGCTCAAGTATCTCAATGTATGTTTGTTACTCCTTCACGCCACAACGAATGAACCGATTTAGCTGAAATTTGGAATGGAGATAGCTCATTCCCAGGATTAAAATATAGGCTACTTTTTATCCCGGAAAATTAAAGAGTTCCCGCGGGAATCAAAAACCTTTATCCACGCGGACGAAGTCGCGGGCATCATCTAGTATTATTAATATAACAATATTGCAATATTATAATTTGTTTGTGTATTAACCTCTTCTTTATCTTTATTCTGGTGCCAGTGACATAATAATATATTTTTCATAATACACAATCTTTTAGAGTGCCATTCCGGCGGCTAAGAACTATGAAGTTATTTCGATGACCATATAAAAGTCTACGGAGTTATAAAAAGTTGATTCATAAAGCTTATTGACACTTACGAGTCAACTTTTTAGTCAAAAAAAAATTCTTTTCAAAAAACCGACTTCAAACGCCACTACAAAGTATAAAAATAATTTTATTTTGTATACGTTTGTTGAAGTCGGGTGGCTTAAATAGAAACGGTGAAACCGATAACGTGTACAAAATAAAATTATTTTTATACTTTGTAGTGACGTTTGAAGTCGGATTTTTAAAAAGAATTTTTATTTTAAGCTTTTTTGTGTAACTTGCTCCTGCTCTCTATCTCCCCTCCCTCCATCGCTACGGTACTAATGTAGTTTATACTTGGTACCTACAGTACTTATTAACAATACACAATTTCTAAAGAGCTAGGACCAGGAGCTCCATGATGTAGTCCATGCTTGGTACCAACAATATCAATTCGAAAGCGACAGTTCCTAAATCCTCACAGATTAAGTAGGCAGTACCCCTGCAGCGTCAGTATTGAAGAGCTAGGCCCTTGAGCTCCACGATGTAGACTATGCTTAATACTTACAATATCAATTCGCAAGCGAAAGTTCCTAAATCCCCACAGTTTAGGTGGGCAGTACCCTGCAGCATCAGGATTGAAGAGCTAGGACCTTGAGCTCCACGATGTAGACTCTGGTTAATACTAACAATATCAATTCGCAAGCGAAAGTTCCTAAATCCTCACAGTTTAGGTGGGCAGTACCCTGCAGCATCAGGTTTGAGGAGTAGGACCTGGAGTTCTAAGACCTAGTATATGATTAGACCAAGCATATCAATTCGTAAATAACAGTTCCTAAAACCCCATAATTTAGGAGAAAAGTACCTCTGCAGCATCAGGATTGAGGAGTTGAAGGTAAAAAATTTTATGGGACCATTTCGCGAGCTTCTTCTATACACTAAAAAAAAATCGCATGAATCGGTCCAGAAACCCCGGAGTAATCGGTTGACATACATAGAAAAAAAAAAAAGATACCGGCCGAATTGATAACCTCCTCCTTTTTGGAAGTCGATTAAAAATATCTGTTTACGACATTAATTGTAATTCAAACGTCTAACATAAAGTCTAGAGCTAGTTTTCAAGCAAAGTGCTCAGCGAGCTTTACAATAAGTTATCCCATATCGAATATCATAAAAAAAATGTGTCTCGTTTGTCCGTGCGCCGCTCGCGGCGTGGTGTCCGCCGCCGCCGCCCGCGGAGTCCTATATTAATGGTTGGTCCGCGTTATTAGTTAACCGTCGGTTTGTCTGTGTAAACCGCTTGTTTAACTCGACTTTACGTACCTCCCGGCCCGGCGGCGGCGCGGCTCATCTAAAAACATTTGTGTACGTCTCTTTACAAATTTCATGCAATTTTTGACATTTGTTTTATTTGTGCACGGGAGTGGACGGAGCTTTATTTCAATTTATTTTATTTGACACCGTAGTTTGACACGCAAAAAGCAGTTTATTTACAATGTTAGGCGAGGGGCTAACATTGGGTTGGTCCGGGTGGTATTCAACCTTGTATAACTACACTTTTAGGGTTCCGTAGTAAGACTAAAAGGAACCCTTATAGTTTCGCCAAGACCGTCCGTCTGTCCGTCTGTCCGCAGCATAGCATAGAGACTATTGGTACCTACTAAAGGGCTATAATGTGGTATGTTTACACTGCACGTGGCCTGACAAGCGTACCCATTTGTTTTTTTGATAAAAGGATCTAGGTAACGTATAGGTAGATAAGATTCAGATTAATCTAGTTTTACGTTACCATTGAGCAACACAGCTAACCTTCAAGAAAGCACAGAATTGCTTTAACGAATAAGTATAGATACTTTTGCTGCAGTTTGCAGCATGAAGCAAAATAAATTAACCCGATTAAACTAAACAGCGACAGCTAATTGCTCGTAGTGAGGCAAACTTTTCATCCTGCCCGCCCGGGGAGCGCTCCGGCGTCTGTCCGCGCGCTGCGTGCCGGGGGCGGGCGGGCGGGCGGGCGGGCGGCGCGGGGGGAAGCAATCAATGTCGGTTAATTGGCGCTTTAATGCTGCCTCATTCAACAATTACAGCCTTGTCAACTGGCAGGCGCCTAGGGACGACAAGTTGTCGATAAAGCATAAGTGCTAAGCATCTTATCGACGACCTTTCCCGAGCTAGGTCTCGATCGTCATCGTTTTCGTCTCAACCGATGGACTCTTGAAGGGATTCCACATCGCAAGGTCTGTGCCGCTTGTCTTTTGAGTGGGTTGGTCAGTCTAACCAGTGGGGAGACCAACACTATGTATGCTTTCCAGTGCGGGGTCACCGCTTTGGGACCGCAAATGCTCTCGCAGATCCAAGCTAAGTGCCCGCTCCTTGCCACTTCATCTTTGGCATTCATTGTGCTGATTCGTCGAACGGATGTTCTCATTGCTTATTTGAGTTGATTGTGTGTTTGCCAACAAAATAATTGAGGGGCTACGACAATTATCGGCACAAATATGAGAATGATAGACACCGTCGTGTACCGAGAAAGGTTGGTGTCAAATGTCTCGTCTCTAAATGTAGCGTTGGAAGACACCTTTGTGTTTGTCGACAGTTCTGCTCGTCGAGGCGCGTCACTAAACCAAAACGTGATGTGGTGGTAGTAGATTAGTCCCCCTTCCCCACTTATTGGAATCAATCTGGAACGCAAACTCGTTTAATTTAACGTTCAATTCTCGATTAGCGACTCATTATTTAACTTTAAGGGTAATATTCAATCATTAAATATCACGCATATTGTTTACCCATTTTATTGCCACATACCTGGATAAACCCTTGTTTTGAAGTCAAATCTACTAATATTATAAATGTGATGGTTTGGATGTTTGGACAGATGGATGTTTGTTACTCAATCACGCCGCAACGACTGAAACAATTTGGCTGTTTGGCACAGAGATAGATTATAATCTATCTCTGGCTATAATCTTTCTTTTATTTTAGGCTATAATTATAGCCTAAAATAAAACATGGTATACTTTTTATCCCGGAAACTAAGAGTTTCCGCGGGAATTAAAAACCTCAATCCACGCGTACGCGGGCAGGAGTCGCGGGCATCAGCTAGTATTACGAGTACATGAATTCAAGGGTAGCCATGTCATTATGTCAAGTGGCCGATGTGTCCACTAGCAATATAGTCACTTGGACGCTCGGAGGAAAAAAAATTTTGTGTTAGGCTTAATACTCCTAGCTTGGACGTGAAAACTCCCAGCATGGACTTAGCATTACTTACCGCTCATAGCGAGTCACTTGCTGCACATTTTAGTTTATGTTCAGTTGTTCGTTAGTTTGATTTGAGTTCTGAATTAGCTTCTTAATTCTCTTAATTTTGGATGTTAACTTGCCAGTGTCGACGCATTAAAATGTTGCCCTATCTTAAACTTTAAAATCGACATCTCTATTTAGAAAAACAATCCGAAACACAATTATGTACTTCTTTTCTTATATCTATAACATGAATTCAGAGACTTTACCTATATAAAAGTTACCTATATCTCAAAATTTTCAAAGTTTAAGCTTTGCAGGCGTAGAGAGCAATGTATGCTTAGGCTCGGGGAAGTTAACAAAAAGGGAAACTGTCTTAATCCCCGCGCGCGATCTGCGCGGGTCTTAAAGGCAGTTTATTTGATTAGAGCTCATAATGTTTGCGGCCGAGGGAGGGGCGGGGGGTGCAGAGTGGAGAGTATAATTAAATAGTTCGGCTCGGAATGTACCCTGAATACACAAAATGAGTAATCTCTTTCGAGGCAGGGTTGATTTATTTACCCGTCATATTATTATCACGTAAGTCTACGTATCAAAATAGCATTTTTTTCAGAGCTTTATTTGCGAAGGAGGTTCTGATGAAGATGTCAGGTGAGCTGGTGACATAGTAACGTTTGGTATATGATTTCATTGATATACCTATGTTAATAGCAGAAAAGACTCACTTACGTATATTAGATTGTAGGTCTTGTGGTTCTCTTCAGTAGGACGTAACTTTACTGAGAGGCACTTCAAACTGTTTTATTCGTATAGGCACAGGATACCTAAAAGTATGATAAGGTAGGTACACTTTTATCTGACTACGTTTGATTTTGTTAATATAATGTCCTCCGAACTAAAAAAACTGTATTCGTTATATTGCTGTTTGATAATAATTGGCTGATATTTGTATTTGTTTTAATGTACAGAATATTCCGAAATAAATTAATATATATTGAAGGGGAGCTATCAAAATCATTGCTTTTAGACCTCAAAAACAGTTTTAAAATCAAATTCTGAAAATGTGTTATTTCATTCATGATTTCTAAATATTACCATATGTAAAAAACAAAGACGGGTATCAGTGAATTATTTTCAAGCAGAAATAAAATGAGCTAAAGTACTCCTTGCAAAAACTTTTCCATGCCAAAACTTTACCTACGTGTATCTGCTTAAGATACGAAAACTTAATTCGGGGTGAACAACCAAGTGTATCGCATCCTAAGTGTATCGAAGTAGAAATTATGTCAGGATGTACCTGTGCGATGCAATTACAACAACAAATTACAAGCGGAACTAATAGAACAAGGGGTCAATTACGACGGTGTTGGTCGACGAGGCGTGAGGAGGCGTGAGGCGCGAGGCGTGAGGCGTGAGGCGCGAGGCGACGAGGCGGCGCTCAGAGGTCATCTCCGCGCAATCGAGTTACTGAACTGCTACCTCCTGCAACTCGCGGACCGGCGCAGTGCACGCCAAATGTTTAGATGAAACTTTATTTCACTTTTATAAGTACCTAAATAAAGTTAATGCAAGTTAAGGTTCAGGTAGGTTCGATGGCGTGAAGAAACCGATTAGGGGTACAGGTTTAATTTACACTGCATACCTACCATTTTAACCTGCTACCATCTTAGACTACATCGTCACTTCTGGTGAGACTTATTGTCCCAAGTGGAATAGCTGCCAAGTCTAGGTGTCTCTCAATCTCTGCATCGTTTTCCTGATAGCTGAGAGAATATAGCCGAGGGTCACAACTCCGTTTGAGACATTAACGCAGTCAGCTCCCAGATCCTACCGCATGCGAGTACACGTACATACAATACAAGAATAGTGAAGTTTTGACTTTTAAGGCTGATCCCTTAAAGGTTGAAGTATTGTATTCCAATAACCATCACCAACGGCTTATTGTGATCTCTGAGGCACAGAGCAAATGAACTGGGTCTGGATGGGTGCGCTCGCTTACTCAGCACATCGCAGGCTGCGTGTGCTCTTATTCTATATTTACGAGTATTTTTACTTCAGGTACTGGGATAAAAAACATAGTATTATGGTTTAAATATTCAGCTTTAATGGAACAGTTGCCACCAAAAGTAAGAACTCTTTTCTTCTCCAGCATAGACCTACGCCTATAATTGTTCTTTTCCGTGAATTTGTCCGGGAAACGTTGGAAGATCCCTAATTAGGTGATCGCACGAACTCACGCCAGTTTCTGGCAGCCACTAGATACAAGCGGCCCAAGATTATTTCCTGCGGTGAACGGTTGAGATGATAACTATAATAATGATTATGTTCAGTTTTAGCTGACTTATTAAATGCACACACCTGCCCAAAGACATTATTTCTTAACTCTACCCCCGTATTGCATCTGCTCTAGAAATGATCTGCAAAGTTGCCCCATACTGCCCGGTCAGCGCAAGCAATCAAGCGGCGTAGATGTAGACGTAGCCGTAGAGGCCGGCCGTAACGCGGCGACCGCGCCAATACGCGGCGCTATTCAACTGTAACTCACTTTGCGCGCTATTGCTGCTATTGCCGCCCGGCCCCGGGCCCCGGCCCCCGGGGAGCGGGACACTTGCCCCAAACTAACAATGTAGGAGTCACTTTAGTGGGAAGAGGTATTCCTTCTAAAGAGAAAGTTTCATACTTTAATAATTTGTTGTAAAAATAGAAGAATCTCAATAACCTATTGACTTATGAATGAAAAACTTATATCAAACATTTGCAAAAGTTTCAAGGAGTTAATATTATTTGCGGGGTGCTCCGGCGGAAGAATCAAACTTAAGAGATAGTGGTTTAACTGTTTATTTAAATCGTTGACTGTAGAGCTTTTACGTGATAGTTATATTCAACGTAAAAGCTAATAGCTTTTTGTATGTAAAATTAACATCAAAGTTAGTTTTCATAGTTATTTACTTCCCGAAATGAACTGAAAACATCGTATTAATTTGAATGGATTCTACAAAATAACTAAAATTAGCATAAACGCATCTAGTCATAATATGCGCAAAGTGGGCAACCATCAGTTAAGGAGCCAAAAATGTACAAAAAAATCGGCTCGTGCAGGAAACTGAACGAAAACCACTTAGCTGCCAGCTCTGTCATTAGCGACACCGAACACGACGCTGACAACCAGCGATAACCTGATGCCGATCTCGCTGGAGGCTTTGTTCGCGGCCCGAGATAACCATCTACCTGCATCATCTCCACTTTGAAGCGATATTTTATGTCAATGTTGTATATTTGCACCCATTTATTGGACTACTTATTAAATTTGCATAATATATAGGTCATTATATATATTATATAGGGTAGTAGCACCCTACATTACCACGTATAAGTATATTTTTCAAAATAATATTATGAATTTTTAAAGATCTTTCAAAATTCCTAAAAAATAAAAAACTTAGAATCTAGCGAAGTACAAGCGAGTACTTAAATGTTTTTTAGTTTCAAAAATATAATATGTACCCTTATTTTAGATTCTTCTTCAATAAAGTGAACTTCTTAAAGTGTTCAAAAGTTCTTGAAGTGTCTTGATCACCTACTTGAGGTTTGATCGGACGCCAATTGAAGCAGTATTACCGAACATTTGCCACAAACGCCAGTTTAAACCCAAACAAATATCCGCTGAGTCACCCCATCCATCACGGGGATCATAATAACACGCACTCAAATTAATACCTGCCTGCGCTGAAATAGATTTGAAAAAACATCCACCAGCGCCACGCGACCCCACGCATTACCATTGCACATTTTCAAATATCATCTTTAAAAACAAAGGGATACGTTTTATAGTAGCGTATACTAGACCTATTTTAGTTTACAGTGTACAGGTCATTCGTCTTCTAGTTAGAGAGTAATACTGCCTTATTAGTAATGTTAATTTTTGGGATATTTGGAGTAAAAAAGTTTCGAATGGCATTTAGAGTGCTTTTAGAATCGCCACCGATATATTTACGTACAAACTGGTGGTTTTTTTGATATGATTGCTTTATTAGGTGCTATTACTTTTTTCATAATAATGAGTGGTAGCTTCTTATTCTTCTTTTATCGAATTTATTCGATGAGTAGGTATTTTTTTTTGTGATTTCTCGATAATAATATAATCAGTAGAGTAAAAACTTAAAAAATAGTTTATAATATTACGCAAATATGTCTACGATATGTTAATTTATTTATCATATATATAATTTCTATAAATAAAAATAAATGTGTAAATAAGCAACTATACATAATATAGCCTAATAACTTGTGAATTAATCCGTTTTAAATTTCAATAAATATCTATAATGTAAAGATATTAGTCCACTTAATCCTGTCTTAGTCATTACATAAAGGCCTCAGACGTGTCTACGAATGGTTATTAAATAACAATCCTTTGATGGTTACTGTAGCTAAACAGGCACACCTGATGCTGTTGTGAATGAACTCAAATTGAATGGACTATATCCCATAATCCGTTCTTCCAAACATCCATTGAACGCTCACTTGAATTCATGGTTTTTTTATGTTTCTCAATAATGAGGGTAAATTCAATTCCTTTGAATTTATCAATTATATTTAAGTAATTCACAAAACATGTAATATGACTGCGACTGAAGATCAATCGCATACCCTTTGAGAGCCCTTCGAGTTCCCAACAAACATGTCGCTAGCCCGAGGCTCCATAGAACAGCGAATCAGCTACAAATAACAAAGCGAATTTCTTAATCACCAGTCCAGAACAGCATCTCCAGCCACTTCGCCCTCTCCCTCCCGCGCGTAGCTCCTTCCCGCTCGCTCTAATCGTATTAAGCATCCATTTTTGTAAGCGCTTGGAGCCCGATCCAATTTCAAACTCATTTGTTAGAGCGTAAAACAATTATTAAAAAACGCCAGTGATTCGGCGAGCAATTTTTGTCGTTTTACATCACTTAGCGGCGGCCAGCAGCGCCGCGCGGGCGGAAAACCAATTTGCTTACAAAATGTATCGAATAAAATGCTCTCATTGCCCAATGTTTGGAATAAGCTCCGCGGGGATTACCTAGTGGCGTCGCGAAGAATCGCAAGCCTCATTTATTAAGAGACATTTTGTAATGATGTTTAATCTCAGCCAGGTGCTCGGCTCATCTCTTAACTTTTACATCGAAATTAATTACACTTACTGTAGACAGTACTGATAAATACTGAAATAATAAATATTCAATACGTATTAAATCCGTTAAGATAACATAATAATATTTATGTACTACATTTATAAGGTAATCACATCACACTTAATATTATAAAGGCGAAAGTTTGTATGTGTGTGTGTGTGTTTGTTGCTTTTTCACATAAAACTACTGGATGGATTCGGCTGAACTTTGGAATGAAGATAGCTCATACCCGGGATTAACACAAAGGCTACATTTTATCACGAAAAATGAGAGAGAAGAGAAGCACAAAAAACCTTATTCACAAAGACGAAGTCACGGGCATCATGTAGTCATGTGATAAACCAGCTATTTTTAAACTGAGTATACAACAATGGTTACTGCACAAAGCCCAAACATCGCTAACAATCAGATTACACTTACGGCTCAGTTCCTCACTCAACAGTCAAACAGTCTATTAAAACGTTATCACTGAATCGACACATTCTGCGCAATTTGTTGTGAACGCAGATATTTCAATGTTACATTTGTAGCAGATGAAATAATCTAAAGAAATTCTTATTTTAATTCGAATAATTTAGACAATTTTGGCTAAAACTTTTGATTGAGTTCTAAGTTTGTAGAGACAGAAAACTCGTTACTGAAGCCAACCTTCAAATTCTTTGATGAATCACAATTTAGCAAATACCGAATAAGGCAGTTCTTTGTTGATTTATCTTTAGTTGAATGCCAAGTTTGTTCACAAACCACAGCTTGGAACTATCATCATCGTACTATCAGCTATACACTAAGAAGCTTAAAAAAATTTCAAAAAAAAAAATTCAAAACTATTTAAGTATTTCTCAGGCCAACTCGTGGCTCTTATGACACGTTGAGACTCTACCACCGGTTCGGAATGTAGATTCTGCTGAGAAGAGCCGGTAAGAAACTCAGCAGTTGCTCGTTTCACAACAAAATGTTACACAATATTGTAATGTAACAAGTTATTACACTCTCTTATGGGTAGCTGGATGCTAAGCCGATTGATTCCACGCATAATAGCTGTACTCTAGGATGACACCAAAGTAAATAGTCAAGCCAAATTGGAAATGTAAAAAGTCAATGCCAAATTACGTAGAACTCTGAAATTACACTTTATGGATAGTATCGAACTGATCAAGAACGGTGATCATCATTAATATGTTACTAGGCTAGTAACATATTAATGATGATAATGAATGATGATGTTTAAGATTTTGGGCAGATTTTTGGGTGGTCGGGAGTTTGATTCCAGGCTCGCATCTGCTGACTTGAGGACGTTTTAACGAATACATCACTTGCTTTAAAGGTGACAGAAAACATCGTGAAGAATTAAGAAATCTGCATCATATCTGACAATTCTCCATAAAGTTCTCAAAGATGATTTGTGTGAAGTGTGCCAATCCGCACTTGGACTAAATCCTTCACATTCGAGAGGAGACCTGTGCCCAGGCCGCAGTGGGCCGGCGGTGGGTTGCGTCTCTATTAAAACTTTTGATATAATGGAACATAACCTCTCTACTTCAGTTATATCTCTCTGTAAGTCGCGATCCCTTCGCGAGGGTCGGCCTAATCGCCGCAGATAGCATCTCCGTCGCGTAATCAAATAAAATGCATTAGCGACGAGCTCAGCGCAGCGCGCCCGCCACCAGTACCCGCTACACTGCCTACAGTGCCTACCCCTCGACGGCAATTTAGACTTTTTGTATCAACTTTGTTTGTTCGATTCGATTTGATTTGTTACAGTTTTGTATGCCTTGATCTTGATTATAATCATGTCTGATAGAGCGAGTGGGAAAATGGAATTGTATGTTAACTTCATTATAGGTATTTTCGGAATGATTATATCGCTTTACTGTTCTCGCTAACTTCTACGAAGTTTAATGATACTGTAGAATAATAAAATTGTACTTGTAATATTTATATTGTATTTTAACTCAGTTTTCGTAGAATTACTAAATGGGTTTAAGGCGTGAGGCATTATGGTGACATTTCATTGTTTCATTCATCCCAACCTATCCCAATCCATCGCCAGTGTTATACCGTAAATAGACGTTATACGCCTCAGATGAGAAGATAAGAAAAGAGTGGCGCGGCGCATCCAGCTATCACCGCTCCATCATCATCGGTTCGCATGACCAATGGCAAAGGCTGAAACCAACCGGTATTAAGCGCAACCCTGGATCTAATGTACGTATGTCTTACGTAAGTACATTATTTACATCACCAAGTATAAATTGTAGCCACGACCCTAGTCCCCAAACAGTAATTAGTGTTGCAACAGCGGGTCGCGTTTTGACGAGATTCGGTTACAATAACAGGATCCAGCGAGTTTACAGAGAGTGCCGCCGGTCGCCGCCCGCTGCGCGCTGGTACCGACGGCAACCCAGCGTGGTACACTTGTTGCTTTGGTTCCGTACTGTTTTATTCCTTTCTAATCTGAGTCGAAAGTAGAGTACAATGGTTGTCTTAATCACACTATACTATTAATATTATAAATGTGAAAGATTGGACATTTGGACAGATGGATGGATATTTGTTACTCAATCATGCCGCAACGACTGAACCGATTTGGCTTAAAGGCATAGAAATAGATTATAGTCTGAAATAACACACAGGGTACTTTTCATCCCTAAAAATAAAAGAGTTCCTGCGGAAATTAAAAAACATCCATCCACGAACGAAGTCGTGTGTGTTTGTGTTTGTTACTCCTTTACGCCACAAAAATGAACCGATTTGCTTGAAATTTGGAATAAAGATAGCTCCACAAAGAAATATTTTATCCCAGAAAATTAGAGTTCTCGCAGGCACTAAAAAACCTTAATCCACGCGGACGAAGTTGCGGGCATCGTCTAGTTTTTCATAAGAGCCACAGGTTGTCCTATAGGAAATAAATAATTTTTGAATTAGAATTTGAATGTGGTCTGTGAGGACTTAGGTAAAATAAATCTATCCGTCTATTCGTAGATGCAAATTGTTTGAGATGACGCCGACGGAAGCCGGCAGAATCCCTCAAGTTCTTATGAAGAGAATATCTTGAAGTGCAAAAAATCATTGAAGAACAAATCAACAAAAAATGCACTTTCGAATTTATAACGTTATTAAGGATTTCCACCATCCACTATGCAACTGTCAAATGCGAACTTAAGTCATTAGCGAACTGTTATTAATATGTACACTAAACTTTTGCTTCATCTCTTCTCATTTAAAATCGGAGTTACTATAATTATGTAGTGAAACAAATACCTTAAAATTGAGTTTTCAAGAGAAATTCAGAGGTTCTGAGGGATCGAGCTGGCAGCTTCTTAGACCTTTACAATTTTCCCCCCATTACTAGAATTTACTTTTGCATCAAGCCAAAAATCTATTAACAGTGTAATTCTGCTTTTGGTTTATTTTCCTAGTTGAGGAGCGGATGAAGCTCAGGGAACCCTACACATACAAAAGAATCATTCGCAATAGTATAGCGGCGCCCCGCGGCGTCGCCCGTTGCTAATCACATGTTACTGCGACGGGCTTGATATCACAATTAGATATGCGGAAATTATATTGCGCATTATTATGGTTATTTATACGTAATACACGATTCAATATTACTATACTGGCTTTAACCCGTGAGTCTGTCCGCGTGGAGTTTTTATTTTTTAGAAATATCCCGTGTGAACCCCTTGTCTTCCAGTGCTAGAAAGTAGGTAATCTATACCACTCTCCAGGTCCTTATCTAAATCTATGCAATAATTCAGTTCTTGCATAATTGATGGACAAATAAGAATTTTCCGCATTTATAATAATACATATTTATTTATTTAGTACCAGAAAACAAAACAATAAAACATAAACGTTTAAAGGACGCACAGTTTATCTCTAAGGAAGAGATTTCTTCCAGAAGCCTTCGAATGTGAGAACAGTGAGAACATACAGAGGTAGGTACGTACTTTGAAGTCTGATAGTAGGGATTGTAGAGCTGTAAGCTGTAAGTGTAAGGTGATTTAACATTTTATTTGGTTTATCTGTGAGTACGCACAACATCATGCAATAGCTATACGTACTAAACTGATTTATGATTTTTTTAGTATGAATTCAGTATGTACTTATTGCACCAAATATGATAAAAATCAGTTGAGTCGAATCTGGGAAACAATTACTTTAGGGTGAACAATTTTTCTCTGGGTAGAGCCATAGCGATAGAGACGACAACAGCTCAATGAGCAAATATTCTTATTCAAGGGCATAGTCAGATTTCACGATGAAGATGCCTTAAAACGGTGAAGAAAAACATCGTTGAGAATTCTGCACGCCTGAGAGTTCTCCACAAAATTCTCGAAGGTGATTTGAATGAATGAATGAATTCTCGGATTGGCAGACTTGTGAAGTCTGGTTTGTGAAATCCACGCTTGGCTAAAGTGGTGAACTGTGGCCTAACAAAGCCCTTCTCATTCTGCTCAGTAGTGGGCCGACTATAGATTGAGACGACGCGACGAGGCAGGTATGTGATTTTAACTGCCGCTATTGAAAAAGTCCCCTTAGTAACAGAAAAACAATCATTTATCTCATTTTAACAACATTAGCGACGCAAAATATCTCCATTAAATACAAATGGACGCATTGAAGCTCCACGACCCCAGCGCCAATTAAAAATAGAAAAATTACATCTTATTCGAGGCGCCATATTGAGTGCCGCCTCGAACAAATGCCAAGCTTTTTATACACTGTAACCAAACTTAACAAACTTATTTTCATAGAAAAATTACCCTTACTGCAATGGCATAAGGGTTTCGAGTACGCAATGATAACGTGGTAGTGTAGTGAATGTAATTCTTTTTGTTGATATTTGTGTTTGATTGTGTTACAACGTTTATCAATCGCTAACTTCATCGCTAACGAGCCAGCGGGGAGCGAGCGAGACAGCTGTGGTGGGAATGAGATGTTTTGTTGTGATTTGGTTTCATATTATTGGCTTAACTTTATTTTCTTTATTAATTACTAGCTCATGCCCGCGACTTGGTTCGCTTGGATTGAGGTTTTTTAATTCCCCAAGAACTCTCTTATTTCCTGGAATAAAAAGTATCTTATGTATTATTTTTGACTATAATCTTCATTTGCCTTTCAGCCAAATCGGCTCAGTCGTTGCGGCGTGATTGAGTAGCAAAAATCCATCCATATACCGAAACTTTCACATTTATAATATCAGTTGGATTTATAATAATTATCTAATATCAAATATGCGCAAATCCTAAATAGATTCTATTCTCAGAGCTATCAACAAATAAAACATGAAAAGACTTCACTTCACCTTGCAAAGCCTTGCAAGCTTGAACTTTGAAATCGAATAACAAAACTAATCATTCGAGCTAAGTAATATTTTCTGTCTATGTATTCTGCAAAACCTGCTTGCCGAGATTTTCATAATGTACTCAAAGGCTCGTGAAGTCTAGCAATCCGCGCCTGGCCGGCGGTGGTGGGTTGAAAATCCTTATCCTTCTCATTCTAAAAAGAGACCTATGCCCAGTGGGCAGGCGGATGGGTTTGTGTGATGGGTAATCCTTAAGTAGGTACCTATCCTTTCAAAATGTATAAAATACAATACAATGACAAACAATACAATATCGTAGACATATTGGTGCTACAGCTACCTACATTCTTTGGGCAAAAATGTTTTTCTGGGAAAGTATTACATTACTGGCTTATACAATTTTATAACAGACGTTGCGGCAACACAAAGAGTAAATTACAATGGTCAAGTTACCAATAGTTTGCGCAAAGTAATCTGCGTGCGCGATCGCGGCTTGCGGCTGCGCAGCGCGAGAGCCGCCCAGCGGTGTGCGACGCCGCATTGTGCTTGCCAAAATCACGATTGCAAGTATTGGGTTTCGATTACTTACCTTGTGCAAATCTTGAATAAGTAAATGTTCACTTTTTCACAAGACGTCATAATAATACAATGTTATAAATAGGTATGTAGGTACGTGCAAGTGTGTTTGTTTGTTGTCTTTCAATCACGCAGCAACAGAGCAACAGATGGAATGACATAGACTACTTTTTATCCCGGAAAAACTAAGGGCTCCCGCGGGATTTTAAAAGCCGAACTCCACGCGGACGAACTTCCTGGTAAAATTTTTTTATAGAGTAAGATACTCTTTAGAGCGACGGACACTGTGGAATATAATCTACAAACGAACTGTGACATAGAGATTGTTAATGTTATTTATAGATTCAATTCAATAGAGATAGTAAAGTCTCGTAACAAACGACAGTCTACACCGCAAGATTAACAAGTATTATTATAAAATAAACACCAACAAGATTTCTCAAGCAAAATTCAATGAAAGTACTCCAAACGCATTACATTATAATATGAAACACAAACGCGCTCACAAAGCGCGTAGCCGGCGACAATGCGCAGCTCCAGGAGCTTAATCCTCGTAATGGTCATTTGAGTTTCGAGTTTTTGCCTCGCCGCCTCATTGTGCCTCACGCTCGCCGCTCGCGAGGCAGAGGCCGCCGCCTTTGTCGCGCCGGTCGACTTTGTATAAACCGCTGAAAAAAATACCATTAAACTTTGTCCATTGAAATTTGAAAAGTGCAGAAAACCCCGTGGAAAAAAGTTCGCAGAATTTTTGCGGCAGAATTGGTTTGTTGGTTTTGTTGAAAAAGGATTTATTCCGTGTTATTGGACACAAATAGGTTTGTTCGGAGGCGTTCGGCGCTGCGGGGCCGGCGAGTGGGAAGGAATTAGATGATTGCTTATTATGTTGAGCTTTGTTTGCCTTTCAATTAGGAAAGAATACAATTTGTTTTTGGAACATTGTTTTCAATGAAATTTAGGGTTCATCCGTATTTCTGAACTGTATTTCTCTGGGATTGGAGCGTTAAACGACGAGCGTATAGACCGATACGCCACGTCACTAGGTGTTTGGCTTACCTTTTCTGGGCTACGGGTCGGTAAGCTTAAGCTATAGCTAAACATATCTCTTGCGCCGTTCCACGGTTACGCGTTAACTCGTCAGTTCCGAGAATAAATAGGATAACCTTTAAATAAGCTCTACTACATGGTGATTCACTGGGTAATTTTTAAAAATCTGTCCATGTTGCAGTGCATAAACTAAGTATAGTTTGTACCTTGACGTTTTTCTAAAGAAGTACCAATTTTTGAATTATTATTAATGTTTTTTTATAATTCTTCGATGTTAAGTATTAAGGTACATTAATAAAATAACCTGTCACTAAGCATAGTTCATAACTTTAGGTAAGTATTGCTTTATTTCATTTTACTTGTGCCATACCCGTTGAGCTATCAGTGTTTACGGTTACGGTTGGGTTGGCTGTGAGTGTGGCGCGTCGGTACTCGGTAACCACAACGACGTTATGATAAGTATATCGCGTCATGTCCGGTCGGTGTTGGTGACGCATCATCGTCAGCGCCTGATCGCTGACACCTCCGCTCGCGGCCCCGTGCGCTTTAGGGCTGGGCCCACCGACCATCGATACTTATTGATGACTTATTAACAAACTAGCTGATATTCTTGACTTGATACTGTGTCCGCGTGGAGGTTTTAAAATCCCGCGAAAACTCTGATTTCCCGGGATTAAAAGGAGCCTATGCCACTATCCAGGTCTTCACTTAACTTATGCAAAAAATCGCGTCGATCCGTAGCTCTGTTGCAGTTTGATTGAAACACAAACCACCAAACTAACAAACAAATACACTTTGGCATTTATAATATCAGTAAGATTTTTTAGGTTTACCACTTAAGTAAGTTTCTAGTCTTGATTTGTCATAAGAGCCACATGTTGGCTTTCATGAAATAAATAATTTTGTATTTTATAATTACTGTTAGTAGCAGAACAGTATGTTCTAATCTATTAAAATCAAACTAGGTTAATAGAAAAGTTTTTAGATTGCCTAGGTCCAAAATATATGCTCTAGTAAATTAATAATACGTAATATTATAACCATGCAGGTACAAAAAATGTAATAAGAAGATGGTGCTTTTCAAGTTATTCTTACTTAAACATTTATATTTATAAAAGGCTGCTAAATCCAGCACTTAGTCTATATCATTGTCTACGAGGACCTGGCCTCGAATAAAAAAAATATTTTTTTTTTCACAAACTGCTCCAAATACTTATCGAATACACTTTTATCGACATCGACACATGTCCCTTTGTTTGTCGTGCGTCACTAGGGGGCGTGCTGAGAGCGCGAAATTGCAGGAAAACTTTCGTAAGGGGAAATGAAATGGGATTGATAAAAATTGGAACCAAGCCGCCCGCCCAGGGACGGACTCCGCGCGATGTTACTCCACGCTTGCACCGCGGCACGGCTCACCTTCACGATAAGACGTATATAGCTTCCAACACGAAAAAAAAGAGAAAAAAGAGAAGACCATTGATGGTTACATTATTAATGAAGAATTATTCAAGTAAAAGTCAAAGTAAGTCTTATTCTTATTTATATTCTTCATTTTATTCCCATTTATGCACTCTGTCTTATCGGTTAGTGAAGTAAAACTTCAGAATAGTGGTGCATTAATGTACTAATTTATTTATTTATAATCACAAATATCATATTCACAATAATTCAAAGCATGCGTGTGATCCTATAATGCTTACCCGTGCTATAAAATCAATTATAATTTTGGTACTTACTTAACTTTTGCCGCGGGTTCTCGAGTACCTAATATTTTTGAAAATACTACTATAACACACTTTCACCTTTATAATATTAATAATGATAAGTGCGCTGTAATATAATAATAATTAACTAAAGAAAACACACACTATACCTACTAACTCTCTTAATAGGAAAACAATAAATACAATACTCAAGTGCGGGTCTGCGTTTTCCGAGGGCACGAAATTCACTTAGCGTCGTTTGTCGAAGCTTTTCGCCTCTTGAAACTTTTCAATAGCCGGGAATCGAATTCAGGTCCCCCCCCCCTCCCCCTCCCGCCTGCTCCCCCCTCCCGCGCCGACACCTGGCGCCCGGCGAGCGTGTAACGTTAGTGTATATTGCCAATATGGACGTCTTGAGATTACAATTTAAATCTTGGCGCGAGGAAATTTGAAATTATAGGTGAGAATATGGACTACGTCTTAAAATATATACAAACATATAAACAAAATTAACTGAAATGTACTTAAATGAAAACTAAGTTAATTTTAATAATAAAACTAAATTAAATCTTAAACCTCATCGATACCACCCCAGCGTGTTATACGTAGTATCCAGCATACTGGCAGCATCATCTCTTTGGATGGCTAGACTAAGTCTGTGGCCAAGGTAGCTGCCAACTCTTGGATCCCCGGTAGACTCGGAGTTCTTCAAAAAGTGCTCGAGCCCCCGAACCCCACCGCCCCAGTCTCCAGTTCAAAAGGCCCAAAAATATGAATATAATTAATAATACTAGCTAAACTAAACAACAAAATAGTGAATGTAGTAAAATAGAGCCATTAGTGGTAAAACTCATACGAAATACAACAATAGGAAGCAGATGATCCGTCTTCACAAAAAGGTGTTAATGCGTTAGCGAGGGACGAATTACGCATTACACGCTCCGGGAACCGATATACAGGATGTTACAGCTAGGGAGCAAGCGTCTTCTCTGCAGAGCAATGCATCAAATATATTAGAAGTTTCAGTAAATTATGTTTCAGGTAAGTTTTACTAAATATTGTGACTTCATTCACTTTCAGTCATTTTCGGATAAAAGTTAGGCTATCGTATTAAAATAAGAAACATTTTATCGTATCTAAAATATACAGAACACCGTGTATAAACAAATATGTTCCATATTCTTCACGCGCATCAAACCGTGAAATGTCCCACTCATAATCTATTACCATTATTGCAAAAACCATTACGTACAGATCACCGCCTGGCTAAATCAGTACACTCGATCTTAACCACTATATTAATATGACAAAGAGGTTGGAATCGCTTGTAAGTATTTTCAAGTATTGTAATACGTACGATTATGTATTTGTTAGGCCTCAGTGTCGTAAGCCGCAAGTAAGCGGCTGTTGGCGGGCTACGCGGCAGGAGGTCGCGAGGTCGCCTGGCGGATTAGCAGCGAGCGTGTTGAACATTACTGTTAAGTGTTAATGCTCGTTATTGTGGTATAATGCGACGTAATAGAGAATAATATAAGGGATGTATGTAACATTCATTTTTAATAATTTTATTATTTAATTACTGGCTTTTGCCCACGACTTCGTCTGCGTGGAGTTACATTTTTTAATTATAGCTTTTCTCGCGTAAATTATTTATTTTTCCGGGATAAAATGTAGCCTGTGTCACTTTTCAGGTCCTGACTGACGCAAAAATTCATGTCAATCCGTTACTCTATTGTCTCGTAATTGACGGACAAACCAACAAACAAACACACTTTTGCATTTATGATATTAGTAGTTTTCAAAATGTAAAAATGTGCAGACAAAATTAAACAATAGTAATTAATAAATTAAGAAAAAACTAAAATAGATTCTTCAGGAAGCATGTTAAGCATTATTGCTTTTAGGTACAATCTAGATAAGATAACACAAAAATTGAAAATAAAAAATAGTACTTCTAAGGTCGTTCAACAATACCTACTACTTTAGTCAGTAGTACTACTCGGTATTTTTAGAATAAAATTTCAATCACAACGGACAGTGCGTGTGTGGGTAACGTGGTAGTTGTGTACGAAGGTACGTGGACTCGACAATTCCACAGAATACATACTTTCCTTTGCCACACTCTACATATAAAACGTAAATTAGCTTTTCGCGTCCGCTTCAAATTAAAAGCCGATGAGTCGAGGCATAGCATTTGAGGAAGTAATAAAGAAAATGCATTCAGCATCCTACGAGTACGCTGCGCGCGGCTCGAGCGGCCCGAGCTACGAGCGCAGGCGGGCAAAAATTACTGTAATTATGTTCAAAGAAATAGTAGGTACTTTACGACTTAGTAAGAAAGTGTAGTGTATTTTTAAAATTTTACGTTAAGGAAGGATGCTGGTATTCCTTCCTTTCATTAGACATAAAGCACATTAACCGATAAGGCTTTCGCAGATACAGAATGCAATGAGCAATTGTGACAGACGGGTGAGGTGAAGTCGCACCATGACGATTCTTTTTTACTATTTTGATACGGAATCCTTAAACATTGTAATGCTTTAGCTCCAATTATAATAAATTACTAACCGCCTACGCCCAAGATAACATAAACGGTAACTTTAGTTTAACGAGACAGAGAAAGTTCTTGAAAATAAATTACGTATGAGCCTGTAGAGTATATAGATAGAGAATACTGATGAAGGGAAACAAATTGCTTTGTTGAATGAGACTTTACTATGATGAACTAGCTACAGGCGCATCGCGTCCGCCATCGCGCTCGCCGCCGCGCCCGCCCCCGCCGCCGCTCGTGGGCGGGCCGCGCGGCGGCAGCACAATGAGCGAGTGTCGTTAATCGCATTAAGTTTTCCATTTCCCGTCTGCGTTCTCTCTCAATTTCATTTGGCGCGTAATTAGAATAACTCACTATACTCCCATCGACTTGTTATTGCTCAAAACTCTATCCGAACGGCTCATTTCTTTTTTCTAGTTGTAGTACCTACCTACAGTATTAACTTTACCATGAACGTAGTATATATAATGTAAATTGTAAAAGTATAGTTTTGTGTGTAACGTTACTGTAAAAGAAAGGACAAAGCACTGACAACAACAACAACAAGACAACAACAAGGCAACGACAAGACAATTTGATTCGAGGATAGTCAAAGATATAGGTTGTAAAATTAAAACCAAATTAAATCTAAAATTATCATCGAAACCAACGCAGAATATAATACTTAGCACCCAAAATTCTGGCAACAATGCCTCTTTGAATCAGGAAGCTGCCAGCTCTCGAGTTGAGCCTGGACCCCCTTTCAAAACAAATATGAAGCTACAGTCTTAGTCAGTTCTTATCTTCTACTTGATGTGCTCGGCGCTGCTGGACGTGGTGTCTGTGAGGACTGCTACATGCCTCGGTCTCGCGCCGCTGTTACTTAGAAAATGGATAATTTCTTATGAGCCTGCTTTTGTGTCAATTTGAGACGTAGGTAATTTGAAACGTGAAGGTCGTTAAGAAGCTTATTATTTTTTATATTGAAACTGAATCAAATGCGCCGCTCGCCGAACGTCTTCGAGTAACAAATGTATCACTTTCTTACACTCGCGTGCAAAAATCCCTTTACAAATCTCAAAACAAGCTCAAAACATTGAAAAACAAAACTACCGCTGAATACAGTATCAAATGAAAGTAAGCTTAACCAATATCGAAATAAGACCCATTTAAGTTACATTGAACTGCAAATAAAGTTTGCTAATGTGCGACAAATACACAATTGTGCAAAACCGCCAAAGAGAATATTTTTCTTTTTCCTCTCAATTGTAATTACATAGCTCTTACCTTGTGCGAAATAAATCTCATTTTCCTAGCTAAGATGGTTTATAAATTACGTCAATAAAGTGGTTTCTCATCATTATTAGGTGTTAGATTTGACACAAAACTTTTTTTTGTGAAATTGCGCAAAATGTTAAGAGGAACTACATTGTGTAGTGTTGTTTGAAAACATTTGAAGCTTAGCAATAATCTGAAGATCACGCGATTTGTGAACCCCGCCGCCTCGAGTGGGATGAGGGGTTATTATAAGAATTATATAGGTTTATAGGAAGGTAAACGTAATTGTAACTTTGAGTTTCTTATTATAGAAATCTTCCTTTGAAATTCTTATGCCGCAATATTTAATAATTTAAAAATAAATGTATTAATTATTATTTTTATAATATTACCAGATAGTTCAATTGCCTGTGTAATATTGGCATTGAAAAAATTTGATAAAAAATAAGTATTTTACGTAATATCTGCAAGCCAGTGTTCTTACATACGAAGAAACTTTTTATTTTGAATCGACCGACAGCGCGGAACAGCAAAAAGACCTGGAGGGATCGCAATTATTATTTATTACCTATTCTTAGAAAACCCCTTTCATTATTTTATTAATTGAAGCAGTCACGACCCGCAGTAATGACGATTGCGACGGAGAAAGAGAAAGCACAAAATTAATCGCTTTACGGTAATCCGCCTGATTACCTACTTTACAATTCAATATTCGAATCAACTTTTGGCCAATTTCGAGGATTCTAAAGTGATTCTAAAGCTCATTCCCTGCACATAATGTATTATAAGAGTATATTCGTAGTTTAATTTGACTGAACAGCCAATAACAAACAAGCAATAAGTACAAAATGCGTTGCAAACTTGAAGAAAATTAAAACGAAATAAAACGACAAACATTGCAATCTCGAAAACTAATTCCGAGTGTACATTCGCGAAATCGCTTACGAATAATCGCTTGCCAATTAAGCTCGCTTATTTCCTTAATTCTGAGCGATTGCCCGCTTAAAAAGCTTTCATTTCTGCACACAACGTCACTAATCGATTTACCACTTTAAAGAGTACGACTGTAGAGTTTAAAATTGTGCAGTTTTATACATTAAGGACACGGTGATATTACAGTTGATTACGAGAGAGAGATATCGGACCCTAGTGCTCGGGATTAGAGTGTAAAATACCGTGAACGAGTGGTGAGGAGCGCTAAATGGGAAATTGTGAGCTAACTCGGCGACGGCGGAATAAAACAACTCTTAGCGCTAATAATGAGAGAGCATCCTCAGAGCAGCGCGGCGACAGAGGCTGCTTACATCAAGATAACATCGACCAACATAAACTAATAGTACAGCTTCTAGCAACAAAGTTAACTTAAGTTATTTACTTGCTGTCATCCTACTATTCTCAGATGGTCTCTGATATAGATTAGGTAGGCAATATACTTCAAATGTTGGCATTAACACGTTTTATGTGATTCATTAGGATTACAAACACACACACACACACACTCACACACAGTTAATGAATTTCTCGATGACCAAGCTACAATGGGAGAAATCGGCTTTGCATCCAGATATCCACAAGATAATGTAATAACTTATATTGATTCTGTAATTTTTTGCCGACTCTTCTCAGCAAAATCTGCTGTCTGGACCAGTGGTAGAGTCTTGACTTATCATTAGTATCACAAGTGGGTCTACATGATTTTTTTTTATTTTTTTTACTGTCTCGATATTATCTACTATCCTACGTAGGTAGGTACGTATACTTCATCATAAATGACACAAGGGCTAGGATGATTCTGATCGTATACAAAAATGAAATATGTAGAAGGATAGAATAAATCTCTATCTCATGCTCTTGAAGTATATAGCCCAAAATTTTTTTTCCTCCGAGCTCATGCCGAAAAGGAGATGGCACGTTTCAAGTAGCCCGCGACGACTATTAAAAACTGTAGTTTTAAAAACTCAGAAATGCTTGTTTTTAAAAATATGTTACTGTTTTTATGGTTGTTAGCTTACCTGTTTCTCAAGTTAAAGCTGACCAAAAACTATAAGTTTTTGGTAATCACTACATTCAATGTTCAAAATATCCCCACAACAGCTACAGCCGAATAACCAAGGTATTGCCCTGTTCCCGAGTTACCCTGTGTAAGCAACCGGCGAGAATCAAACGGCAACTAACTAATCGCTTATTGAGGATGCGCGATGATGTGTTTGGCGTTGATGAGGCTCGGTGCCACCGGCCCAATACTATACTATAGTAAGTAATGGTAAACCATTCCATTCGAGTTGTTGTGGAACACAGGTAATACCATTTTTTAAAAAAAAGCTAAAAATTTTTTTGACAGACAAGACGTAGTATACAACCAGTGAAAAAATTTTAATTATGAACTTTTGACATTTAATAAGAAATTTTATATTAGACATTTAAATAATATTGTAAAGCTTCTATAACTTAAATAAACTAATAATAATGTATTGTAATAAATGAATAGTAATGTAATGTAATATATTTTAAGCTAATTTTTAATGTTGCATGCTGTATTTAAGCAGAGTTTGGTTGTCCATTTATTTTATTTGTAACACCTGTATATTACCCAAATTTGCAATAAAGAAATTGAAATTGAAATTGAAATTCTTCTCTGACCGGAGAGCGTTTGGAACCCTCGTAGCCTTAATTTAAAGTTTTCGTAAAAATGATCACCTCACATAACGGGACAAAATGATCACCATAACCTCACATAAGGCAGGTATTACGAACTTATTGGCGTACAGAAAAAACTTTGAATTAATAATTTTTATTTTAACTTTGAGTCATCGAGAGAATGATCAACCTTATGTACAGCTTCACCAGGAGTTAAGAGCGTGGTGACCGTCAAAAAAATAACATCTGGCCACTGTACCTAATTTAAAAGAATAAACAAAATAAATATTTCGTTTTGCAACTTTAGTTGGTCGGTGTTTTTTCTACCAATATCCTAAAAACCACAATTTTTGTTGAAGGACGTGATCCTTATCCTTATAATATACTAGCTTTTGCCCGCGGCTTCGCTCACATTAAGTTCAATCTTTCAAATACCTACCTATTTTACCCCATTGGGGGTAGGATTTTCAAAAATCCTTTCTTAGCGGATGCCTACGTCATGACAGCTATCTGTATGCTAATTTCAGCCCGATCCTTCCAGTGGATTGAGCTATGCGTTATTTGATCAGTCAGTCACCTTTTCCTTTTATATATTTATATACTAGCTCACCCGGCAAAGGTTGCTTTGCCATATAAATACACAAAATAAAAATAAAATTTTTGGGGTGGGCCACCCTTATCACTTAGGGGTATGAAAAATAGTTTACGTACTATTCTTAGACCTACTGAATATACATACAAATTTCATTAGAATCGGCCAAGCCGTTTCGGACGAGTTTTTTTCACAAGCACTGTGACGCGACAATTTTATATATTAGATGAAACCCACTACCCACTACCTACCTAACTGTAATTTGACGAAGTCTAAAACAAAGACAAATAATCAAAATGTATGTCTTTAGTCATAATATGTTAAAATTGTTTAATTTTTTGTGATAAACAGGTGAAGTTTGCTGAAGACTTTGTAAAGTGTTAATGCAAAAAACTTCTATCTTTGTTACGAAAGAGAAATTCTCGGCTAAGATAACCGCTTAACTTCTTAAGTTTTAAGTTGTACCTACTATATTACTCTCTCACTTCAATAAAATTACCCATTTGAAAAAATCTAAGAATTTATTATTATAATTAATAAATCGGTTACACAACCTGCTGTGCGATTGATTATTTTGTTCATTTGTTATTAATAATAATAATTTTATCAATTCATTTATCTTAAAGTGTAAATTTTAAGCTGTCAAATGAATGTGATTTTCTGACACAATCGCTCGGCAGAAAATTTAAATTCAAAATAATAATTACAATTATATATAATATAATCATAAAACTTATGTATGTATCTTATATTATCTTATTTATTTTTTACCTAGCGACATCTAGCGCCCAGTAGCTAGGAAGTTCAAAAAGCTTTCTACGGAAGCTCAATTCAACTTTTATTATTGTTTCCTTATTCAAATTATAACATTTTATCTTAAACTAAAATAAATCAATTAATACATAATAAAAAATAAAATTTACACATTTACTTCCACTTAGTCTTAAATGCATAAATCGACGGAGTATCGGCCTTACGATATATTTTATTAATGTTTTATACATAGTATTTGGTCGTTTCCCGGTGCGCGGTCGCCTCTACAGCGCCACCTATTGTTCAGTAGCCAACCTCCGGCGGCGGCGCGCGAGGCGCTGCTCGTGGCGCACGGCGTCCGCCAGGAGGCGCACCGCGAGCGGCAGGTCCTTCACGTCGATCTTGCTGAACGTGAGCCGCAGGTGGCTGCACGGCGCGCTGCTGTCGTACTGGAACGCTTGGCCGGGCACCAGCATCAGGCCGCTGTCGAAGGCGGTGCGGAAAACCTGAAAACAGTTCAAATATTAGTCCGTTTTTAATTTTATTTGCAAAGAAATCTTACAGCTAATCGGAAAAAATAACCTACATAAAAACGAAAGAAAATTAACAAGTTTTCACAGATAGAATTTACATAGGAAAGAGAAAAAGTCACGATAAAAGAATAGAGAATAAGGGTAGTAAAAAAAATAAGTACTTAATTTTTTATATTAAAAAAATAATAAATTATTATTTTTTATTAGCCATAGAGAGTCTTTCTTCAGTCGCTAGTCGGTAATGAAAAAAGTTGAATAGGTACTTATGAAGTTTTTACTCTAATTTGGTGGTGACGCGATGTAAACTAGCGGGGCGCAATGATTGTTTACCTAATAGGTAGTATTCTTACGTAGGTATACGTGTAAGTGGTAGGTAGTAGAGAGGCGGTTCTTACGAGGTTGTAGACGTCGTCGACCCCCCTGACGCGCACCCAGTGGAACAGGCCGCCGGCCGGCGCGGCGCACTGCACGAGGTCGCCCAGCCCGCGCAGCGCCGCGCCCAGCGCGTCCCGGCGCCGCGCGTAGAACGAGCGCGTCGACAGCAGGTGCGACGCGAAGGCGGCCCGGTCCCTGATCAGGTGGTAGGTGATGGCCTGCGACCAGACAAGTGTCTACTCGTACTGCTCATCGCGCAGGAGGGGGCGGGGGGAAGGTCGAGCAGAAAACGCCGAAAAAAATCGCGTTTCTTGTATGGGGGCCCCCTTTATTTATTTATTTTTTAATTTGAAGTAACCTCGAATCACCCAAATTAATCGTAGTACATGTGAAAGTTGGTAAGACCTCTTTGTCAAGTGCGAATGAGCTGATGATCTTCAAACGCCTGAACAGATGTTCATAATTTATAGCTAAGAATCTTCTCGTTACACGTTAAACTTATAACACCCCTCTTTTTGCGTCGGGGGTTAAAAACAGGAACAGGACCATGTTTTAGGGTTCCATAGTAAAACTACAAGGGACCCTTATAGCTTCGCCAAGTCCGTCCGTCTGTGCGTCTGTCTGTCTGTCTGCAGCATAGCGTAGACTATTGGTACGGAACGGAACGGAAAATAGAAAAGAGTGTCATGTTTTTAAAACATCCTTTGATCATTACACTCACTCGTACATCAAATTCTGACATAAGTATGTAATCCTCCTTAGCGATATGCTAAGAACATAGATTACTTCGCTAAATAGGTATGTTCGCTGCCTACTTGTTTGGCCCAATGCCAATGGCGAGCTGTGCGCGTTGTTGATCGACGTTAACCCTGTTGACGTCATGAGATATCATTAATTAATTAATCACTAATTAGATGTTAATAACACTGGTTTGCGATTAAGCATTACAAGTATTTAATTCAACCGATAAGTTATCTGTATTAACTTTTGTGACCTTGTGTTAATACGCGCTGAAAGTGTTAATGATTCTTAGTTATTTTTTTATTATCCATACAAATATTATAAATCTGAAAGTTACTATCCGTCTGTCAGTTTGCTGCCTTTTTATGACAACGTTGAACCGACCTGTCTATCGAATGATAGGCTTTGGCATACTCTTAAGTAGGTGGTACTCGAACTATTAAGTTGTTCATGCAGTTTATTTGTTTGTCAAAGAGCAGAGCGGGTAAACTTTCCGATAATATTATGTTCATGATACGTCGTGCTTTGCTCCAATACCTTTGCTAGAGTTATCAGTTTATCACATATTTATAAATATTGTAAGATATATTATTGTTGAAAGTGTTATTCTACTTGACCCACATGCGATTCATGATAAATGATTTTAGGGGAGTTTCGACGACTCAAAAAATCCGAGCTCCGCTCATCGAGCTGCAGGAATTTCATTGGCAGACTTAAATAAATGTAATTTTCATTCAACCAATTTTGGAGATTATGGCGTTAAAAATGAGCTAGACTACGGAAAAGAGAAAAGGAGTGGGGAGAACATATGAAGGTAGGTGTCATTTAAAGGGTGTACGAAAACTTGTGAGTGTTTCACGTCACTGGTCTACTGCTTTTAGTAGCTTTAGCCTTTAAGTATGTCGCAACTCGATGTTGCAATAACATTCTTACACCGATTCGCGATTCCCGCAGTAGAGGCATATTTAAAAAAGGAAACTGCGGCTAAAATATCAATTATAAAGCATATTATAATATACATTTTATACATACATAGTAATACTTTTATATATATTATTATATTTTTTAGATATAAATATGAAACTTAGAAGTTAAATCGCGTTCACATATTTGCTGCTCTTTCTTGTTTATTTATACTAAATGTAAATACTTACTCTTAAACTTTTAATTATATCAATGCAATGCAATTTTAAATAATATAGATCTGTGGCGTCACCCGGGTCACAGCTGAAAATCAGCACTTACAAAGTAGTATAACCTGAGTTGTACCTACACCCTTTCTAGGTGTTTTATTTACTCGTAATTAATGTTACATATTTTGTATATCTGTAGTACCATGAATGAATAAATGTGTTTTCTTTCTAGTTTTTGGACATCAAACTAGTTTAACGCGCTAAAGTGAAAGACTGAACTGCTTAGTATATTATAATACTATGCGCTGCGAATTAAGATTAATGGAAGCTTTAGGAAAATCCACCGAATCTGTTTATAATAAAAAATTCCTACGATACACAATTATTAATCATAACTTGTTTATCACGCCTGAGTCCCGACCCATGTAGATACAGTGCACATCGTACGATAATGGCAGGTGTAGCGATAGTGCTGCTTGTGTGTGTCGTCATTCATTTTGCCGCGACCAGCTCGCTTCATTCTTCTTAGAGATTGAGATGATGTTCGATAACCGGGTTCATTTCAGAGGGCAATTTGTGAAAATTTCGATGCTCGCTCTCTTCGTAGCAGCTGATGAGCCTTTCTTTAATGCAAAGATACTTGTGTTCAGTAGATGGGCTGGTCAATAAATCGCTGACCTGGTGCCCTCCTTCGGTAGTTTGGATACTACCCGTGGGTGAATCGTCTCACTGTTTTTGAGGGACGATACGGCGACAGTACCTGTGTGAGCGTGGAGGCGTGCAGGAGCTCCGCCTGCGTGTGCAGCTCGGCGCGCTGCACGAGCGGCGCGGGCGCCGTGAGCCACGCCGCGCGCATGCCCGAGCTCACCACCTTGGACAGCGAGTCCAGCCGCACCACGCGCCCGCACGCGTCCAGCGACAGGAACGACGCCGGCACGCTCTGCACACACACCACGACACGATCAGTTAAGCCTCTAGGCGTCCCTACAAATACATTTTGTCACAATTGTGGCGACGGCGGCAGTGGCACGATCGCAGCGCGACCGATCTAGTGGCTATTTTACGCGAGCACGTAGCAGCCCGACAGAGCAGGAAGCGAAAGTACACGGATTATTATTGGTCTGACTGACGAAGGAAGACCTCAACCTGCTGGACGAGTCATTCGCTAGAAGGTGAAATTAGTCCGCCAGCAGGAAAGTCAGTCTACTATTCGTTATTATAAGGGAAGAGTGACGCAATAAGGATCAGATGAAAAAGAATTTGTAGCAAGTCAAGAAGGTGCACCGGGAAACCGGGTGCCCTCCTACGGTTTCGGCTCATATTATCGAGAGGTTGCAGCAGCCATGGAAGGAGTAGGGGTTATTCTGAGTGTCTGCTCTGTTGTCGACTTATCAAAATGGAAGTATAAGGGCCACTAGACTTGGTCGCGCGGCGATCTTGACACTAACGCCGGTAACTACACAATAAGGGAAATCTATGAGCTTACGCCGCTTGCACTTTAGTTAATACATCTTAGAGCTCCAATACACAATAGGTAAAAAATCAGTCAATTCGATAAATTTTTTTAAATATCATATTAGTCACGGAAGCATAGAAAAAGGTTTGGTAGAGACCGAAGCAGCACAAACAGTAATATCTAATAATGGATGCCAGACTACACCATTATGCCAGACTTACATGTACATATATATTTTTTACTATAATGGTTTGGTGATACCTACAAAAGTATATATATGTATATCAACTGCGGAACGCGGATATAATATTAGGAATAGGAAAAAGATAAATGTGTTATATATTCGTTATCAAAGTAGAGCTGTTTCCGCATCTATTTACGATGAATTCAATAAGCATTATGAAGATCGATTCGGATCAAATGCTAATAATAATAAAATCACGGATTTCGTTGATGAGCTACTTAATAAGATATACGAGTAAATTATAAATATCAACATTATTCATTAAATATAAACACAAACTGATAACTTATTACCATAAACAATAGAAATAGTTCAAGGTGTTTTATGCATATTTTCCTCGTGTTAAGATTATTGATAAACAAATGAAATCGATAACAATAATTGCGTTCTGCTAATTATTATGACGTAATTTTTGTGCGAGAAAGCTTATATTATACACGATTCTTAAAATACCTCCGCGATCCATCCAAAGAAGTATTACTCACTCCAGTATAGTTCAGGAACATGTAAGGGTCATCTTCCAAGATCAAGAAGTCGTACTTGCAGGCCAGCTCGTAGATCTGCCGCCTGCGGCTCTCGGGGATGACGGTGCCGGTAGGGTTATTGCCGGTGGGGATGAGGTACAGCAGGCGCGGCATCGCCAGGCCTCTCGTCAGCCTCTCGGCGAGGACGGACTCCAGGGTCTCTGGAATCAAGCCGTTTTCGTCTTCCGGGATGGTGATAATGTCCAGATTGTAAGGTTTCAGCTGGAACAAACACATTTATGTAAAGTAAAAATTCCACGAGAACCTTAAACGAGAACGATAAAAGGTAGCCTGTCTCACTCTCCAAATCCTCAACAATGCCCATGCAAAAAAATACTCGATCCGTTGCTCCATTACAGCGTAATTAAAACAAATGGTTAGACATAAGGAGGTGAACAGCGACCGGTGCCGAGTCACTCAAGATTAAAAGATGCGGCTTTCACGTGATGACCGCCAAACTTCACTTTGAGGAAGGCGCACGATGATGATGATGATAATGATAATTTGTAGGCAGAACAGCTCGGTGAACTCACAACGCTAAAGAACCCTGAGTAGGAGTACTCCGTGGTAACGATGGCGTCGCCGGGGTCCAGCAGCAGCTCCACGCACTGGTAGATGCCGTGCTGCGCGCCGCACGTGGCCAGCACGTCGCGCGGCTGCGGCAGCGGCGGCGGCCGGTGCAGCTGCTGCTGGTACGCGTGCAGCTCCGTCAGCAGGCACGGCAGCCTGCACGACCGAGCAATTACAATCCATGTATGAGACGAGCACATGTTGTAGAGCAGAAGCGCTACCAAGATACCACGTAGACTAGACTGATAGACTTTGAGAACACTGAGGAATTGGCCGTTCACTAGTCGACGTATAGCGCAAAGAGACGCACCTCGCATCAGAATATTTTTATCACCGTGTGATTGAACCACTGTTGAACGAAACGACTTTGGAAAATCAACAATGACAATTTGCCAGTGCGTTTACCCAAAATCTAATAATAGTTTAGACCAGTTACCCGTATGAAGGTATGTGCTGCAGCTTTAGATGCCTACGACCGTAATAGTTACCCCTGTGAAGGTATGTACTGCAGCGTGGTGGCCAGCTCCTTCTCGTCGAACACCATGGTGCCGCCGGCGCGCATGCTCAGCTCGAGGCGCGTGAACGGGAAGATGGCCTCGTTGGGCATGCCCTCCGCCAGCGACAGCATGCGCTTGCCCACCTTGTAGCCCAGGGTAGCTGCAACGAGCGCGACACGACAACACTAAATAGGCATCTTCTAGGCAAGCGCGTTCCATCTTAGGCAACATCTTAACTTCCTTACTAATGTTATATATTATACGAAAGTGTATTTGTTTGTTGTCGCAACAGAATTACTAGTTATCCACGTGATTTTTTGCTTGTGTATAGTTAAGGACCTGAAGAGTGAAATAGGCTACTTTTTGTCCCGAAAAATCAAGAAGCTTCCGCGGAATTTTTAAAAATTAAATCCACGAGGACGAAGTCATGGCATCAGTAAGCAATTATAAAAAAGACAATAGATATACCCAAAAAATATTAACGAAACTGTTAACTAAGCTTTTTTTAATTCGGGCATTTGTATAGGGCAAAAGCTAGTAATAGCTTTTGCCCGCGACTTCGTCCGCTTGGAGTTAGGTTAGGTTAAAAATTCCGAGGGAATTATCTGTTTTTCCGGGATAAAAGGTAGCCTATGTCACTCTATGCATATTGCATATATATCTCGCATGTTTTAAACTTCTTCAGTCACGCATGTAATATTTTAAAATTTAGTTGATTTTGGTAAATGAAGTTTCTGAACTAAGTTTTGAAAAAGAAAGTTTAGCAAAATTTTTATTTGTCATTTTTTTAATAATAAATTGCAACAACTAATTGAAGATAAATAAATGAAAGTCTACATGAAATTCGGGCGTAGGTACCGTGGCGT
Organism: Hipparchia semele; assembly: GCA_933228805.2. Taxonomy (NCBI): domain Eukaryota; kingdom Metazoa; phylum Arthropoda; class Insecta; order Lepidoptera; family Nymphalidae; genus Hipparchia; species Hipparchia semele. The sequence continues at coordinate 15,705,749 of OW121715.1, read as the reverse complement.
GGGCGTGGGCGTGGGCGCTGATAGCGTCGATTACAATACACTGACAACCACTTTTAGCTACAGTCATTAATATGCCAAATATTTAAATCACTATGTTATGCAAATTTTATAAAAACAACATTCAATGAGTTGCTTTATTAACAGATTACAAGTAGAAATAGTTTTCATTTTATTAGGAGAGAGGCTTGCGCTTGACTTGACGACAATGGATGATGGAAAGCATTGATAAAGTCTAGGTTGGAGCGCGCTTCCCTAGAAAATGCTTATTCACTACGATATCTATAGATTTATTGTAAAATATCGATTTTTTTAATGAAGAAAATAATTATTTCCAATTTCCCGATCAATTTAATAGATCCCTACGTAATTTTCCCTTAAATCCCTTTTCGTGTATGAATAAAAAAAATATTTTTGTATGACAATGGAATCTTTAGTGGCGAATCTTTTCTACGAATTTGTCTGTAGTAGAGAAGGGAATCGCTATATTTGGGATGCGGGCATAAAAAAATGCAAATCTAAAATTCATTATAAGAGATCGAGTATAATTTTTTTATTCCTGATGGTAAATGACAATGCAGTCTAACTTGATACTAGATGATTTGGACGTAGGTATGGCAAATGCAATTGAGACCATGCCTGTAAACGGTTTCTATATGCCATCGTACCGCAACGTTTGGTCGCTGAGCGGCACTTCTTCAACGCTAGACCGATAACTAGCCACGACCAACCTCCCTTCAGTGGATTGAGTCCATGGTTTGGTTCACTTAAATGAAAATGAACTCACTTATTTGCCTGGTGAACGCCGCCTCCCTCCGTAAAGCTCTCTTACTGAAGAATCTCGCGTAATCCTTCTCGTCTAGAACTCTATATTTCTGGTCCAAGTCGCACTTCACGTCCGGATAAAATTTGAAAATGTCCTCCACGTTCGAAGACGAAGCGTAGCGACAGTGCGCCCGCGCCGCCGCCGCGCCCAGCGGCTGTGCGTCCAGCAATTTTATGAACAACCTTCCGTTCATTTTAGGCAAATTCGGTTTCACTTTCCAAACGTTTTTTCGGTGTTCCAAAACGAGATTTATTTAAAACTAAGGTGAAAATTAAGTAAATAATTTTGTTGTATAGAAATTGTTTTAGTAATTTATTACTGTTTTTGAAATAACAAAGTCCCTACTCTATTGCATTTGTTTTATTACAAAGAAATAATTATAATAGTTTGATTATTCGATATTATTTTTTAATGAAATTACGTTAATAATTTCGATTAGCGCTTAACTTCGACCGTCTGAATGAGCGCTGAACCCGCAATGAGTCAAAACCGAGAGCGAATGATAACAATTGTTTTTTATTATTATTTTCGGCAACGGTGCTAATTTAATAATAATAAATCGATAACAGTGTAAAATTATTACACCTACCGCAATCGCTTGATTAATGTAATTAATTTTAATGTACATTTGGCGGGATGAATTTTTATAATAAAAATATTGTGCAAAATAAATCAAAAATTTGAAACTTAGGTACTGATTTTTTTTTGAAATCTAAATACACTGTGAGCATTAGGAATTAAACTCTATAATTTACGACCAAACGTAATCAAATATTTTTTACTAATTGTATAGCAGTATAATAGCAACAGTATAATAATGAAGGAAAAATCGTGAGAACTTGAAAACGTGAATGTTGTGTATAATGTTCTCATAGTGTGTGAAATCTGCCAATAAGCAGTTCCAGAGAAGACCTGTGCCCAGTGACCGGTGCGTGTTCAGAATGAAAAACAAATTGAAGTATAAACAAAAAAAGATTGACGATTCAAAAGTGCTTGTAAAAGTTTATTTGAATAAAAAATATTTCTATTCTATTCTATTCTATTCTAGATCCTCACCTTTTCATAATTTGAATGATTTAGAGTTTCGTGGTGAAGAAAATTCGCTTCCCGACGGTGTAGCGACCGTTTTAGTCTCTGGCAACAATCTAAAACACATAGAAAACAAATAACTCGTCAGAATGAAGAAGGTAACACAAATTAACGGAAATCATAACTTACTAACTCACTTGTTCTCAAAGGTGTAAGTCTGACAATTTGCATTGGGCCGGCGCAGCTTGGTGAATAGGGCCTATAATCCTTTTCTGAGAAGAGACCTGCGCTTCATAGTGAGCCATTCACGGGTCATTAACGACGACGATGATGATGATGATGATGATGATGATCACTTACTAACCTCATAACACGCGAGCACTCCTCGGCCAGGTGCTGGAACGAGGGCAGGGGTTCAGGCTCGTAGCACTTCAGGGCGAGGTAGGGCGCGCCGGTGGTCACTGCCGATCTCGTCTGTACAAAATTCAAATTGAAAATCATCTATTTCATATAGGCCAACTTGTGGCACTTATGACATTTTTATGCAAAGTATGAAGTACGAAGGTCACACTCACAGCTTCCTTGTTCGCTTCCATTTCGTGCAGCTTCTTGTTCAAGTCGTGCTTGAGGCCACGCATCAACACGAAGTCTTTTTCCAGTATACCTTGAAGTCCTTTATTTAACATAACATATTTTTAGTCAACCATTTTCATCCGGATACAAATTTTTCTACTTTCAATTTCTTTGTAAAGTAGGTGCGTATTGTAAGCAACGCAATACGGAAAACCTAGCGTTGGTGTACCCCACTTAGGTGGACCGACGGCATCCCAAGATTCACAGGAACAAAAACAAAATCGAAGCATATGGGAATGTTAAAAATGTACAAATAAAATCTTACCAGCTTTTTCTAACAGCTCATCCAGATCTTGCAGCGATTCCTCCGCGGCTACTGGCGCTAGAAATTGCGAGTAAGGCGTAGGCCTGGAGCTCCTGGCAACTGGTGCGGCCGGGGGCGCTGACAATATACTACACATTATGATGGCCCATGTTGTTGGTGCTTCGACGAAACTTAAACCTTCAATTATAAAATCTTCTCTAACCCCGATAGAAACTGTAATGGCTGATAATTTTGGTACCAATTGTCTCTTTTCAAATCTGACCGCCCTTAACCAAAAACAAAAGATTGATTCATTTGGACATAAGCAAAACTCTTGATGATTGTTTGTACTCTTGTTTTTTTATGCAGAGGCCATAATTATTTTATACTATCTAGCTTTTACTCGCGACATCGACCGCATGGAATTAGCTTTTTTTAAAAATCCCACGGAAACCCCTTGTTTTTCTGGGATAAAGTATGCTATGTTACGTTGTGTCTCTGTTTCTGGGATAAAGTATGCTATGCTATGTTATGTCTCTCGGTCCTAACCTAATCCATACTCACGATGATATATTAGTAACTGAGCAACGGCTCCATTGCTACCTGATTTAAGGACAACTCAACAAACAAATACATTTTCGTCTTTAAAGTAAGGATTTTTCTCCTAGAGCGTGAAAAGTATACAAACCTATTAAATCCGCAGGTAGTTCCCAGAACGAGGGTCGTCGTGCTCGCAGCGTGTCGCCCGGTGGAGGCAGCACGGGGCAGTCCACCTTGCGCAGCGCTACGGTGCACACGTAGTCGCAACAGGTGATCAGGATCTCCGCACGATTAAAGCGGAGGTATTCACTGAAAATGTTAAAAAAAGCGAATAAGAATGTAAATCCAGAAAGAAAGCACAGAGGTAGACGTTCTTGATCGAATAATTTTCTTGTACGTGACATCTAAATGTTTACGTAAAAGAAAATTAATCGATAAGGATAAAGTTCGTAAAGGAATACCTGGTGAAATATGCTACGATGAAAGAGTTTTAAAGTCAGAATATAAAATTGTTAGATTAATAAGGTGTCTTTAAACGTAAAAACTTAATAGTAGACACTTTACTGCTCAGTTGACACCTTACAGTCAATAGGGACTATAGTATCAGTTTATAGTTTGAATTATCTTAGTTGAAACTTACGGATCCTGGTCCAAGTCCCGCTGGTCCCAGGAGGCGGGCCCCGGCGGTGCCTGCAGCATCAACCCGCCCGTGGAGCCCTGGTACACACTGGAGCCGCGACGCGAGCCCGAAGGCACACTCGATGCATCTTCCTCCGTTTCTGCCTTACGAGGCGGCCCTTTACAGTCAAATATAGGAAGGTAGGAGTAAAACATTACAGAACTTCGCAACTTTCGCATTCCATTTTTTAAGTTTAGTCAATACTTACCCGGATGAATGCTGATAGTTCCAAATTCTGCCTTTTTGCCCAGGACTCCAAGAAAAGGAAACTTGATTTTCACTGTTTGCAGAAGGCACTCCTCATAAAGATCCCAAATATGGACGAACTGTTACAAAAATTATTACATTAGAAAGATGCAAAAACCTACTCTTAAGGTGGAATTCAAAATTTTATTATCTCTCCGCTGTCCTGCGGAACTTATGGTCTCCTACCGTGTTTCGATAAACCTTACAGTAAAGAATTAACTCGAATGCTCCTTTGAAAGAACTTAAAATCATCCTCGGTAACTAAATAGTCATCTACATCTACATTCAATCAAAAAAAAAAAAAAAACTTTTTTTTTCGAAATCATTTTAAAAGATGCCACGTACACAATTGCTGCAATAGGCCACTACGATCTCCATGCTGGCTACAACGGCTACGTCAAGCACGGCGGGCGTGGCGGGCGCGGCAAGGCGCGCGAACTGGCAGCCCTGCGTCTCCCACAGCCGCACCACGCCGTCTGCACTGCCAGTCGCCAGCAGGTGCAGCGCCGGCACCATGTGGAAGCAGGTGATGCCCTGGAAAGGTGGCATTCAAACGACAAATTACCAAAAACCCTATTAAATGATCTACAAGGTATAAAGGATCCTTAAGAGTTGCGGTGCTACCTTCAATTCATTCATCTCAATCCATCACCGACTTACTGCAGAGTACAGGTCTGCTCTCGAATGAGAAGGCCGCTGGCCATAATCCGCCATGCTTGGCAGTGCAGATGGACAGATTTCGATAGCTACCAATACCTCAGTGAAATGTATGAATTATTTCCGAAGAAAGAAACTATTCCGTTGGAAAGGAGAAAAATAAACAGGAACTACTGTTGTTCCCATGAAAATTGAAGCAGGAGATGATGGTTGTGAGATGTGGTGCACCAGATTAATGACTATTCATCCTAGCAAATTTCTTTCTACTTGTGATATTTATGTGAGCTTTCATTCATCTTTCGCAAACGGTTGAGGATTAATGTTATGCTCAGAATTCTATATATTCTTCACTATAGGGTTAAAACGTATTATTAAATATTAACATGCTTTCTAAGGGATATTTTTCTAATGAACAGTTACTCACTCTCTGCACTTTGAACACGTAGTCCTGCAGCAGGCCGGGCGCGTGTCGGCAGCGCACGCCCACGGCGCTGTCGTGCGAGCAGGACCACACCATGTCGCCGTCGCGGGCGAAGCTCACGCGGCGCACCGAGCGCGAGTGCACGCCGCGCCACGTGCTCACGGCGCAATAGTGGCTGTGAGGAGGCGACGACAGCTCCTGACGATACAAGTTATTTAACAATCGCTACCAGCGACACTAATGTCCACCTATTGGAGGATCTGCCAACACTGCGTTTTCCGGTAGAAATTACCACTGCATCCTAACATCCATCACAGTTCTTCGAACTATATGCCCCACCCATAGCTACTTCAGCGTCGCGACTTAACGACAATGTCGGCAACTCTGGTTCTTCTACGAATCTCCTTATTCCTGATTTGATATCGCAGGGATAATCTGAGATAATCTGGTCGATGAAGAGAGCTATCTCCATCGCCCAGATTATTCGGAAGACACTAGCTCGAGGTGTACCAAAACATGGGAAAATACTTCTGGATACAAATTAACGGGAGACTCACCATCCAAAAGTAATAGTTGATGTGGTCTTGTGTTTTGGTGTACAGCAGCGACAGTCTCGGCTGCAGGAAGCGCACCCGCGTGACGTCACCACACTCGGTGCCGAACATCAGCTCCGAGTGGCCCCCGTCCACTGCAGGGTTGTAGGCCAGGCACTGCGGGCCAACACGCAAACACGTTGACAGGCTTGCTGATAGCCTCATACGTATCAACATCATCGTCATCAACCGATCAAGGAGCCCCACTGAGCGTAAGTGACCTCTCAGAGCAGGGTTACATGCCATAGTCCACTACGCTGCTGGCCAAATACAAATTTTCAGACTTCACACACTTTGAGAAAAAACATTATGGAGAAGTCTTTTTTTGCTACTTGCTGCACGGTACTGGTTTTCAAAAACTCTGTCTAACTTTAAAATAGATTTTGGAAAGAAGACTAATAACAAATGAAAAACCTTGTTTCATTAGATTGCGATGAAAGTTCTCACCATAGGAATGTTGGGCAGACCGGTGATGCAGTAGACGGGCGAGTGCGAGAGGGTGGTGGCATCGTAGAAGGTGAGGCTGCGGTCCGATGCGGAGAACAGCAGGCACTGCACGTCCTGCAATTATAATCTTTACTAATTTTGTAAATGCCAAAGTGTGTTTTTTTATTGTTTTTGTTTTTTTATTGGTTTGTGTTTTTATTGGAAACGATCAGCACCGACGGAGCAACGGATCGACATGATTTTTTGCATGAATACCTATACACAGAGTTGAGAACTTGGAGAATAACATTTATTTATTTTACTTATTAGGGCTTAAACAGTTTACATTATACTAAAAATTAATAAACATGTACAAAACATACAGATAAAAAATATAATAGATAAAAATAAAGAAGCCTCTAAAAATATACGCTATTTTTTATCCCGGAAAAACAGAGAGATTCTGTGAGATTTTAAAAACCTGACTATCCTTTAGTTCTGATATGCTCTATCCGTTGTCGGTACAACTACTCCTAATACTAATTAACGAGCTTTTTCACGTTAAAAAGTCTAAATACTTATAAAAGAAAAAGAAATAATACACAAGACCTCGATACATTACATGCAAAGTTCTTCGTTCTTTGACTACGCAGTGCCAATATCTTCGAACATTCAACCAATATAAATAGGTTCCTTACATTTAAATAAATCGCGTCAGTAATCCAACAATTTTTGACCCGACGATGAACTCCTGTTCGATGGTAAAGTATCTGAAATTAAAGTAAGCAGCATTATTAATTGGTAGAAACTTGTTTTGCAAAACGATAAGATAGGATTTATTGCTCGGTTAACGTTCGAAAATTTAATTGCTTAAATAAACACTAACAGGGTAATTGTACCAAAAATCTCCAGAGTCACTGCTTAATATATCATGGGCAAACCATAAGGTGCGTGATGCACTCTCTATTTATCTTGCTACCAAGTTGGTTCCAGTCCAGAAACTTAAAGGTGTCCTTTAATACGTGCTGTAAAGATCTTTCAACATAATTTGAACGCGCAATAAATGTTACAGTCACAAGATGCTCAAGTACCGGAAATTGCAACGAATTGGAAGACCCTTTACTAGGTCGCCGATCTCAAGTGAGAGCGATGGCCTTTACTGAATACAAACGACACAAGATCGTGTCCTGTGGCGACCCTTGCAAGAAGACCTATAATCGGTTAGACAAAAACAATATTTATTCTGGAGAGAAATCAGCTGGAAACCAAAACCAGCTGGTCTATGGTTTCCAAATCTGGATCTTGTTTATAATAATAGCGATCTGGTATTTTTTTTTCCTACCATAAAGCACCATGTAACGGTGGCTTTATTTTATACTACCATCTAGCCTGTGGGCTAATAAGTAATATTACTTTAACTTAAACTTCTACTTATCGATAGCGATCTGGTATTAAGTATAACTTCGCTATCGCGATGTACATTGTTGTCAATCGTAAAGCGCCACCTAGATCCATCGTTGTGAGTTTTTGCTCACGCGAGTGTGGAGTAGCCACAGACACAGACAATGAGACGACACACCTCGTAGGAGGAGAGCAGCTGCAGGTCCCCGGCCAGCACGCCGACGCGGCCGCCGCGCGACACGCACGCGTAGCAGAACGAGTTGTCTCGCTCCATGCTCACCAGCCGCACTATGGTCTCGCGCTGGAAAACCATCAAACAGATCTCTCTTTTAAACAAAGTCTCATTGACAAAATCAACCTAATATCGATTGCCATGAAAGATATATTCGTAAGTTATTGAGAAGTTTATAATCGACCAAACGAATCGACAATTCCAAGTATTTTTTGCGAGGCGAGGCGCGCCACCAGCTGGCGCCACCACACGCGGCTCGGCCCAGCGGGTCCAGCGCCGGTCACCTATCTTCATCCACTCGTCACCTTGCAGTGGTCCAGCCTCCTGACACCGCGCACGGCGACGGGTGCCCAGCGCTCGCGGCGCGTTGCGGTGGCGCGCGCGCCGGCGGCGGCGAGGCGCGCCACCAGCTGACGCCACCACACGCGGCCGCGGCCCAACGGGTCCAGCGCGCGGAACAGCCGTTGCGCGTGCGGCTGGTACTTGCGGTGCCCTGCGCCGCAGATAGGCAACACTAATATTAATAGTGGTTCGCCCCGAACTGAGACCTCGCGGTATCCCATAATTCCCAAAAGATAGTTTTAATTATATATTGTAATAATGAATCTTCTTCAACCCAAGCATCTAGACGGCTGGCTCCATAATAAACGAGGCCTGAGATCCTTGAACTAACAAAGATCTTAATATTAATGCCGTTCCGTTGTTCGATTGTACATTAACTAATGCTGAAGCTAACAACACCTGACAACGCTCGGTACGTTGATGACAACAAATAGCATTGCTGGTTTTGCTCTGCGAGGATGTTGATGCGGTAGGGCCGCTCCCATTTCCTTCGACTGGTTTACCAATTTTAGCATCCTCTTCAGCTGGCTTTTGTGGCTGTAATCTATGGAGCAGAGAATGGTGTGTTTTGGCGACACAAGTACATTTGGTGGTCCTTCCCTAAGCAGTTAAAACAAAGACTTCTGGATTGGACAAACTCATGCCGTGCGTTGACATCTACTTTAGCGAATCCCTTATAATTGTTTAGTTTATGTTCCTCTAAACAGTAGGTACTAATCGAGTTACTACTACTAACAACATGCAAAGTCTTAACATTACTAAGCTTAGTTTTAGTTACAAATTCTAAAACTATATACTATTGCATCTAATGTTAAGAGTTAATTTTTACAATATATAATTAAAACTATCTTTTGGGAATTATGGGATACCACGAGGTCTCAGTTTGGGGCGAGCCACTATTATTTAGTTTTTCTGCTACGGTGGAACATTTGTAAATAGTGACAAACATACATAGACTTTTAAAACCATAGCTGTTTCTTTTGGCTTTAGAAAGTTACCAAAAATGTTCTCCAGTGCAGCGACGAACCCCTTCTCGTCCAGGCACAGGGCGGGCGGCTGCGGGGCGGGCGCGGGCGGCGTGGGCGGCGAGGGGGGTGCCGCGAACTCGATCCCCTCCTCCGCCGCCGCCGCGCGCATCACCTGCTCCAGTCTTCTAAAGATAACATTAATTCTTTCTTAAAAAAAAAAAAAAAAATACAATGGGCATGGATGGATAATGGACATTTTAAGCAATGTCTAGTCTAGACCTCATGTCTAGGTTGATTCGAGCTTATCTAAAAGATAAATTTAGAGTCTCTTCTTGCCTTGAAGATACTTAAATTAACTACGTTGCAATCCATATCTTAGTGGTTCATTTCAGAAAGGTTGAAAGCATTTCGTGCGAGTAGATTGAATTTCAACCACTTAATCGGTTCATTTGTTGCGGCGTGATTGAGAAATAAACATCCACCGTCCATCCAAACTTTCACATTTGTAATAGTAGGTAGGTACTACAAAGCTGTAGGTAGTCTGCACCAGTCAGTCAGGCAGGAAGTTACTGCAGCTAAGGCCCAGGTTCCACACCTGTCGATATCCATCGCTGCCGCATTCTTCTCCTTGGCCTTCTTGAAGCACCGCCGCAGCTTGCTGAGCGCGGCCGGCGTCAGCTTCCTCATCAGCTCCCGAGACAACGACTCCTCGTCTTCATCACTGCAATGCACAGATACGATTTGAAACTTTCAAAGAAGTAATGGGTAGGTATAGTTTTATATCAAACTCGAATTCAATCATAATATTTTTTGATAAGTTAGGATAGTCTATAATCTATATGATGTAAGCTAGCTAATCTGAAAAAGGGATGCCAGTGTTGCCAAGCCCATATCCCTAGCGCTGTTTTACAGTTCGTCATCAGACAGACGATCAGGTAAATACAAATATATTAAGAATAATGCACAGGATTGACGGGACTTAACCCAATAATGTATTAGATTTAGACAAAGGACCCACTACCATAAATTAAGAACTTTAAAGAAAAGTAAATGAAAGGAAAACGAAAGTGAATTGAACACTGATTCAGAGCAAGATGGTGAAATGCACATAGATTATTTCCCAGAAGTTCTCTCAGCATCAGCAAACTTCCTCATGATATTCAACTTGTTACCTCAGGAAACTCGTGCCATCTGCATCCCTATACTAGAAGTATACATTAGGTCCGCACGCGTAGTATACGCACCAAGTCAAGCTCTCTTCCGAGACACTTCTCACCGAGTAGCTCCTCTCAAATATCTCTGAACACTCCTCGTTTAGCGACTTTTGCGATTTTATGGACATGTTGCTCGCCAGACATAAGAATGACTGCTTGGAATGACTGTTTCTTCGTAACTACTTGTTCAATGGTAACCATAGCTTCATCTTTGTTTTGTCGATAGTGCGATACACGCAATATGGGATCAGTCCCTTCCGCTCCAAGAATACCTATAAAGGAAAATAAATCGCAGAACAAGTAAGTAAGTAGGATATAACTAGTGCGATTTATGTTTTTAATTCTTCTTCATAAATTCATGAAGATAGGTACAATGAGCCTAAGTAACACTGAAATATCAAAGTTGTCTATGTTCTTAACTAGACTTCAGAAGATAAGTTTTATGTTAATTTTCAGGGAAAAGGGGAATAGGGGATAATAAAAACTGCTTAAATCTAAAATTAATTGAAAACAAATAGGATCCCAATCATTTTCCAACCCATGCCTTTTTAAAAACAGCACCTATTGAATAAAATATAGCTTTTATGTGTTTCGTATCTACAAAAGAAAATAATATTGTATTAAATTTTTTCTTTTTCAATACAACTAAAAAATTATTAATTATGCGTTACATTAATTATGTAACTTATATATACATAGTTTTGCTTTTTAAGAATTCATTTTCATTATAATATTGCAGCGCCATCTACAAGAATATACAAGTACTTGTAAGCAAAGAAAAAAAATTCCTGTGCTAAACCAACCGTTCAACTTCACGGTTGCACAATGCAACCGTGAAGTTTAGCTACTGTGGGATAGATGGCGTTACAGGTATATTATAAAGTATTATGTATTGTTGGCTGGAAAATCCGGGATTGTCTCGGAATTACGTGTCTTGCCCTGTGTCTAGGAATAACACTTTATAGTCCCGCATTTCGAATACCTACCACTTATTTTTTATTACCCCTATCGGTGGTACGTGTAGGTACGATGTGCTACGTGTACGTTCACCGTCTGCGCTTGATTTCGTTATTTTTTACGTCGAAAAAAGAGGCTGTTCTCAATTCATCGCGTATATTTTTTTTAATGTATGAGCATGCATAACTTTTCACAGAGTGGTCCAATTTTTGGTTCCATTTTTTTAACGACTTCATTATAAAATAAATTCCATCTCTATAAGGGTAGTCGCACTCAGTTTTCCCGATTCTATCACGCATAACTTTGTACTGTTTGTACTAGATTATCCGATTTCTATAATCCTTTTTTCATTGAATAATATGCCTATTATGATATTAATTATTATGCTTCAAAGAAAAATTAGTCACTAAAAATTAAAAAATAATATTTCAACAAAAAATTAAACCGACGATAGACGCAACTAAGAAGGAAAAATAAATAAACCTTTTTAGTTTTAATAACTAAGCTTCCAAATTAAACTAATCTAAGCAACTAATTTTGACTTGGAGAAACACTTTATCTATGCTTAACAAAACAGCTTGTAGTTAAGCAATCTCGCTGTCAAGCTTAAAAAATAAGGTAGGTAGGTACTTGCCAGGAAGGTCATTAGGGAATAAAATGAAACTAGAAGAATGAACATTGTCTATTGTATGTATGTATGTATTAATACTTACACAAGATACCGTATACTACACAGACTATACAATATGTACCCGTAGGTACAATTCGACCGACTTGCTTCACTGACACCAAATCACTTCTTTGCTCGGCTTGAAGTAAAAATACGTGAAAACTGGTACTTGATTTTGTACATGAAACCATAACCATAGTACCAAAGTATAATAAGCAGCAAGTTTACGAAAAAGTCTCACTGTTAAAATAATGTAGGTAATAGGAATAGTAGAATACCTAATAATGTATCAGGCCATACTATAAGGTTTAGCAAAGTAACTTTTAAATTAAAATGCAGCAGGTTCTTGCACAAGCAGAACAATAATTATACTTGGGATTAAACTTGACTTGACCATCCACAGTATAAAAAATCTCAGGAAAACCGAGCAAATCTTATAAAGGTATTTTTGTTTTAATAACAAGTTGGTACCCAAATTACTAAAAATTAAGTTCACTTAGTCCTTGAATTAATAAAAATGTAGAGTTCAATAATTAATTGAACTTTACATTTCACAGTTACCCACTTCATAAGCAAAAACCACACATACCTATCGGGTGTACTTGTTTATTATAATTTAACAAATTATTTCATTAAAATATTAAAAAATTGGTTTCTGCTTGAAAAGTATTGCTCAAAAATTTTTTTGGGACATTATTAATTCTATTATTTTTGGGACTAAACTATTACATTAATCAATTATTTATTATTAGCAAATTAATACAAAAAACGTAAAGGAAGCCGGTACCATTTGTCAGTAGATAAATAATATACCTAGGTTCCGAAGTGATAAAAACAATAATACAGAAATATTCATAGCTACTTATTAATTATTATACAGGTAATATACAAATTAACGGACGGCTATTATAATAGAAAATAATCGAAAAAAATAATAAAAAATCTTTGTATTGGCGGCGTACCAATTCACAATAATAATATTCGCTTATTCACCTCGGCACCCTTAAATAAATAGGAACTCTCAACCACTGTATTATTTTTTAATTCAAATATTAGTGGCCGTCAATCCCAAGCAATAAAAACCTATTAAAATACATATTATGTATTCATCTTTAATTATAACCAGAAAGTTGTGTAAAAACATATTATAATACATGAGTTTCACTGTGAGTGCACGGTAGTCATAGGCAAGTTCCCGTAACACCCAGTAGGTATTATAATATTATTGTCTATTATCTAAACGGGTAAAGAACGGATCAGAAAAGATAGTCCGCAACTTCTGGCGGCAAAAAAGTCAGCAACGAAATCACTCGTCTGCAACTTATTTATTTAACTTGCACGTTAAATAATTTTACAGCAATTATAATATTGACGAATTTCTAGGCGTAAATAAAAATAGATCACTATAGTTTTGCTTAGAAACTTTATTTTCTTGCCAACAGTTTTATATTATTTCGCTGGCCAAATAGTTATATTGCCTGACAATATTTACTATAACGTTGCGCCTGATTTTGTTGCTGACAAAAACAATGCTGATGCTGACCAAATAATATGATGTATGATGACAGTATGTAATCTTTATGACCTAAGCTGTCACGTTTACGCAAATAAAGTGAATCTGAATCTAATATTACATTATTAGGGAGAAGTGTTGCCAGTTCATGTACTTCCGGGGTATTCACAGAATATAAATAATAATCGTGGGGCTATTAGGTATATTTTTGTAAGATATGCAATAAATACACTTTGTACAAGACGCGGGCAGTCCAGCAGCAATACAAAATTACTTCTGTATCTGTTTAATGTAAAGACAATAATAATTTAATACCGAAAGTAACATAAAACCTTCCGTTTAAATATAATGGTTTCTCTTTTTCATGACTTACAATAAAATTATGCTAAGTATTCGCGAAGTTTGGAATGTATGTATATCTTACCGGCTATAACCTCGAATACAGTCGCAAATACATCAATTATTTTTTTATTAATAGTCTAGAACTATCTCATACTTTATTAATATAACTTAACAATAAATAGCTTATTATTGAAATCTATCACTATAATTATTATTGTACGAACGCGTATACATGTATTTTCAGATACAGCTCACATTTTACACTATTATTAATTATTATTTAGTTAAATATTATTTAATGTCCTGGACACGATGCCACTGTTGTCACTTTATTTTGTTACAAATATGTACTTAATAAAGGTTTATCTTATAACTTTGGCAATAATATTGTATTATAGTGAAGTTCATATTTTGCGCAATAAATATTTTAAACCATTTTATAAAATAATATAGAAATAGTATAAATAAAAAATATTTGAAGGATTTTATTAAGTTTTATTAAATGATGAATTCAAGTTCATGTGGAAGATGGGCCACGGGTAACAAATTCATTTATAAGGAAAGATAAAAAAGCAATGTCCAGGGAAAGAATACCTACTTAAGAATTAAATAATGTGATGGATGCGTTTCTCACTTTTTAAAATTTTTCGACCATTTTTCGACCTCTTCTCTATTTTTGACATTTCCAGTGGCTAGTTGAAAATAAAAGAACTGTCAAACCCGCATTTCTTCATAAATAGCAGGTTGAACGATAGCCACTGAGATAGAGAATGGTCCCCTCGGACGCGTTTGGAGCCTTCATGGTTATATATTTTTTATGTATGGAGCAAATAAAATTATTATGAAATGAAATGAATTAATTTTTGCCAAAACATGTTCATTATTGTAATGCATTTATTATTGCCTATTGAAAAGAGAATAAGTCCTACTTCAAGAACATATTTAATTTTATTTGTAAGAATTCAGTGACAAAAAAAGTTTTTTAAGTAAGATGTAGAGACACTGAGTTTAGCTCAAAAATTCATTATGTTTCTTATTGGAATTCTGCTTAATGTAATAAACAATGTTCGGTTGCTGCTTAGCTGTTGGGTGCTGGCACAGAAATATATCGAGATGAACGGAAAAAGGAAAATCTATCTCGACATATCGCACACATTAAAAGTCTGACAACTCAAAAAAGGTTACCGTTTATTAGATGGAAAAAAAATATTTCTAAATCTTTTGTTACCTTTTTTTACTAAACTCAATTTTATTTTACTACACATTGCACAACACATTCATTGCGTAGACTAAAATTGAGTTTCATAACTTAACAAAAAAAAGATTCACTAAAAGTTTTTTTTTCATCTAGTGAATCCGATCTTTTTTGAGTTGTCAGACTTTTAATTTAGGTGTGCGATATTTGAATGGGTGCTGGGTGGGTGCCGGAGCCGCGCGCGGCGCAGGTCAGTTGTAGTGCTGCTGGGGCGGCTGCTGCGGGTGCTGCGGGGGCTGCTGGGACGCGTGTCAGTACACGGGGCTGTGCGCGTCGTAGTTGAGCTGCAGGTAGGGCGGGATGGCGGCCGACAGCTCGGACGCGCGCCGCCGCAGCGCCGCGATGCTGTGCCCGCGCCACACCTCCTCCTCGCCGCCCTCGCCGCCGCCTGCCACCACCAGATATCTCTTTCAAATCGTCGGCAAGATCAAAAAATAATTACTCCAATAAATAATTGACCTCAAAACCTCAAATAACCTTGTACGCACTCCATTGTAAGCGTAAACGTAACTTTAATGCCCCGCTGCCCGCAGATGTTGTTGTTATACACAATGCACGTACCGGAAGTGGTAGGCGAGGCGTTGTTGTTGTTGGCGCAGTGCGACATGTGCGGCGGCGTGGGCGAGCCCTCCAGCGCGCCCTGCTGCCCGCTGATGTTGTTGCAGTACGACATCATAGTATCGCCTGCGGAATTGTATATAGTCAGCTACTCGTATTTATTGCTCATTTTCTAGGATCACTTAAAACGTGTTCTAGCTGCGACAGCGCATTCAAAGTAAGGAAGGAAGGAAAGGGTTCGCTGCAATTATACGTAAGAAATATTAAGAAATTCACAAGTTTTTCATTATCTCTATAAGAGATAAAAACCCAAAAATTGTAATCAGAAAGAACAGAAATCAAATTTTTTCACCAAAAAGTTCAATTCAAAAGAAATTCCGTATCTAAAAGTAAAGGCTAACTACAAGTATTTTCCTCACCGAGGGAGTTGAGCGGGTAGTGCGACTGGTAGGGCTGCGAGCCCACGGAGCTGATGGGCAGCGAGGGGTTGAGGTCGGCGGCCAGCTGCGGCAGCGCGCCCGCGCCGAACCCGCCCATCGCCACGCCGCCCTGCGACAGCTGCCCGAGACCTGGACACACCGACTCATGTTACCCTCGTTTGCCAAAATATCTTGGCGATGGCCAGGGTCACCAATGCTACTAATATTATAAATGTGAAAGTTTGTGAGTATATTTGGACGGATGGATGTTTGTTACTCGTTCACGTAAAACCTACTGATGAAACTTCACAATATAATAGCTTATATATCAAAATAATTGGTGGGTGGAACACGTCGTTGACTAGCTACGTCCTCACCTGCCGGCATGGACCAGGGCCGGTCGCCGAACACGTTGGGGCCGCACATGTCGCCCGCGCCGAAGGGCGGCAGGCCGTGCGACGGCAGCAGCGAGCCGGGCGAGCGGAACACGTCGGTGACTAGCTACGTCCTCACCTGCCGGCATGGACCAGGGCCGGTCGCCGAACACGTTGGGGCCGCACATGTCGCCCGCGCCGAAGGGCGGCAGGCCGTGCGACGGCAGCAGCGAGCCGGGCGAGCGGAACACGTCGGTGACTAGCTACGTCCTCACCTGCCGGCATGGACCAGGGCCGGTCGCCGAACACGTTGGGGCCGCACATGTCGCCCGCGCCGAAGGGCGGCAGGCCGTGCGACGGCAGCAGCGAGCCGGGCGAGCGGAACACGTCGGTGACTAGCTACGTCCTCACCTGCCGGCATGGACCAGGGCCGGTCGCCGAACACGTTGGGGCCGCACATGTCGCCCGCGCCGAAGGGCGGCAGGCCGTGCGACGGCAGCAGCGAGCCGGGCGAGCGGAACACGTCGGTGACTAGCTACGTCCTCACCTGCCGGCATGGACCAGGGCCGGTCGCCGAACACGTTGGGGCCGCACATGTCGCCCGCGCCGAAGGGCGGCAGGCCGTGCGACGGCAGCAGCGAGCCGGGCGAGCGGAACACGTCGGTGACTAGCTACGTCCTCACCTGCCGGCATGGACCAGGGCCGGTCGCCGAACACGTTGGGGCCGCACATGTCGCCCGCGCCGAAGGGCGGCAGGCCGTGCGACGGCAGCAGCGAGCCGGGCGAGCGGAACACGTCGGTGACTAGCTACGTCCTCACCTGCCGGCATGGACCAGGGCCGGTCGCCGAACACGTTGGGGCCGCACATGTCGCCCGCGCCGAAGGGCGGCAGGCCGTGCGACGGCAGCAGCGAGCCGGGCGAGCGGAACACGTCGGTGACTAGCTACGTCCTCACCTGCCGGCATGGACCAGGGCCGGTCGCCGAACACGTTGGGGCCGCACATGTCGCCCGCGCCGAAGGGCGGCAGGCCGTGCGACGGCAGCAGCGAGCCGGGCGAGCGGAACACGTCGGTGACTAGCTACGTCCTCACCTGCCGGCATGGACCAGGGCCGGTCGCCGAACACGTTGGGGCCGCACATGTCGCCCGCGCCGAAGGGCGGCAGGCCGTGCGACGGCAGCAGCGAGCCGGGCGAGCGGAACACGTCGGTGACTAGCTACGTCCTCACCTGCCGGCATGGACCAGGGCCGGTCGCCGAACACGTTGGGGCCGCACATGTCGCCCGCGCCGAAGGGCGGCAGGCCGTGCGACGGCAGCAGCGAGCCGGGCGAGCGGAACACGTCGGTGACTAGCTACGTCCTCACCTGCCGGCATGGACCAGGGCCGGTCGCCGAACACGTTGGGGCCGCACATGTCGCCCGCGCCGAAGGGCGGCAGGCCGTGCGACGGCAGCAGCGAGCCGGGCGAGCGGAACACGTTGGTGCTCTTCTTGCGCTTCTTCCACTTCGCGCGACGGTTTTGAAACCACACCTGCAATTTATTATGTAGCATTACTTCCACTTATGAAGTTGTGAGGGACGTTTGACCCAGTTGTGACAGCGCATATCAAACGATCACGCCGGTTAAGCGACGTTAACCCCGGCCGTTAACGAACAGATGACCGACGTTGGGTGTGCAAAGTTTTACTTTTCGCTCCCTCCTTGCCTCGGAGAGCACGGTAAGCAGTAGGTCCCGGCTATCATCGCTAACATTTGATGACAACCGTTAAAGCTAAGAGTCGAAATCTCGTAGATCTGAAAACCCATAGCATTATTATCCCAAGAAAACTGCTACCATCATATGAATAAAAAGAAAGAGGAAAGAAAGGGGAGAAAAGAAAAGGGGTCACGTCCCTCAGCAATGAGGAATACGGTGCAGGGAGAGAGAGATTTACACTTTATTACCTACTTATCAAGAAAATCAAAGCAAATGTCTCCGCAGAGGTTGAAATGGTGTTCCATACCTTAGCGGTTCGTTTCAGAAGAGTTGACAGCGTTTAGAAATCAACCACATAAGGATGCCAACACTTGTAGCAGTCAGTAGGTACTGTGGTAGAATAGTGAAACAGAAAAAGGTTGTGAAGTTTACTCTCCAAATTATATCCGATAGAAGACCGATAGATAGGCTAGATAAGTCAGAAAGTGTTTAATACCTATTTTAGCTAACATTGTATTGGTCATTAAGTATTCCTAGAGATAAAGTAAACTGGCCCTTGGCAGTGACTGGTGATTTGTGTTGAGATGAATAAATGATGATATTAGTAAAAGTTTTTAAACATTAACAGATCGAAAGGCATTGATCAAAATTTTGTTTCTTCTTCGCTCGGACTCTACCACAGATCTTTGGAAAAGTAAAAAGTTTTTGTACTTATGAATAGTGAAAGTTTAAAAGTGCGAGGTAAATCCTGCACACCTTGAAAGGGGCCACCATAAGTCAGAGGGCCGGGATCGCAGAAATCACTCCTAAATCTGGCAGATTATTTGCAAATCGCAGCTCGTTTATTATTCCGCAGCGCTCGTCGCGTCGGGGGTATTGATATTTATTGAGATCTCCGCGCTGACCTTTGCGATATCACTGCTGCGTAGCTACATCGTGTCTTATGTGGATGGGTAGATCTACAAATATTTTGAGGAAGAACAAACCAAAGATCCTATTGAAGTCACCTTTGAAAGCAGAATTTTGCGTTGTATCAAATAAAATCGTTTTGAACAACATAGTTAAACGTCTAATTTCCTTCCTTCAAACTACTTTCAACCTTTTTTCAATGTAAATTTTCCACTAGATTATTCAGAGGAAAACCTTCTACCATCTTGAAACTTGCATAACATTGTTTAAAAAAATGTCTACTCGTTTTAATCGTTTTAAATGCCAACTGGAAAGAGAGATTTTTTATTAATAGAGGAGGTACATAGGTGGCTATGGTACTTTTCTACCTACCCTACTGTCATGTTTTTGATCAAAATTTCCTTCTGTTAACTATTTTTTATAAATCTGTTAAGTGAGCTTTTTAAAAAGGTCCGAATCTATCCCAATTAACTGCAGTCATTCTATTTTAAATTCTCCACCTCCAAAAACTTTAATATTTAATATTATTCGAAAACCCAATTTAAAATAAGGAAAAACCAAAAAGCCAAACAATGTATACGACAATCACATTAAAGATGCACCGCGAGCGAGCGAGAGGGAAGAAAGGGCGCGTTACACGAGTGTGACCGGGGTAGGTGATGTGAGAAAGAGACAGCGATACTCATTTCGTTGGTGTCAGGAGCAAGCTCTATTATTTATGGTTTGTCGTGAAGCGTTTATTTGTACGCGGCGCGAATTTTTCTTTTGTCTTTGTTTATGTTTGTAGAACTCGGTGAAAAATTGTAGCTATTGCTTATATAAATATATTAACGAAAATTACAATTTTCTGTAATCTTCAATCACTTACTACAAAAGTAAGATTTTTTTAAAGAAAGGCTTGCTCTTTACGACAATCAATGATGGACAGAAGTGATAAAGTTGGAGCACGCTTACCTAGAACATTCCTTTTCACTCTTGTCGTGCCAGAAGGTAGGTAGATACTGAAAATTATAAGTACGTGGCAGGAACCACGGACGTCGGAAGAAAGTTCCACACCTCAGGGGTTTATTTCAGAAACAAACTAAAACGCTTCATGCGAGTGGGTCAGATAATGAGTTCAACCACATAAGGATGTCAACCCTTTGGCCTTCTCGCAGTTCTGTAGTAGAACGGCGAAGGAGGAAGATTGTAAAGTTTCTGAGCACACTCTCCACAGTGTATCTGATACTTCTATCAGCCACCGAAAGATAGCGGACCGATACATTAACACTGTTGACGAAAGAAAAGCGTTCTGAATTGAATAGAGAATGATATATCAATATGTTCGCAGTAACGGTGACAAATGATGCGGGATCAGCGCAAAGCGCACGTCATCAAAGATATTGATTCCGCGCGTGGGATAAGCCGACAGTGTTGCCGGGATTTACGTCGTTTTAGGATAGTTTTAAATGATAGGAAAGTTAGTCGCAGACACCTATTCGTTTAAATTAATCACCATTGCATCTGTTTCCAAACATTAATTACCTTCCTGGCGCAGTGGTTAGCATGTGGTGGTGTATAGCTCTGGGGTTCGGTTCGATGCGATCTGCTCCGAACCGGTGGTAGAGTCTTGACTTGTATTAAGAGCCATTTCAGGAATTTATAATCTCTGAATGCTGGTCTGATCGAGTTGGAGAGGCTTCGACTGCGCAACCGTGCCGCGAAGCGATTTAGCGGTTCAGTGGTATAGTAATTTATATTGCGATATCTGTTACTTCAAAGTTAGACCACTACCATTTTAGACTGAGTATCTCGTCATCGGATAAAAAAGAGAATAAGATTACAAACCAAGAACGGCGATGATTCTGAGCCGGACGATTTTCGATAATTCACGCCAGCAAATCAAAAATCATGAGAAAGCGATGAGACCTTCATCGTGATACCACCTTCGGTAAACTTTTTACTCTCGCATAACTATTAGAAGGAAGATATAGCATGAAATTACTTAGGTTACCTTTGATTAAATTTGTAATACCCTTCCGGCTCCAATTTTTCCAACTACAACATAGGTAATATATACCTTTAAATCAAGAGTGAATAGGCATCTTTTAGGCAAGCGCGCTCCATCTTAGGCTGCATCTTCTTAGGGTGAATTGCAACTAAAAACTAGTCTATTATATTTAAAAAACCTATACTCGACACTTAAGAAACTAATACGTAGGGGATGGTTTAGATTGGTGAAAACTGGCAGAACTCAGACAGTTCATATGAATCGACGCTATAAAATCAATAGACTGAGATTGATTCAACTTAGTGAACTTAGTGCGGCAGTTTCCAAGAATAAGTATTTCGCAAAGCCCCGCGGAGGCTGCGAGGGCGGGCGGCGGCGGTGCGGAGGTCGTAAAGGTTTAGTTAGATCGCTGAAGTTAGCTCGCCGCCCTTCGCTAAGGCTCGCTACGACTGTTGGAGTTTCCCATCTGCCAGGAAATTCAATGAGCAAGGCGTTGTAACTTTCAAAGTGCTATTCCAATTGGGTAACGTAAAGCGAGGTTAATAAATAAATATTAATAGGGATTAGGGGAAATATTAATAGATGCTGAAAAATCTAGATTTGGAAAGCTCTACACCTTTGCAGAAGGCTATCGACCATCTGTCTCGAGAAGATACCCGATTACTTCGGCCACATTGCCAGAAGGGAGGGACACAATACAGAAAAGATTGTGATTACTGGGAAAGTGACCTCGGAGACGTAGCCCGATGCGTTGGTCAGACCAAATCCGCACCACTCTCGATAGTGAGGTCCACGAAGCCTTGCATGTCGCAAAAAACCGAGGCACATGGCGCGAAATCATCTACAACAGAGTCCTTGATGGAAAGGGCCACGACCTTCAGTAATGGGGAACACGACGCAGAGAGAGAGCCATTTTTTTAAGTTTTTTGTGAGGTAGCCATGTCACTTCCGTCGAAATTCGTAACGCAACTTCCAAATTGTACGTAAGTTTCCATTTTCCGATCAATGTAGGTAGGTAAGTTTACGTGTCATGTACGCCAGTTACACCTATAAAGTTTAAGTAAATAGACAAAACTGTCTCTAAAAATAAATAATTCACATATTTTATAACACCATTACCGTCCATTAACACCGCGGAGTTTGTGTCTGTGTGTGTGGCAGCACTCGCGCGGTGAGGCGGTGTGGCGAGTAGGTGCGATAGGCAGATAGTTAGGTGCGGTTTCGTCACGCGCGTGAGTGGCGAGTTAGCGCGACGCCCCGTGTTTGCTTGTCGTGCAACGAGTCGCTGGCTGCTGGCTGCCTGAGGTCCAAAGCAAAGGAAATCAGCTCTTTGATTTTTGTAACTGTTTATACTATTTTATATTTTTATTACAGTGTTCATAAAAAGTAACGCTGCGAGCATCCGCTAAAAGTTACTTGAGCTGATTCAAAGTATTTACATAATATATTCTTTCTTTTTTCGTTTTGCTGGGCCGGTGTTCATGCATACAATGTACCTCAGTCAGAACTGAGGTACATTGGTATGTGGAGGTATGTTGGTTGTGTGTGATGCTTCACTCCGGTTGATGCCGTCACTCCAGCCTTTAAGCCGAGGACTTTCTGAAGTGATACTGAAGATCTGAGATGGTAAAGATGCGTATGATTAATTTTGGAGCTAACGTACGTTTGGGTCGAGCCCGTACCTAAAATGGCCAACATACTCTAAGCAGTGTGCACGAATTTCGAGGTTTTTTATTTCCCGCGGTAACTCTTTGATTTTCCGTGATAAAATGCCTATGTGACCGACGTTCGGCCTTTCACGGTGTTGCTGCAACCTATTTTCCCTATGGGTAAATACCCATGTCAACAACATAATTTCTCAGACATGTGACTATGCATCCAACGAATGCTACACCCGCTTATCGCTATATCGCGTCGTGTGAGTGTCGCGAGTCGCGACCGCTTGTAACTTGTCGCCGTATTGGAGCGCGCAAATGAGCGGAGCAAACAGAGCGCTCACGGTAGCTAGCACAGTTACCTACTGTTGCCAGTCGCCGCCGCTGCACTGCTGCCGCCCTACCCTCGCAACTCCAGCGGGCGCAGTGGTGAAACTGGATGAAATAGGGCAGGAAACTCATCCAGTTGGTTTTTTTATCGCCAAGTGCGAGTCGGACTCGCACAAGAAAGGTTCCGTATCAGCGTAAGATCGAGCAAAAGCAAAAGTTTTTTGAAGTGGAGGATAATACCTAACTAATTTGGGTACGGAACCCTAAAAAACATAAAAGTTACAGTAGTAACAAATAAAGATACATAGCTATAGGCTATATCGATCGTATTATGATGATTATGTGATTATAAAAATATCGCCTACTAGTGAATTGTTCGTAACGCAGCGCTGAGCGTCAGGTCGGCAGGCTGGGCTGCAGCAACGCTGTCCCCGCGCTCGCTCGGCGGAAGGCAGTACATAAGCGTAATTGGCGCTCATTCGGGGAATCGCTCGATACATAAACGCGCAAGCGTACACGCCCCGCGACGATTAGTGATGCCACCAATTTTATCGATATTAAACAATTTTATTCATTGAAACTCCCGTGCCTATGTTCTAAAATATTATAATGAAAATAAACCAAAAAGGAGGTTGTAAAGGTCTTATTATTAAGAGCAATTTCTTAAAAACCAACGTCAGAGAAAAACAATAAAATATTATATCTATCCACCGTTACTTTTGACTTATCTCTATAAAAAACTGCTATCATGTAAGTTTATCCCAACAAGCAGATATTAACAGGCTCGGCGAACTAACACAAAATCTCAATTAGAAATTCAGTAATTTTAATTTCTGATTATAAACCGCTTTCACATCCTACATGTGTATTTATCATTTGGGCACTCGTAACTTTGCAACTTTTCGATTACCGATTAGTGAAAGTTCAACTATTTATAGAAAGTCTCACAGCACCCACATTGTATTTGTCCACAGCATAAGGTCTTAGATGTTCAGAGAAAGTGGTTTAAAATAGAGATTCCTAAAAAGATACTTTCATACCCGAACAGCATATAGAACTATAAAATATAAGAATTAATATAACAATGAAGAAATAAGGCACGTCACATTATAAAATAAATATTTTGCAAAAGCAAGTACAGACCTGATAAATTATAGAAACATTTGAAATCGATAAAATATTTTTATCGACTCACAGTGCAAGCCTCAGCACCGCCCCCGCTCCACGCATAGTTTCCGGTCTGGCGGAACCAGGGAACCCTTCGCGTAGCTTCGGTTCACATCCAGCCTGCACAATTACTGGTAACTAATATAATACGCCCGTAACACAAATAGGTACCTACCGATAATTTGACTTTAATTATCGATAATGAAATACCACAGGCAATTCTGTAGTTCGTTAACACTAGCGCAGATAATATTATTCAATGGGGTCAAAAAGAGGCCAGTATTTAACGAGTGGTTCACTCCAAACTAAGAACTCGCAATATGTAAATTTTTGGCGCATTAGAAAAATTATTGCAAGACAAAAGCATAAATATGTTATTTCTATTTGCTGATTGACTGATTGTTGTTTAACAAAAGGATATGACGGATAAGGAAAAGATAATATAAAGTTATCCTTGGTATTATGTAGTGTTGCTTGACAAGATGACGTATATCAATGCTGACCTGGGGGCAGATTCTGAACTCAGTGCCTATCACAAAATGAAAGCCGCTGACATAAATTTTTTATCCATTGAAGGTTTACTATGAAATAGTAAATGACATTTCTCTTCGAACCTTCATGGATAAAAAATGGCTATCGTCGTTGGTAGGCACTGAGTTACAGAATCAGGGGGCAGAGCAACGCATGGGCTTCGTCCTCTTTGCCACTTCCCTTCCACCTTGCCCTTGATCAACAGTTTTTCTAAGTTTTCAGGGCTACGACGGGCAATGTGATCGACAAAGTCCGGCACGACTGAGATACAAGAGTAGTATGGTCTTTTTAAACAACAATAAGGAAACAAAACGTAAAGGAATTTGAGTAACAATAAGTAAAGTATATTATGTAGGAGTATTTCAACGTAGACGAACGGATAAGTTCAAACTGAATGAGTAACCGTGAAATTAAACTCTCCTCAATGCTGACCTCGATAACTGAAACTGGCCTCAATCGCCCAACCGTTGAAGGGCGGACTAAAAACTGAAAGGACGCAGGTTCGATCCGCACCCGTAGAACTATTTGTCGTATCCACTCCTGACACAAGCTTTCCGCTTATTTGGAGGGCAGAGGGAAATATAAGTCATGCTCTACATCCCATTCATATTATAAATGCGAAAGTTTGGATGTATGGATGCTTGTTACTCAATCACGCCGCAACGATTGAATCGATTTGACTGTTTGACACAGAGATAGATTATAGTCAGGAATAACACATATTTTATCCTAGAAAATAAGAGTTCCCGCGGGAATTAAAAAACCTTTATCCACGCGAACGAAGTCGCGGGCATCAACTAGTATTTTATAAAATAGTAAGAAAAAATGTGAGAATTGAAAAGTAGCTATTAAAGTAACAAAACTGAATGTTTTGATATCAATTGTAATGGCGCTCGTAATGAAATCGTCTCGGCCTCAAGTTCCCACGGCGCGGGCGCGGCGCGACTTCGAGCGACAGTCAAAGGCGCGGCTTGTGTTTCAGACATTGCATTCAATTTGACGACAACTCCGAGCCCCGGCTTAGCGAAGTTACACCGATGCGGTGTTACGGTTAAGGAATTCATTGCAGACAACTTGTACCGAAGCTTTAAGAGCTTTATTACAATTTAAAGCAATTTGTAAAGAGGTCTGAATCTCACTCGGAGAATATGAATTGCGTTTGTACGTACACATTTTTTTTTTAACATAAGCCAGGCTGAACTTAACTAATACTCACCTCTCCCCTCTAAACAAACGGAAAGTTTGTCTTAGGGGTGGGTACGACAACAGTGCAAGGCTGCGAAGCGGACCTTTCAATTTTCAATCCGCACCGTTTTTTCGTTTGACTATCTCAAAACAAAGAAATTCATTCATATTACCAACAGCTCTAAATGCTTATTTAAGTTACCACTGACAACATCGTCGTATACCATTATCCAACGGTGTAGGCCGTCGCTGCGAGTGACTGCGACAAGTAAAAAGAATTAAACCTCCCTCGAGACCAGCGCGCGGCGCGGCGGCGCGGCGGCCGCGGGCAGCAGTGATACATCTGTCGCTATCGCGGCTAAGATGCAATGCGTGTTGGAGCATTTCATTAATGTTTTCCTCTGAGTAGTAAGTACTTTACAGAAAAACTAGCTTTTGCCCCCGCGACTTCGTCCGCGTGGAATTAGATTTTGGGGTGGAATTTTCAAAAACTGTGACACACGTACTTTTTTATTTTTAACTGAAAGCTCAAATACCAACTTTGATGGAAACAGCTTGAAAAATGACGGAGTTTCATATAAACTTCCATCCCCTATTTAAACCCCTTAGGGGTGGAATTTCCAATAATCCTTTCTTAGTGTGCGCCTACGTCATAAAAGGAACCAACTGTAAAAATTTCAAGTTTCTAACTTCAGTAGTTTAGGCTGTGCGTTGATATCTCACTTCAGTCAGTCAGTCAGTCAGGACTTTGAATTTTTGATTTTTTAGATAGTCCTTGACTGTGATCTCACCTGATGGTAAGTGACGATGCAGTCTAAGATGGTGCGGGCTAACTTGGAAGGGGTATGGCAGTGTACATTCAACCCACACCCCTAAACTGTTTCTACACGCCATCGTACCGGAATGCTAAATCGCTCGGCGGCACGTCTTTATGGTAGGGTAGGGGTATGGTAGGGGGTACTAGCTACGGCTAAAGCCCGCCATTAGGCAAGGATTGAAGGAGAAATCAAGGCTTCAACAAGCAAACACGCATTCTCATAAGTGTTAATATTATTAACTCGTCTGAGAGTTCTCTATAATGTTTTCAAAGGCGTGTGAAGTCTACCAACCCCCATTGGGCAGGGAGGTGGATTATGGCTTACACTCTTCTCGCTTGAGATGAGACCTGCCCAGTAGTGGGCCGATGACAGATTGAGTTGAATGAATGAGTTTTTTCGCAAACTTTTTTGGTGTGTTAGTATGTGGTAGACGAGATACATTGAAATGTTTCAAATGAAGAAGTTCCTAATCGTTCACACTAGCTAGCAGCCTGTCTACTACTCGTACCTACCCTTCTTGTTTATAGACAACAATTTATTCATAATAACTATAAAAAGCCGATTTAACGTGCCCCCTGCGTTTTAATTACGCTTCCCCCACGCCATGGCGGCCCCGTCATATTGACTTTTAAATCTGTAGCATCACGCTGCGAGGGGTGGAGGGGAGAGGGGGGGGGGGGGCTGCAGTTATTATTAGTGGATTAGATGCTCAATTAGCTTGCACGCGTTGCTTTGTGTTTGTTTTCATGCCTAATCCCATGAATATTTGGCGCAGTTGATTTGAACCATATTTTTGGATTTAAAATAAGGGATCTTTTAGTAGATTTATCATATTAGTCATATTTCTTTTTTCTTTTATTTTTTTTTAAATAAGAGAACTTTTGAATCAAATTAGTCGCTGCGGTTACATGGCTACCTATCTAAAGAACCTTTAACAAGTTAGAATTATTAGTCTTCTTCTTTATGAACTGATAGACATCCACAGCTGGACATTAAGTCACGTGTATAGGCTTCAACATGCCTTGTGCCACCTATATCCAGCGGTTCCGCTGTAAGTCGTCGGTCCAACTAGACAATCTTGGGGTCTGGCAAAATGTGCTTTCCTGTGCGAGGTCGCCACTCTAGCATCTTGGGGATATATTTTTTAAATTATACCACCAGAAATGAATAAGGTGATCCTTTGCCTCCAGAATTCAAAAAGTATAAGATTATAAGTACTAATAACAGAAGTCATCAATTTAACGATAACAAATTATGCTATCAAGACGAGATTATCACAAATGGAAGCAAGGCAAGTAATGGTCAATCTGCGCACCTCATCGGTTCGACCACCTGGGAATCGAATAGGTGACCCCGACCTCACCCTAAGCTACCGAAATTAACTTGAATCCACCGACTCGCGTTTTGATTGCACGACAACGATACGACAACTGATATGCTCCGATTCTGTTTACCGGACCGAGTTCAAAAACAACCTAAAACAATAATAATTATAAATTGTATAAGACGTCAAAGTTAACTAAACAACTAACTAAATCTTAACTATTATAGTATCTTAGATTTAAGTTTTTGTGACATTTCTTCTGCTTTATACCGATAGACGTCCACTGCTGAATAAAGATCTTTTGATGGAACTTCCACAAGACTTATCTTGCGCCGCCTGTATCCAGCAGCTCCCTGCGATTCGTCTGATGGCCATCTAGTGTGGGGTCTACCAACACTGCTCTTTCCATTGCGGTGAGGTTTCTAGATTGGTAAAATTGAAGAATATCTAATATATCCATCAAGAGTTAACCCCATACATAAACAATCTCTTATCGTCTCTTATAGGTTGATTGGTTATTGTAGTCGTCGTAACTATGATACCTGTAGTGATAATCGCGCCGTATAAAACTAGCCACAGCACGTTGGTATTGCAAACGGCACAAAATAATGGTAAATCAAGGCTAAGCCGGCGGGGAGCGGTGCGTGCGCGGGGGGAGGGGGGGGCACAACATTCGGCTTATGGAGAAAAGTGGTTATGGCGCACTGACTGCGAGGAATCGGGCTTTTATTAACATTTGCTTTTTATACCGCCATCAAAGATATTGCTGTTTTGTTATGACTCCATTTTATGTTGCATTTACATTTAACTTTTGTTCACTAAATCTGCTGACGTAAACACTATGCTGAAGACATTATAGAAGCCACTGCAAGGTGCTATGCCCGCCATGCCATGGCTGGTAATTGGTATGATGTTGGTAACGACAACGTGAACAAATCTTCATACAACACTGCCGCAGCATCCACCACAGGCTCCAAACATTTTGCAAGAGGAGAGTGTAATATGTTGTATACAAAGATTGTAAAATTCGATTATATTCAAATTTAAAAAAAAATGTTTCCAATATTTTAGTCCGTAGCTATTATTACTCGTAGTAGTGATTCGTAGCACATGAGGTGATAGTATGTTTTGAGTTAAAAAGTAAATACATATCTTCAATGAATTATTATTTTAAATTTCATTAGGCGTGGCAAATACCGCCGACGCAGTTATCGATAGCACCTGTCAATCGATATGTGGGTGCGGTCACCAGGTGCTACTCGTTACTTTGATTTGTTTCAACCCCTACGTTACAGAAATATTGATGAACAGTGAAAACACTTTATGAATACCATTTTATAATGAATACTTAGTGAATTGGAAATTGTTTTAATGAAAGTATTGTTCTGCACTTGCACCTAATGCGTGGATATGATTTCAGACTTCTTGAATTTTATTTTTTATGATATTTTTAACTGGCACATTTTTTGTTTTGAAAAAGAGCAACTGCTGAGTTTCTTGCTGGCTCTTCTCGGCGGAATCAGCATTCCGAATCGGTGGTAGATTTTCGACTTGTCATAAGCCACAAGTTGGCCTACATTAAATAAATAATTTTCGATTTGAATTTAAATTTGATAGTGTATACGCATTTAAAATTGGCTGCAAATGATGCAATTGTAGTCTGTTTAGTAAGCAATTTGTAACATAGTATGAGCCAGCAATACGTCTGCAGTATTAGCGCAGCATTACAGGCGCTACAACGTTGACCGCGGCATAAGTTATAGGCTAATAAATCTTAATGCTGCGCGCGGGGTCGCTAATGCGCCCTAATGCTGACTGTAGCACAGAGACGCGGGGTGTCGATACTATGTCTACTAATATTACATTCAATCTTTAGTTTTTGTTTATGGGTGTGTCGTTCAATTATGCAGCAACAGATCAAAGTAAGGTTTTGCATGATATAGTTCAAAACCTGGAGTGTGAATGCCTACAATTCAATAAATTCTGGAATAAATTTCAAAATTGACATCTTTTGATATAATTTTGATCCTTTAATTAACACTTCTTTAATTTTTAATTAGCTTGAAAATAACTATTTCAAAAGAAATTCGTCATCGATATCGATAACGTGAAAGTGCAGAGCGGGGCGGCACTAGTCGTATATCTTTTTAATAATGAAAGGATTTGGTAAACAAAGTGTGGACGGGGGTGGTGGAGCGCGGGGGTGAGGAGATGCATTCTTTATTTATTTTTATTCGAAACAGCACTTGTGAATTTAAACCGAATGAATAATGAGTTGCGACGGACTTTACCAGTGACTTTACAGGTGGAATATTTAAATAACAATCTACTATTTTCAACCGGCAAAAAAGGAGGAGGTTCTCAATTCGTCGCGTATATTTTGTTACTGAGAAAGCTGAAAATACTTTCATCAGAATTATTGATAATAATAATGTTTTCTGAATCGGGCCACGGCGGCCAATCTCCACTGAAATTAGCTATCTGCGCGGAAGATATTATAGTGCTTAAGTGTGTGTGCATAGGTGCTCTCTCTATTGCCTCACTCTCATAGTCTGACGGGACTGGAGAGAGATCCAGTGCAGGACCGACAGCTTTAGGTACGTGCTTTCCGAGGCACGGGGATATTTGATCACCGCGAACTCCGGGCTAGTACTGAGATTTTCCAACCAATACATTTTTGGCCCGACCCGGGAATCGAACCAATGACCTCGTCATCCGCAGTAGAATCCAATCTGTGTTGTGCTGTCCAGTACTGATTGTCGTCAAGCGCAATCCTATTTCGGATAAAACAAAACGTCATTTCACACACGATACTGATGTCCATAGATAATAGAATCGTCTATTTCAAGCATTCGTTACGTCATCTGGTGATTCGTATAAACCCGCCTGTTAGATCTAGCTACAGGTAAAAATAATCGATGATGAACATCATCACAGCTCCCGATGAGTCATGAGTCGCGCTGATGCCACACACAGGCGCACAATGGCGCGTTCACAGACTCATTCGCACCGAGAAATAATTGAGGCAGAACAGTAGCCGATTGTCCGAAACCCGGGCTCAGCTGAGCCACCCGTGAGCACCGGTAGTGTTGTCTGTGTCCCGGATTAACGGGACGTCCTGAATTTTAGTTTGACTCGACATGAATACTGTTACTAACAGTTGCTTTGCTCGTGACTTCGGATAGAATATCAGTTAGGATTATTACAAAATTTTGCAGACGCTACAGAATTTTGTCAAGATTCTCAGCTTTTCTGAGTTTTCTATTTGGATAATTATTTCAGCATTGTCATGCTTTGCCTCGAGTCCTTGAATTTGGCTATAGATACCTCTCGACTAATCTACCACATTCACAACTGAACCTTTGCGTATCCACAGCACATAGGTACAAAATGCTTGGAAAGAGATGGAGATGGCATCTCAGATTAGATTACTTAGATAAATATTTTTAATCTATCCTTACTAATAGGCCTCAACAATCCTATTACAAATGCGAAAGTGTGTTTGTTGGTTTGTCCTTCTATCATGCTGCAACGGAGCAATGGATTACATACAAACGATGGATTCACGCGGGATTTTTAAAAACTTAATTACACGCGGAGGAAGTCACGGGTAGAAGCTACTCTAAAAATAATACTTCTCACAAAATCATTCCACGTCCCGATATTTTGATTTGGCCCCGCTTATCTCCGTAGATCCGCCATCACTAATCTCGGCCGACACCGGCCACTACTTCGCGCCCAACTGCGAGATTCTTGTAGTTTTTATTATTTATGTTTATAGTATAGGTAGGTACGGGTGTGTGTAGTCTCAGCAGCCTCTGTGGCTACTTTTTAAACTCTGAGGTGTAACGAAGACTTGTGTTTGCCGACTTTAGCTTTTATTCTGTTTTTAGTTGCACGTTGTCTGATGGAATCTCTGGTGCGACCAAATAGTTGAATAAGTTGAAACAGAACATCATTCTCATATTCTAGACGATTAAGTAATTGTTTCCGAGGCATTTTCTTACAAGACAGAACAATAAATCAAATATTTATTAGTGACAATCTTTTACCCGCGGCTTCGCTCCTGCTATCTTCTTAAAAGTAATCCGATGTTATTATAACAAAATTGCCAATTTTTATCGATTTTCAGCTGTTCTATTGGGTCTCCCCTTTTTTATTTTTAATCCACCCTTGTACCTGTTAAGGCAACCAAAAAATGTATATTCCAATCGGTTAGGCCGTTTTGATTTTTAGCCATGATTAGATTTTTATATAATATCTACTGATTTGGATTTTTATATAATACTAGCTGATGCCCGCCACTTCGTACGCGTAGATTAGGGGTTCTGGATTCCCGCGGGAACTCTATAATTTTCCAGGATAAAATGTAGCCTATATGTAAATCCTGGATATGAGCTATCTCCGTTGCAAACAGCCCATCTAACCATAGAAGAAATAAACGTTCACAAAAGTTTCCCCGTTAATGCGCGTCGACAAACTTTATAAGTTGTAATTTGCGTGTACAATGAAAAATGATAGGTAATCTTTTTCTAACAAGCGTACGGATATACGCTCGACCAGCGGGTTTGTGTTGAAGACACATTAGCGAGTGCTAGAAGCTCTTTCAGCTACAGCGTCTAAAACAGAATCATTTTTTACAAAGACCTTGAAACGCTCTTCTGTACCGGAAGAAAAAGAAGCTTTAAAGATGGAGTGGCTTTAGCAGCAAGAGAAGTGATAGTAGAGAATAGCCAACGTATGGCCATAAATTAGATTTGCACAGAAAAACTTGCTAACTTCGAGGATTGTTCGTGCATGGAGAAATAGAATCCAAAAGGTACATTAATTCTGATCGCCTGCAACAAATTCTTCTTCGTTCTTTTCTATCTGTCATTATTGAAATAATTTTAATTTATTTCCTCTTGATTGTGCTATCAGTATTTAGACTATCTGCAGTTATGCTTCGAAATAAGTTTTGCGGACTCAGGAGCCATAACTCGAAGGTCCATCATATATCGAGCACATCGACTAGTTTGATGAACATAAGATTTCGTTTTTATCCTACGTAGAACTAGTAGAGCGTGTTTTCCATCATTTTGTAACATCGTGTTCGTATTTGCGAAGTGCGAGTTCAGTCGGCCGCTGTTTGCGCGGCGCGGCGCGCGCGGTATTAACTAAATACGCCGCGCGCAAACACTACATGGGAACAGTTTAAATAAGGCTAATGCACAGATTTCTCGGAACCTGCGACGCTGTGGAAGCAGCCTCCACGGCGTTACACGCTACCTATTATACCTTGATTGTAAGTCACAACACACACACACGACAATGATTCAAAGAATGTTTACTCGGTAACAGTCCAAATCCCAATCAGTTGCAACTTATATTAGTTGCTGCCATACAAAAGAATGCAACAATCACAAGATCTACAACAAAAACGTTAAAATTCACTTCGATTTCAAGATCGGTAAAAGACTTTCTATTAGTGTATTTCAGTAGTTCGATAGTTATCAATTATAAGAAAATGTAAGAATAGGAGTAAATAATATTTCATTCAGACTGCAGCTTGACTGCAGACGTCTTAGTCAGAAAGCTGAAGTGGTAATTGGCGGAGTAATAATTCGAAAACCATCTGGCGACCTTAAACCGGAAAGTGCAGTGTTGGCAAATGGACGCACTGACAATATTAGACGAGTGACAGGGAGACATTGGGTACAGGTGGCAAAAGACCTAGGCGTGGGGATATATATTATACAAGACACCTTTGTCTCTTCGCATAGACGTATAGCGGTTGATAATTGATGGCATGTCAAGAAGGAAGCGGAAGGCATTCAGTGATATGAAGTGGAGAATTAATACAAATTACAATCAATTTATGTTGATGAGAAAAGCACAGGAAAAAAAAGCGATAATTTTATAAGGTTTTTATCCTATTATATAAATTATCTGAACTCGTTATATGGTTATTAATATTGATCAATAGTTATCGACGCTGAGCAGTATCCAGTAGCACAAAAGAATCAATAAATACAACCGTCGTAATCGTCAACACAGAGTTAACGCGTTTTAACGATGCGCCGGCAACTTTCACGGATTACAAATCATCTTATAATGTGACACACAGCCACGAAGCTAAGACGATATTGAGGCTGCGTCCAAAGAAACAATTTAAAGGTAATAATAATACATAATATTATACGAATGTTATCTATGAAAACTTCATAGTGAAAGCGGTTAAGAGTAGTTTCATTGCCAAAAATGATATAGAAAACCCCATAGTCGTTAGGTTATCTGTTTATATCCAGTACCTAAACTATTCTATTTATTTTTCAAAATATGTGAATTTGAGAGAGATCTATAAAACAGAAGCGTTACTGACAGACCATGTTCAGTTAGAATTTAGAAGGAGGAAATATACCTTGAGTACACTAGAGATACACTAAGGAGGGATTTTGAAATTTCAAGTCTAAAAGAATCAAAAGGGGTGGTAAAATTTTACATATACATACGTAAGTATAATCTAAATTTACGCAGATAAAATCGTGGGCATCAGCAATTTAGTGAAATATGAACTGAACGCAAATCCAAACTCAAATAAACAGAATTTATAGTCCAAATTGTTGATGTCGAGAAAAAACATTCATTTAAAAAAAGGAAAAATCAAAATAATTTTTCTCTAATCCTTGTATCTATAACTCTATCTGCAAACTTTTCAAAGTTGTTCGAACTTATAGTCCGTGTGTTAGCGTGTTAACGAAATACAAATATTGGTACATACGACACAAATTAAGCCTAATTCCTAACGCAAAGCATAGTTTATCTGGAGACTAAGTGCTTCAACAAAGTTGCCATTAGCAGATTACTGCGCCTTCGATACCACGCTCCGATTGACAGATGCAGCTGATTAAAGTGCATTGTTGATGGAATAGAATAGAATAGAATTGAATCGTTTTTTATTCAAATAAACTTTTATAAAATGCTTTCGTGTAAGCTCTGGAAACCAAATGCGGGGGCCGATTTAGATGATTCTTACGTCAATCGATTTGTGTTAATCTTGGGAGTGTCACTAAATACATGATAGTAATCAAAATTCAATATGGCGACGACAAGACGCCATATTGCGAAAAAAAAAATTAAAGTCGACGAACTGTGTTAAGTGGGGTATCATTGAATAGGTATTTGAAAATAATTGTTAGGTTTCTTTGATAAAATTTTTCATTTTAAGTGGCCCTTTATGATCTATGACAATTTAAAACAAATCCTCCTTAAACAGTCGGGACCTATTAAAAATCTAAATCGATTTAAATCTTTCCAATAATTGGTCCCGACTACTTAAGTAGGACTTGTTTTTTCCCTTTCAGTTTTTATTTAAAATTCAATTTTTATGCAATCGGATTTTTGATTTTGTTTGATTTAATTTTTTTAAGCGAATAACATACCAATATCAAATCGCTTTTTATCATGCCTATATAGTATATTTCAATGCCTATACTGCCTCATTGATCTAATTGTTAGCTCATTCAGCTGCGAATCATGAGCTGCCGGCTGAGGATGATTCGTAGAGATCTTTTATAAAAGATAATTACGTGTTTGCTTGTACGTTTTCTTTTTCTGTTTTTCTTGTTTTCATAGGTTGTTTGGGACAAAATAAATACAGTACATTAGTAAGATTTTATAATTTTCCCCGAAATTAATAGTCAATGGTAGAGGTCAAATAAATAGATATATTTCAGTAACACTTTTAAAACATTTGATGTGAGGTTTAATTCCATTAAAAAGCGTAGGTTTTGAGCGGAATAGTTCTCGCCACAAGTTGCGGGCGACTACTTGTTTACTCAAACGCGAAGGTTGGTGCAGGTAGGCCTTCTACCTCAGCTCGTGAAATGTATCAACGAAGTGCAACTTTTGTACGGGCCGTGCGAAGTGGGGGTCGCGCAAGGTGACGCCGTGGGGCCGATGTTGTATTTTTTATGCATTTCTGGTAAAGTTGATATTCAGCGGATGTCAGATGTAACGGTTTATATTTGAATCAAATGGAATGGGTCAACGTTTGTAGAATGTGACTTTGTGAAGTTTTACGTTCACAGTAAAAACAAAAAACAAAACCACAAAAGTGGCAAAAACCTACAAACTGTGGAACCCTAAATCTACAAATTGAAGGTTTTCTACAAATTGAAATTTTTTTCTACAAATCTACAAATTGAAATTTTTGTTAAATTCAATTCAATATTTTTTTTTTCTTTTCCATATAAGCTTGTATAAGCTCTTAAGAATGCCATTTACATGGCAATGGCACTTAATATTTTGTGATTAGTGGTTACCAATTGGCAAAACAGATTGCAATTTTAATTCATGGATTGATTATTATTAATGACATCCTATACCTACTAAGGCACACACATTTGGATAAAAAAAAATCGATCTTAGATATTAGATTAGTCGGAGCCGTCGTCAGCAATGAGCTGGTATGGCCGGCACTGACCTGCACGCGGCTCTCGGTGAGGCCGATGCGCATGGCGATCTCCTCGCGCATGAAGATGTCGGGGTAGTGCGTCTTCGTGAAGCAGCGCTCCAGCTCGTTCAGTTGCGCCGGCGTGAACCTGCGCAACGACACACTGCTTCATTCAAACTCCATTTTTTTATAAGAAACAACTACGTTTAGAAACTAAGAAATTAAATTTAGTTTGTCCGTCAAAATAGACAAATCTGTATGGTAGTGTAGATATGTATGTACCCGCCTATCTTCCCGCCAATACAAATGCTGAAGAAACAATTACCCAAGCAAGGAACCCGCACAACCAGGACGCAACACAAAGCAAACTTTGTATGGAGTTGCAAGCTGGTCGTGTCACAAACTCACTAAAATATGTGCTGCGTACGTTTCTCTTTGACACGTCGGAGCATCTTCGGGTGATGTTGACTGTTGTAAATGTTGGTTTTATACTCCAAGATTAAAATAAATATTAAACTTGTATTATAAAATGTGCCAGGTTTATGCCCTCTATGCTACTAATCTTCAGTGCCTTCATAATTACAGTTTTTACCAAGTTTGTGATTGTCTTCATGGTCTGTATCGTTGTGTACTTTTTGAGGGTACTTACATGACGATAGAGACTATATCGTAAGAACACCTTTGCAACATCGACGTCCAGTATATCGTGTGCTCGATGTAAGCAAAAGTCAGTAGTGAGTGCACGTACCTCGTGCGATGCCTCTTCTGCTTGGCGGGCTTGTCGCTGTCGGAGGCGGAGGAGGGCATGCTGACGGGCACCGCCATGTGCCCGCCGTGCTGCTGGTGGATGCCGCCTGCGGTAACATATCCCAGTAAAAATAGCAGGAAGAGTATAGTAGAGAATAGGTTCAGGATATTGCGCTTCGAAATGTTGTTTTTTAAGCTGAGATATAGAGTGTATTTTGATTTTAGAGTGGTAATGTCCTGACTTAAAACTGGTCTGGGATCTGACCTTACAAACAAAAATCCAATTGGCTTCCAAAGTATCCGTTAAATATGGGGAAGTAACATAGCTAACTCTCCGAATATTATCCCTGGAAATTACCGACAGGCCAGCTCAACAACGAACGGCGAATTTTAGAAGAGCTAGAACATTACACCTCTAGGTATATTACCAGTAACGACGCTAAATATGGATATGAAGGTTTCGTGTCACTAAGCGAGCCATGGACAGAACTGCGCTGTGAGTCAAATCTTCAATCTTCTGGGTCAAATCAGAAACTGTTACTAGAGGTCAGGCGTTAGAGAACTAGAGTTACCGACATAGTTCATAAAGTCTTAAATGGCGACCTCGCTCCGGAAAGCGCAGTATTGGCAGATTCCCCATTAAGTGGACCCGACGGACATCGAGTAGACCAGTCGAATTGTCACTGATAATCACTGGCATATTGAAGAAGAAGTGGTCACGTATCGACAGCTATCGCTACGACGTCGGCGTTACCTTGCAGATGGTCGGCTCGGATGGAGTGCGCGAGCAGGCGCGCGCCGGGCGCATGGTGCCGCTCCACGCTCGGCTTGAGCTCAAGCTCGAGCTTGCTGTCGCCGCACTCTTTGTGACCTGCCATGACAGACAACTGTTACTAAACCTGTCTTCTTGAACGATTCAGAAAGGACTTGCCTTTACGCAGATTTAGTACTAAACATATTCTGCCACTTTCTGCGGGAGGTGAGGAAATCACGTACAGAACACATCTACTCACTTCTGTACACTCTTGTAAATACTAAATGTCTCTATGAACGCACACTAACTCAAAAGCTGTCACACTTACAAGCTGAACCGTACGTTTGTACATGTACTTCGGCAGAGGGGAATCTGCTAAATGGCAAGTCCTGGCTAAATGGTCGAAGCCTGCCTCTTCTCTTATCACACCGCCACAGAGTGTGTCATGTTGCAAGACCTGCTGGCCACGAGTGTAAAAGAAGTCAATTGTAAACTACAGTTTCAGTTTTAAACCGGGTACCTATACCTACTCACTAGCTTACTGTAATTTTGTTGTTGCACGTTATTATACTGCTTTAACCAGTCAAAGTCATCAAAATCATCGTAATCGTAATAGAGATCTTTAGTTAGTACGTCATGTACCTACTATTAGTTACAGCGTGCTGATGAATAGGTACCCCGCTTTCCAATGTCAACAACATAGTCAACTTCCTACTTGTAACATTGTGACTTGGGTATACATACACTTTAATATTTATTTTCAAGTAGAAATTCAAGGGATCAGGAAGAGCATTGCTTTAGCCTAATAGTCTACTCTTTATACGCGCTAAACCAATAAAACGTTAAGTTGTAAGAAGTTTCAAAGTATAACATCTGTCAAATTGCTCACAATATGCCCACTTTTCTTTCTGTAATTTATTTTGCAGGTATTGCTTTAGATATTTTGGATGTACGTTTTTATGAACGTAAACGAATGGCTCCAATCCAACTATTCGCTAAATATGTCAACATTTTCAGGTCATTTTTAGTTCTTGGAGAGTTTTTACCCTTTATACTAGTACCTATCAACCGTAAATCTGGACCATCTAATATTTTTTATAAAAAGCTTTTATTGTAAACAGCATTATTGAACGGAGATACCTATTTAAATAAAAATATAAGTAG
Organism: Hipparchia semele; assembly: GCA_933228805.2. Lineage (NCBI taxonomy): Eukaryota > Metazoa > Arthropoda > Insecta > Lepidoptera > Nymphalidae > Hipparchia > Hipparchia semele. The sequence continues at coordinate 15,666,511 of OW121715.1, read as the reverse complement.
GTACTTACATTCAAGGTACATCTAGCTATCGTTATTATGTCTACCAGTCTATTAATGTATATCTTCAATCTAATACCATCAAGAAAATGTAGAGAAAAATGAGCGTGTAATATCGCAACACCCTCGCCGCAATTCGGCGGGATCACCGCGGGATCGTAAACAGGGGTTAGCGGGATCGAGTCCCGTTACAATAAGTTTTCACTGCCTATTGCTACTAATTTTATATCTCACTTAGAATTTATACGAAAAATATGGGCATTTGTTTTACGTTAAGTCCGATAACATTGTGTAAGGAACGTGAGTCCGTGGCGACAACGTTGACTCAAATCCTTAACTGAATGGGTGACCAACTTTGGAGGTTCCAACTCCTTTTTATTTTCTTTGTGCGTCGGCGAACACGTTAAGCCATTGATCCTGATGTAGTAATATAATATGAAAGAGAATATGTCGATATTCCATGTTCTTAGTTTGAGAATGCGGTAAGATCTCGGAACTACCTATTATCTCAGGAAAACCTCTGCAAGAACCTTTAATGGAAAGGGGTCATGAAAATCACCCTCAACAATGAGAGAATGTGGCTATTTTCCAGGGATCTATCTATTAGGTATATATATCGAGCGTCTCTATCAACCAATCACTTTTTTTTAATCTAACATTAACTAAAAATTTGAAAAAATTACGCTTTGGAGGCTATAGAAAGGCTTCATTACCTACTCTTATCCGACGCAAAAAGAAGGGTATTTTAAGTTTAACCGATTTTTCTATTTATCTGTTTATCGTGGCGCTCAAACGGTAGGGCCGATTTAATAGGGTTTTTTTTGAAGGTAGGTTTTATTGATTTGCTTGTTTGCTGAAAATCGTTAAGTCATTTAGTAATTACTAGCTCTTTTTTCAGCCAATTAATAGTATTTATACTTATTACCTACTTCAACTTGTCTAATCGTCTTAAATTACATTGACTCTAATTAGTTATATCGATACACACCACAATAATAAAGCTAATCTTGAAGTGACAACGCAACAAGTTTGTAAAACTCTTTAAACAAGTAGGAAATGAGCTGATGATCTTCAAACGCCTGAACAGATCTTTTTAAATTAAGTATAGCTACACAGACATACAGATACCTACACACGTTAAACTTATAACACCCCTCTTTTCCGTCGGTGGTTTAAAATAAGCATTAGTTCGGAATATCTGGAACCCTCTCGCCTCCTAGAGAGGCGAGTGGTAGGTTATTACTATGCCTACTATTAGTTCACTTCGACTTGGCCGTTACTTCCCCTCGCCGTGCCACAAGTCAGACCGCTGAGCATTGATAGCCGCTCACGATTGTCAATACCAAGTTTTTCCAAACTTTTGTTAATGTCATATAACTAGTAGTAGTTTTAATTTATTTAAGTTTTATTTTGTTGTATGTTCTTATAAATAAAATATTACAATTAAAAAAAAAATTAAAAAAATTCATGTTTTAACTTTTTTTTTGTTAAGTTTTAATTTCTTATTTATTATTGTTTTATTTTGTACGATGAGTAAAAAAGGAAAAGTTTGCATAGTGCGCTATGTAAGACTAGGTATTACTTTAATTAATGACTTTCATGAACAGCGGAAACATAAGAAGGACACAATAAATTAACAATGAAGCCCTTCGACATTCAAGATGTCATTGTCATGAAAAACAAAAAAAGAAAGGTCGTAAAAAATGCATTATTTTTTTACTAACAGCTTTGCCTATCGTCAATTGCCTTGCGTCATTTTGTAACGTTCGACGACGGCCAATTCGAAGTGAACGTCGATAATGTAAGTAGATATGCCACTGTAAAGTATACACTGTGTTCCATTATTTTCAGTTTTCATCTTTACAGAAAATCCTCTTTGCGTTAACTTCGCTGCAGTTCAATGTTATTTTAATTGTATTTATGTACCTATTTTCTTGATGCATTTATTAGTTAATTTGTAATTATAACGCACTGCACTCACCTCCTAAAGCTGTCGCCGTGAGGTTATTCAGCATGGCCTTAAAAGGCCAACCCTGGCCGCCCCCTATGCCGACATCGTCGTCTGCACTTCTTCACAAAACATTAAAAAAACTTCGAACACAGTTTACAGAAAAAACACCGCAAAGAGCACTAGGAACTGTTCATTTCCGGATCCGGTCATGAAGAGACGACTCTCATTTTTATTTTCATGCGTTTCGGTAACGGTCCTCAAAAAAAAGGATCACTCGCGGTCACAAAATGTCAAAATACCGTTAAAATCCCGCCTTAATACAAAATAATTATCACTTTATTACACCCAATTAGTTTTAATTACGCCAGCGCTCAACTTATTTACACACTTAATTTTTGTTATAAAATTAATATAACCCGTTTAGTATCAATTTGTATAAATTTGCAGTTTGATTGGTTCGCCCTTACAATGATCGTTTAATGTGACAACTCGCCGCCGACTGCTACCACAACAGATAGCGCTCGCGTCGTCGCCGGGGCAGCCCCGACGACGCAGCGCGCGACACACGCCCGTCTCGCTCCCTCCCGCGCGAGCCTCGCAGCGAACTTCCGCCTCGGATCAGTAATGGATGTTAACATTTTGTTTACGGGCGATTTGAACAAACGAATAATCTATTATTTCATTCGTGCGCGTATTATTGATACGACGCTTTCAACTATCTCCAATATTCAGTACGTCGTGCCGTCTCTTTCCGCCCCGTGCGCTGCGCCGTCGTCGCCGATGCGGGCGTCCCTGTCCCTCGCGCGCGAGAGGCTCGCCGGGGAGGGGGCTCCGACCAGTCAGAGCTCGGGAAAATCACTTCCCTCTTCAGGGCTGGCGCTCGCGAGATATTGAAACATACGTATAGCGAAGGCGGGCTCTTTTGTAATGGAAAAAACAAATACCGTGCGATATAGCTGCGTCGCATAGTATAGAGCGGCGGAGGCTTCGAGGGTAAAGAGTGCTTCGGAAATATTTCAGGGCACGCTTTGAGTGGGATTTCTTGTAACGTTACGTTTTCGGACGTCGCTGAATAAGGAATGTTTCGGATAATTGTATTTTTGTATTAGAATATTCCATCCCTTTGGCGTTTGTTAGTTGCGTTCGATGGGTTTTTAAGATGTGTTTATTATCGTATATTGTACTGTACAGTAGGTAGAATTGTGAATGTAATTTAAAACATCGATTTTACAGGGCCGTCGTATTGAGCCAAATTCTATCTATTAGCTGTACCTCACCTCCCCTCTAAAATTCAGATCCTTATTCGACAGGCAAGTATGTTTTTACCTTTAAACTACAACTTGGTAGGTAGGTAGGTAAGGTACCTATAAATTTTCTTCCTGTCTTTAAAATATGAGCTAAATATTTAATATAAAAATCTAGGTAGGTACCTATTTATTTTAACCTACCAGCTGCATTTATTTTGTCTAGCATAGAATCGATGTACCAACGCCACAAAGGTAGATAGGTAATAGCTAAGCGCTGAATTTCCTATCACTGAAACTTTTTAAGAGCAGTTTTGATCTCTCTCGATGAAATTTTGATTCATATTTGAATATTAACCAATCAAAATGACATTCATTTTACACTAATGTTTATCTTTATAAACTAAAACCTATCTGAGCTTGTAATTTTCAAAAATATTTAAATAAAAGTTTCACAATTGATCTATGGTCCAAATGATTTGTACCTACTAAGTATCTAATTAGTGCCTTTCGCCAACACTGAGTATCTAACTATTAACTGACGAATTAATAGACTCTTTGGACGTTCTTTGTGATTTACAAGTTTTTATACTTGCAGTACCTACTGTAGGAAAATTGTGGAAAAAATAAGATGTAAATACAGTTTCAAGAGCAAGAAAAGAAGCATACATAGTATAATGCTTTCATATCTTTAATATTAGATACCTTGTAATCTACATAACTTATTTATATACACTTGAAATTACATATACACAAAAAATTAATCCATGGTTGTCATTACAACTTCGAGTTGTCTGTTACAATCAAACCTGTAAATAACGTCTCTTTGAAATGAAATTAGTGTTAAAACGCCCGCGCCGGGCGGAGCGACGCGCCGCGACCGGAATACATCTACATTAATACTTTAATATGAAACAGCGTCAAAGACTCACAAAAAGTTATATTAAAGTTACGGTTGAAATATTCGTCCGGGTAGCGCTGACCTGCGACCTGCGGCACACACAAGACATTTGTGTTTGCATCGTGCTGTGTGTCTACTGAGACTTACAAAATATCTTACCTTCTCACTTTGCTTGGATCTTGGCCACGGCACCCAAGAGCTGAAACTGCCGCTCATACTGCTTCACGCCAACCGGGTCTATTGAGCTTTGAGCTTTCGGGTTTTGGTCACATAAACTTCACGAGGTGTAAATAAAGTCTACCAGTCCGCAATTGTATTTTACCCGTAATTATACAATTTTAACAATAAACAAAGCTATCAACAACTATCGAAATTCAAACATTTTTTACGGGAAATTCTGGACAATAGATTATATTAGTTCCACTGAAGTATTATTCTGTATAATAAAACGCCGCTCGTATATAAAGCGGCTCCTTGCGACTCGTCTGATGTCGTTCATCCGCCTAATGACTTGATCTTGAGCGATACCCCGAGCATAGCTCTTTTCTTAACCCACTGAGCATCTGCTAGACGTCATCTCCTGTATTTATTACAGGTCGCAAGTGTGCAGCGGCGTCGGCTCTCACCGCGCTGGATATGAAAGCGCGGCAGTCGTGAGCGTCACTCGCAGCTTTATTAAAAACTCTGTTTTGTGTTACAAATGATAATTATTCGTTTGCAGTCTACTTATACACATCTATGCATAAACCATGGTCGATTCTGTTTGTAGAAACTTTGTGTAGAAACCTTAATTTACGTGAACAAAGTCGTGGTCATCAATTACTTCAGAATAAAACACAAACGATTGTGATTTTTAGCAAAAGTATGCAAATTATGCGTGATTTTTTCAGAAGATTTAACGTATGAGCTTCAAAGTGGTGCACGTACAAGTTAGTATAATTTTTTATCATTAGTGTCTAAGTCTTTTTTAAGATATGTAGGACACAATCCAGAAATATTAATCAGTTGGCCAGTGTTGCCGACAGATATTAGTACAAGTAACTGAAACTAAATAATATTATTGTAGACAGATATATTAATATTATATAATATCTAATTCGAATCGGTAGGTACTATGCATAGACAACAGACATAAGTGGCAATAGAGTCGTACGTTTCAGCCAGATTCACCCTCCCGCTACGAGTGCTTGGCCGCCTACGAGTGGCTACATCTGCCTACGAGTGGCTACGCCCGTAGCGCCGGTGCCGAAGGAATTTATATTAAAAATACCAGCTTTGTTCCATGTATAGAGTACTCCTCGCCTTCCCAGCCCTTACTTAGCAAGTATTACATGTTACATATTTGACTGACTGTACCACCTAATATATTGTACCTATTTATTTTTAAAGTTCTTTGTCAAATAAAGAAATATGTATGGGTAGGTTCGTAGACGTAGCGCTAACTTGCGCTGCAGCAGAAACTGTTTCATTCCTGAGGGTCTTAACCTCTCCTGTCAATCGCGTAATGTCAAAAACCAATCTACCACAGCCACGCCAATTCGAAAAGCATAAGTGGTGAGAAGACGAAACTCAGCAGTTAAATTTCTTTTTCTAAATCGCGTTTATAAAGTCACTGTAAATTATGGTAATATATACGAGTGATATAAATATCGATTTTGATTCGAATCTGCATTATACCCAGTCACTATCAACACAAACTTAAGCAAATAAAAGCGTATAATAACAAAAATATCCCATTAACACGACGCGGAGGTGTTAAGCGATGATTTTTAATAAAAAATACACCCCTGCTTTAATATCGGTTATGCCTTAGGGTATCTCTTTTAGATCCACTGCCAAAAGAACCCTTATACTAACAATATTCAATTAAATGTAGCTCCTATCGCTTACATGATAAAGCACATTATTGAAGGGATTAAAATAATTTTTCGTATCTTTGTCATCGGAAATCTGTTTCAATAAAAAGTGATTTCTATTGCAGTAGGATAAGGTTAATTTCACAATTCTTGTGATGGTTGGTAAGGCTGTGCTCATACTGAGGGGAAATGTAACGCATTGTAGCTGTAAAACCACGCGTAGTTTATTATAAGTTAATACGCGCCCGCACCCGCCTTAGCGAATAGCTGTTTACAACACAGTGCATAAAATGAACGCACCTTTTTAAATAGTCTCAGATGGAACATGAAAATATTTGTTATAATAATAAAAATTATTTTTAAAAAACCAATTTCTTATGCCACTAAAAAGTATAGAAATAATTTTAGTTTGTACATGTTTTTTGAAGTCGGGCAGGCTTAAAAAGAAACGATGAAACCGATAAGCGATGCTCGCCGATTTTAACAAACGTGTCTCTCATGTGCCATCAGAAGACGAGCATAGGCTACTTTTGATCGTAGAAAATAAGAAAGTTTCTGCGCGATTTAAAAAATTTCAATCCACGCGTACGAAGTCGCAGCCCGCAGGCATCAGCAGTATTCCATAAAAAGAAATTAAAAATGTTGATTTTTCTAAAATCTTCATTTTTAAATTTTCATAAGTGTGTTTTGTCATACATGGACGTGTACAATTTATTTGTCCGGCGCTGCACGGCACCCCGGCTCTATTGTAATAAACTTACACGGTTTTTAACTCATCGGCGCCGAGCCCGGCCGCTCCGCGCGGGACAGTGACTTGCTGTTTGTACTGTGCAGTGCACAGTGTACAGTGCACAATGCACAGTATACAGTGTACAGTGCACAGTGTACAGTATAAAGTGTACACCTACCTCACCCACTCGTGTTACTCGTCCGTAATCATACGTCGAATTGAACCACATTCCCAACAAAACTTTGACCTCTATTTTCCAGTGTTCCATAACGCGCCTGTACAAATTTCAAAATTATTTATTTCATGTAGGTCAACTTTCAGCTCTGACAAGTTAAGACTCTACCACCGGTCCGGAAAACAAATTCTGCCGAGAAGAGCAGAATGTGAAGAGAACTCAGCAGAGAATTAAGAGACCGACAAGAAAGTCAAATGTTAATTTTTAATTTCCATTTGAAATATAATTTTTTGCAATCGTATTGTAACTAGAAGGTTTGTGATGTTTAAGTGCTTAAGGTATGAAGCGGGCGCCGCCAGATTTATTCGCGTTGAAGATTCGAAATTAATAAAATTTCCGGCTGGCGGCGGCGGCGGGTATTTCATAGCCAAATAAAATATTTCTTCCTGGTAAATCGTTTCCCGCATAAACTTGACGAAAATAGTGATGTGCACTTGTCTACATGTAAATCGATTTTTAAAAAATTTTACTTTTTTTTCTATCCCTACTTCCACCCTACCTATATGTATACAACTTCATCTAGGAATATAAAAATCAAAAAAAAGCTTCTTCAAAAATTTACTTTTGTAGAAATATCAGAGGACCCTAGTCAAAATCTTTCATGCTCATTAAAAAAGCGTCAAAATAAAATTGTACCTATTGTGGTACAATTTTATTTTGTCATTGGACAAATTGGTGATTTCAAATGTTTTCCCATACATTATCGTACCTTAAAGTCCGTAGATCACAGTTTTTTTTAGTAGAAGAGTGTTGGTCTTTGCCAAAGATTATTATCACGAACAAAATTAGCGTAAACTATGTTTTGTATATACCTACGTTTAGAATAATTCGCAGTAACACATGTTACCAGGTAGAGGAAGAGTCGATAGAGTTTAACTTCTATCGACAAGTCATCCGCTGCACCTTCCTATCGGCGCGTAAGAGCTAAGCGCTGTTCTCCCCGGAGAGCTAATATATTGTTATTTGCTTCTTCCCCCTCCCCCCCCCCCACTTCTGTCTCCCTCTGCCGCCCGCACCCACGCTTTCCCGGCGAGCACGTGTTTGTTACTAGTTATACTAGAACTACTAGAATTTGGTGGGTTATATTCCACAAGAATTGAAGAATTATGAACTGGTAATTCTACGAACTATATCTTCAGGGTATCGTGGAGTAGGTATATGATGCTAATCCAGTTATAGGTATACGATCTCCAATTTAAACGAAGTAAAGAGAATATTGTAAAAAAGACAGCAATATTTTGAAATCTATCAGTTTAGTTCAGAGATTTTGTAGAACAGAATCAGCACTAACAGGAACGTTGAATATTCCAGTTAATCTATTACTAGTCCAAAATGCTGTTCTTACTGAAAAAACCAATATAGAGCTCAAGTATGTCAAAAATGCATGGCGAATAAAATTATTTGTTTAGTAACCCGTTATACAAAATAATATTTGAGTTACCTCAAGTTAGGGCCTCACAAGATGGCTTGGGGTCACTCGGATAGAGAGCTATGCTCGAAGAATCCTTGCGGGATCAAATCAGAAATGAGGACATCCGTAGGAGAACCATAGCTATCGACGTACCCCACTCAATCGAGTCTTTATGATAGTTGGGGTCTCGAGGTGCTGGAGTGGCGCAGCGGTGTTGGCAAACCACTTACTACATAGGTGGACCGATGACATCAAACAAGGGAGACAGGGGATACAGGGAGCTGGATCGGGCGGCGCAAGACCGAGACACGTGGAAGTCTATACAAGACCAGAGGTATATATCCAGCGGTAGATGTTTATCGGTTGATAAAAAATGTGTTTTATTTAATTCGTGGCAGTATGGTGCTCAACCTTTACACTGCTACGTTTTTTAATGTAAATATTAACAAAAACAGACGCAGTAACACGCGTTCAAAGACACAACACCTCTGATTTGTGTCGGTTAACAAATTGCGTGTTGTATTAGTAAGTCATGGTATAAATCAGCAGTAATACAGTTTGAATAATGTGTTTCGGTAATCGGCAGTTTGTATTCCGCGTGTCGCCGGCGCGGGACGAGGCGCGGGCGGAAAACCCGCCGCTCGCGGAAAACGCACCTAAATGTTGCTGCTCTTTATTTTATACACTGATAAAAGATTTGGTGGCGACAATGACAATATAGAAGAGGGCAGTTGACTAATGTCTATGCTAATGCTGAGAATCGAATACGAATTAATTAGAAAACTTTCTATGAGCATAGAAATAGAACAAAAATAGATTTAAAATTAAATGTTTGCAGAAAAGTAAGAGCGTAGTGGAAATATTTGACTTTCTAACTTATATTACGTTCGCTCAAATATGGTTGAGCGAAGCAATGGCTGGATCATGCGTCGTGCTCGTGAACGGGTGCCACCAACGGGAATGGGTTTGCTTTGTCTTCCCATGTTGACATGTGTTGGATAATATGTATTGCATTTTTGAAGCTTCACTGTGGAAGCACTGTATACATAGCTTAGTCTGGTTACTTATTGTAAAATTATTTTATTTTTTGAAAAGAGCAACTGCTGAGTTTCTTGCCGGTTCTTCTCAGCAGAATCTGCATTCCGAACCGGTGGTAGATTTATGACGTGTCACAAGAGCTACAAGGTAGCCTACATGAAATAAATAAAATTTGAATTTGAATTATTAATTTTTAAGCATAGTAGGTACATAATTATTAACAAATTGACAATTATTAAAAAGGGAAAAATATCCTGTGAAATGAAATTATTTTAATTTCTGAGTTAAAAATCATTTTATAGAGATTTCCTATAATCCTCTAAACGTGAATTTTACGATTATCTTTGCAATGTAAGAGGTAATTACATTCGTATGAATTTTATAAGCGAATACAATTTTCTTCCTTTATTTCTTTCAAACATGAATTCCATACTTTATCTCTTACAATTGTAGCTATATTCAGGTTCTACTGTAAGATATAATCATATATTCTCATTTGTAGGGCACGTAAAATGTAATTATAAAATTGTGAAACAAGCGTGGAGCTGGCTCGCCGGCGGTCACCCGCACTGCCGTCATAAGGAAAAAAGACGCATCTGTCATTATTTTCGAAATTGAGTTAGGCACATATTCGGCATCAAAACAAAAAAACGCATCTACCAGTACTTACCAGAATTTTAAATCTTGTTTAAACATATCACAGGAATAAGTTAAAACAAAATTTAAAAATACTGGTAGATGCGTTTTTTTGTTTTGATACCAAATATGTGTCTAACTCTATTTCGAAAAAAATGACAGATGCGTCTTTTTTCCTTATGACGGCAGCGCAGTCGCCCGCAGTCGCCCGCGGTTCGGAAATAAATAAAAGCGTGAACATAATCCGCGCCGTAGTCGTAAATCAGCGGTAATGCGGCGCGGCGTGAGCACGCCCGGCCGCGGCCCTGCGCGGCTCTGCGCGGCTCTGCGGCCGTAAGCGGCACTTTGTATTCACGCGGCTGCCGCGGCTTAGCGCTTCCCAAAACGACGGAAAATGCCGGGAAACTCCGCTCATGTGGTGATAAAGGATTATAGGTATTGAGAATATTATGTGATGGTTAATATGGTGATAATAGTAAGCTGATTTCTTTATTATCCACTAGCTTTTGCCAGTGACTTCGTCTGCGTGGTGTTAGGTTTTAAAAATCCCACAGAAACTTTCTGTTTTTCCGGAACAAAAGGTAGCCACTCCACTCTCCAAGTCTTCAATGATGTCCATGCAAAACATCACGCATCCGTTCCTCCATTGCTGCAGGATTGAACGATAACCAACAAACAAACAAACAAGAAAACACGCTTGCCCTTTTAAGGTATTATAATACTAGTAAGGATTGAAGAATCAGCTTCGTTTTGTTTGTTTTTTGTATTGTACCGCTACTTAATTTGACAGAAACCTACCACCACATTCTTCGTAAATCTTCTACCTGGCCCCAATAATAAGGCAGTCAAGGACATAAAGGCTATATATCACCAAACGGTAATTATAGAAGATCCAAGAAAACGAAAAACAATAGTACAATGTCAGAGGTGTCAACAGTATGGACATACAAAAAACTATTGTATGAAACCCTTCCGCTGTGTTAAATGCGCAGGTGCTCACAAAACTTCAGAATGCACAAAGACTGATCGTAACACACCAGCTATGTGTGCTCTATGCCTGGGTCCACATCCAGCTAATTACAAAGGGTGTGAAGTGTATAAGGAGATTCTAAATAGAAAAACATACACACAATACCCGAGAAAACAAAGAAATGATCATAAACCACAAAAAGATGGACACAATACACAATCACATCCAATAAATTTAAATTCAGTTGGTAACCGACCATCACATACACAAAATGCAAAAACGCAAGAGAAAACATATGCTGAAGCTACCAACTCAAAGCCTAATCAAACAGGACCAGACACACGATCATCCTCGTATAAAACATTAGAACACATGTTTATCAAGCAATCTGAGAAAATTGATTTACTCTTACAACAAATGAGTACGCTTCTTCAACTCATAACAACGTTAATTTCCAACTCAAAAAAATAGCTCTTAACATAGCTACTTGGAACATTAACGGATTATCTCCCAACAAAGATGAAGTAGAAATACTACTTCACATGCACAAACTTGACATCCTACTCATATCAGAAACACATTTTATTAGTAGTAGTCTGATAAAGATAAAAGGATACAATATCTACCACACAAATCACCCAGATGGAACTGCACATGGAGGAACTGCAGTCATTATAAAAGCGACGATAAAGCATTATGAATTACCACAATACAGTACTGAACCAATCCAAGCAACCTCAGTAGCAATTTCAGATAAAAATGGCGATTTTAATATCTCAGCTGTGTACTGTCCACCTAAGCACAGAATATCTGAAGAGCTATTCTCAAAGTTCTTCGAAAGCCTAGGAAGTCGCTTTATAGTTGGAGGAGATTGGAACGCGAAACACATTCACTGGGGTTCCAGGCTGATAACTACACGAGGGAGGGAATTAAAAAAGAGTATAGATATTAACTATCTTACTACCACTGCTACATCAGAACCTACACATTGGCCTACAGATCCGAATCGGTTACCTGATGTTCTGGATTTTTTTATATCTAAAGGCTTATCTCGACTATTTTTCACTATCAGCTCAACTCTGGATGGTTCCTCAAATCATATCCCTGTGATACTAACCGTAAGTTGCAAAGTGAAGGATAATATGAAACGCCTTCAACTCTACAATAAATGGACAGACTGGGAAGCTTTCCGAAGTATAATAACTGATGAGCTTCAGCTTCAAATAGCCCTTAAATCAGAGGATGATATTGACAATGCAACTTATAAGTTCATGACTGCAGTTCAATCAGCATGTTGGAAATGCACACCAGACACTTCCAACTCATCACCGCGGCACAAATTAGTTCCATCTGAAATAAAGAATCAAATTTTGGAGAAAAGAAAGTTGCGTAGAGTATGGCACAATAGTAGACATCCCGAAGATAAATCTGCACTAAATAAAGCAATAAAGGACCTAAAAAACACCATATCTAAATTAAATAATGCCTCAATGGAATCATTTCTAGAATCTTTGACAGCAACAAAAGCCACTAATTACTCACTATATCGAGCATGCAAAAGTACTAATCAACCTACTAACCCTAAGCCTCCGCTCAGACTGGAGAACAACATTTGGGCAAGAAGTCAGCAACAAAAAGCAGATGCTTTTGGAGAACACTTGGCAAAAATTTTTACGCCAAATGAACCTGATGACTGTACTAATGATACTGAACTAGAAAATGTACTTGTACAGCCTTTTCAATTGGATCTGCCTATTAGGCCAACTACTCCAAAAGAAATCATTAGCATAATAAAGGATATGCAAGATAAAAAGGCACCAGGTTTTGATATGATTGATAAAAAAGTTCTACTAGAGTTACCTAAAAAAGGTATTGTATTCCTTACCATCTTGTTTAATGGTATCCTGAGAATTGGCTATTTCCCAGCACTCTGGAAGGTTTCTCAAATTATAATGATTGGGAAGCCTGGCAAACCAGTCCACGAATTAACCTCATACAGACCAATTAGTTTATTACCTGTGGTATCGAAGCTTTGTGAAAAGGTTATACTTCGAAGACTTATGAGGGAACTAAAAGAAAGATCTATCATCCCAGATCATCAATTTGGCTTCCGACAACATCATGGCACTGTAGAACAAATCCACAGAGTATGCAGAACTATCAGAGACGCACTTGAACGCAAGGAATATTGCTCTGCTGCCTTTCTTGATGTGCAGCAAGCATTCGATAAGGTGTGGCATACAGGTCTTTTATACAAAATCAAGTCACTGTTACCCCATACGTTTTTTGAACTCGTGAAATCCTATCTTTCCGACCGAATTTTCCAAGTCAAGGAAGAAGAGCACACATCTCAGTTTTATCCAATCAAAGCTGGCGTTCCACAAGGCTCAGTTCTGGGACCGGTACTTTACACAATCTACACAAGTGACCTACCACAAATTAAGGATGTCACTGTGGCTACATACGCAGATGATACTGCTATTCTAGCTCGTAGTAGATGTCCTCAGGAGGCCTCTGCAATCCTGCAGCGTAGTTTGGATCAAATCGACAAATGGCTTACTAGATGGAGAATAAAAGCTAGTGCTACGAAATCGGTCCACGTGACATTCACTTTGCGACGAGGGAACTGCCCTGCTGTATCACTACGCAACAACCAGCTTCCGCAAAACGAAACTGTTAAGTATCTGGGCATGTATTTGGATAAAAGACTTACCTGGAAAAAGCACATTCAAACCAAGAGGGATGAAATATACCATAGATACAGAGGTTTATATTGGATGCTAGCAAGGAACTCTAGACTATCCATGGACAACAAGCTTCTCTTGTATAAGACAGCGATAAAGCCAATATGGACATACGGAATACAGCTTTGGGGATCAGCATGCAATTCCAGTATTGAAATCATCCAAAGATCGCAAAACTATATCTTAAAACAAGTTTCCAACGCTCCATGGTTTCTACGGACTTCGGAACTCCATGAAAACCTAAATGTGAATACAGTGAAGCAAGAAATTAAAAACTTCAACTGTACCTACAGAACAAGACTGTCCAATCATCCCAACAATCTTGCAGGGCAGTTAACAATACCAGAGGCGATACGCCGCTTAAAGAGGCGGCATATATTAGACAATATAGCTTAATAAGCTAATAGGACGCATGGAGTTCTTCCCACTGGGGAAGTTGTCTCCGCATGACAATAACTCCCACAACACACCTGCTCATAGTCCGCCGACTGATCGCATGATATACACAGAAAAAAAAAAAAAAAACTTAATTTGACAACATTTATACAGCTAGGTACTTAAGCTACTTTATTTGACAACATAATTAAGTCAAAAACTTTCATACTGACTTCACACACCTTAACAAAAAAATGTTAGAGTTATTTTGCTGTAATCCGCCAACAGAAAAAAATCTGTATGGTCAAACATGCAGTTATAAGCTAAGCACCGCTTACCTCCCCAACCAAGCAATAAAGCAAAGTTCCCAAGCAAGCAATGCCACCACCACTCACATGCACCACCACACAAGACTTTAATACTACTCTCGACGCACGTTTCGCCCCGACACCGGAGCATCCTCAGGAGATATCGACTTTACAATGCTGTATTGTCTAGTATTGACTAGTATTGACTAGACAATACAGCATTGTAAAGTCGATATTGTATTGTGTGGTGGTGCATGTGAGTGGTGGTGGCATTGCTTGCTTGGGAACTTTGCTTTATTGCTTGGTTGGGGAGGTAAGCGGTGCTTAGCTTATAACTGCATATTTGACCATACAGATTTTTTTCTGTTGGCGGATTACAGCAAAATAACTCTAACATTTTTTTGTTAATCATGAACTTCCGCAAAATAACGCCTGACTCTATCCAATATTTACACACCTTTCAAAATAAATAATATACTCACCGGAATGTAGGTCTCCTCGCGATGTTGCCCTTCACCGTTAAAGTCACTGATGTTCGATTGTTTAGAACGCACACAACTGTGAAAGCAGCGCCTATCTGAGATTCAAACCCGGGACCATAATTATGTATGGCGATATTTACACTGGACGAGCTTGGCAACGATGGCTCGAAGGCGCAGTGGATGATCCCTGACGTTATCATAAATTGTAAACTATAGCACAAAAGTATAAAGGAAAATGAGTAGCGATCTCTTTCAAGTATTGTTTATTAAGATCACTCCTCAGTTCAAATCCGAATCGCGCTGACAGGTCGTGTGCCGGGCGCCGGGTCGGGCGCCGGGTCGGGCGCCGGGTCGGGTCGGGTCGGGTGGAGGGGAGCGCGGGGCGGGCGACGATATGTAGTAATATAAATTGTTTTTAGCACAAACGATTGCGTTAGCTGCAGACAATTTAATATCAGCCGCGTGCCGCAGACAGGTGATGCGCGCCGGCGCGCGCCGCTCGGCGCCCGAGCTCGCGCCCTTACATTTATTCACTTTATTATTCTCGACTAGCTGATGCCCCCGACTTAGCCCGCATCGATTTAGTATTTAAAAATCCCACGGGAACTACAACTATAGGTGCAACCGACCCGTAAGAAAAAATTTCGTCGATCCGTAGCTCTGTTGTGGCGTGATTGAAGGACAAACATACACTCTTTCGCAGTTATAATGTTGTAGACAATTTTTTTGATATTTACAGTGAGCAAAAAAGCAGGCGAGTCTCCTGATGTTCAGTGATTACCGTCAGTATTTTCAGCATCAGAGGCACCGCCCATTTGATTTGGCCCTTTTTGAATTAGTCCAAATGGCGCTCTCTATTTAGTTTTTCTAAGGCATTTTCTTCGCCTCTAACTTCGAAGTGCAACAGCTTTAACCCAGACACTGTGGAGTTTTCCTTTCGGTGTTCACCAAAGGCCAATAGCGGTGAATGGCGATGCGATTTTTTTTTTATTCGGTGACGAAGCAGTCTAAGATGGTAGCAAGCTAAATTGGAAAGGATATGGCAGTGTACATTCAACCCATACCCTGAATTGGTTTCGACACTTCTTCTTTCTTTCGTTCTTTTCGTCGTAGGGTGATAACTAGCTACAGCCAAAGCCTCCCACCAGAACAAACGGAAGCGGAATTTCACAAAACCATAGAGAACGAATGGTTATTTTTTTGTTTGCAAAATTTTCTTTTCATGTCAGCCACGTTGGAGTTTTCAAGTTATAACTATTAAGCTGAGACAAAGTTAACAAAATCTCTTTCTCACCTCATTTATTCAATAACTAATGAGTAATTTTTAAATTAGGATAAAGAAAGTTATAAATAATGTGGATAAGAATATAGAAACGAGAACTACATGAGAGAGTTCAGAGCACCAAGCGGAACAACTCACAATATAACTCGGCAAAGGTGCATTTAATAGTCACTTGATTGATGTTTATTAGAGGGGGGGCATTTAATTTAACCCGCGCGCGACAACTCTACAATATCGATATAGAAATCACAGCCCCCCTCTATTGTCATAGCATCAGAGACTATTTTACCTTAATTTTATATAATTTACGTGTAAATACGGCATTGCATTGTTCAAACTGTATATTACTAATGTCAGTTTGTCCGTTCGGAGGTTCACGTGAGAATCCTTTACGAGACGATATTGATGTAATTGCATTTGACGTAATAAATTATATTGAAAATTTCATTAAAATTACCATTGTAGCGAATACAAGAACTCTTTGCGATTCAGAGGGGAAGCATCTTCCTTAAAAATATTTCCCTTAGATATACTACCTACCGTAAATACTTTGTGTCAAAAAAATCTAAGAGAAAAATTGGTACAGGGGTATAGGGATATGCTTAGGCAGTGTAACTGAAATATTTTCGTTTCAATTAATTTGATTTGGTATGACTTTTTTCTTAAAAAGTTTTCTTTATTTTATTTTTATTTCGCGTTTACGGTTTTATTTATAAGATTATAAAATTAATTCTTAACTTCATGAGGTTTTTTCAACATCAAATTATACTGTACTTTAGACTGTACTTACCTATTCTTATCTAACTTTGTTTGGACAAGATTGTGAAACATTTGAAAGACATTTGTAAAAGCTTCGATTTTCATAGACTTGATCAGGGTGATTCCAATTCAATTTTCAAACGAATCTCTGTTACAAATCTGTTTATAGAATAGAATAGAATAGAAATATTTTTTATTCAAATAAACTTTTACAAGTACTTTTGAATTGTCAATGAATCTACCAAATACTTTTACTACCATGAATACTTGTCATATATCTTAAATCAATAGATAGTTTAGTTTCTAAAGGCTTCATATTTTCCAAACGGACCCCTAAATGGAAAAAATGTACATAACATACCTCCAATACTTTTGAAAGACTTTTCGAACGATACCCCACACAATGGATTAGACGAGTAAAAACATTACCTATTATAATTTTTTTTGTACAACTTTTCCGGCGCAGTTTATACCTATGCATAACCTTGCCATTACAGCTCTTTAGCACCAATAGCCTTTGTGCTATGCTGCGGACAGACAGACAGACGGACTGACGGACGGACTTGGCGAAACTATAATTCCGTAGTAAAACTACAAGGAGCCCTAAAAATGTGGTTCGATTTATTTATAGCCAAATGTAGTTTTATATCAGTCAGTTAAGGATTATTTGTGTGTCTAATTCTTAAACCTTAATTCACACGCCAATAAAACAAACTGCCGCGAGCTCCCCGTGTCAGTAATTGCAGCGCGGACAGTTCAGCGCCGTCCGCGCAAACAGCGCGCCGTGCAGGCGGTGCAACCTGCAGCAGCGCCAGGCGACGCCGCCTGTGGATGGGTACACCCAGGTGCAGTCCATTCGCAAGGACAGGGTGCGACGTTAGACTGGACATTCATTAATCTCTTGCGGTCCTTTCCCGACACCGCTACAAAGTTTTCTGAAAATAAAAATCATCATCATCATCGAGGAAGGTCATAGTCCACCACGCTGGTTTAATGCAAATTGGCGGTCTTCTCACACCTTTGAGAACATTGCGGAGAATTTTTGGGTGAACAGGTTTCCTTAGGATGTTTTCCTTCGCCGTTGAATGTTTAATCGATTAATCCCACATAACTCGATCGAAAACGCGACCCCCCGAACTGCTAACAGAAAACAAAAATATTTAAACTACATAATATGTTTAAATTGAAAAAATATAAAATGCAGCCATAGTGAATTTACGTTGTAACAGCCTCTCCAGCTGTCACAGTAAGAATGGAAGACGTTCGAGCTTCTCCGCGGCTTGCATTCGATGGCTGAGCAAATTGAGAGCGTCTCTATAAAAGCCAATCAGACTTTCGGCCACTAATGATCGAGTATTCTGTGCAGCTGAAAAAAAAATCACTCAAGCAGTTCAGATAATTTGGTTTCAGCCTAACCAATAGTTTTATCATTTTGCAAAAAAAAAATAATTAAAAGCGTTCTCCGTTTACAAGCATGTAAATCGTACGCATTTGCATTAGGGCCGATCCACACCCGCGGTGTTAATGAGCTTGCGAACATAACAGCTAACAGATATTAGAGGATTACCCGCCACGCGCAGCACCCGCCGCGGGCGAGCCCGCCGCCACGTGCGCGGTGCGACAGAGCTACGGGAATATTATGCTGCAATGGGAACATTCAATAATTGTTTTTCTTATTTCGGCTCTGGGTGTGGCCGGTTATCGTGTTACCGGCTAAACGGTCCCTGCAGTTGCAAGTGAGTACCTTCAAAATAAGGGAAGGAAGGGAAGACTACAGTAAATAAAACTAGTGGGGTTTGAAGCAACTTACTTGTTCAGTGATTCTTCAGCGAGAGTTCGGCGAAACCCTCGCCATTAATAGCTGCAACTTATAACCCTGTCCTGCACCGGTTCCCGCCAAATATCCCAACAAATATCCTGAAGACAGCTCCTTCCAAACTTCATTCTCCTAAATGAAGTTTTTAGTATCTGCGGGATCATCGTTCTAATTTGTTTTAATCGACTTCCAAAAAGGAGGTGATTCTGGTTAAGAACAAACCGACAAACAGATACACAAATGTTCTCCACACAAATGCAAATTATGGAACCGACTCCCTTCGGTGATGTTCTCACTGAACTATAACGTAGGATGAATCAATAAATTCTCGATGATGCTGAACTAATACAATATTATTTATTGGTTGCAGCACATCATTTGTTAGATACCTGTACAACAGCGTAGAATTTTATTTATTCCGGTATGATTAAAATAAATATCTAAGCCTAAATTTTCGTGAAAAAACAATGTGTGAATGCATCCTCCCTGTCGCACCCACAGCGGAGACCTCCCACGCTCCATTGTCCGTCGCCACGAAAACTGAAAGATAAAAGAAAAGAAAAGATAAAAAGAAATGTAAGTAACCGGAAGCGGCGCCGCGCACGGTAGCGCGGCCGCAATTAGCGCACACACGCGAGATTGCTGTGTGAACTGTACCTTGCGCGCAGGGTGCTCTGAAAGTGACAAATGAAGTACTTAATATTTAAGTTTTTATAAAAAACTGCACGCTTCCTTCTAAATCCCTATCGATATTATAAATACGTTTTTATTAGTTTGACCTTCAATCACGCAGCAAAGGAGCAACGCATCAACTTGAACTTTTCAAGTCAAAAAGTCCATCCGTTGGCCTAAAGAGTGACATAGGCACCTCGTATATCCCGGAAAAATAAAGGTTTCCAACAATTGTTATTTTTGAAGTCGCGGGCTTAGCAATTTTACGTACTTCAACCTTTAATTTGTATAACAAGTGAACTTAAATGTAAATCCTTAGTAAACATAGCTGTAGGCCGTTTCAGTCTGTATTTATCGTTTAAATTAACCAAAGCGGGAGCCTCCTGTATACGTGTGCGATGCGCGCGCGCACGCCGCCGGGTGTTTTCACACGTCCCGAGTCCGCGGCGCTGTTGGGAACTTTCCTATCTGTATCACTACAACGACATCCCTTTTTGTACAAGTCGGGAAAATTTATAGCAAAATTTTAATGTGTACAACTGACATAAGCACGTCGGTTTTTCGAGCCACGTGCCCCGTTGAATTGTCGCTTCAGCTTCGCGCCTCGATAAGCTGTGTCGGTAATTCTGGTTCTTCTTCGGATCATTCCTGATTGAAATTGGACTCCTAACATAACTTCTCTATTAATAATAAAATAATAATGTCCTTCCAGCTGAGTCCGGCCACGTCGGTCAATCTCCACAGAGACTGACAGAGATTAACAATCGGAGCGGGAGATATTATAGTGCACTAATGTGTGTGCAAAAACGGGTGCACTCTCTATTCCCTCACTCTTATAGCCCGATTGAACGGAAGTTCGAAGCGCCCGATCAGGTGCAGGCAGCAGGACCCGTTGAGCTTATAACCGAAGTGCTGAAGTGGCGACCTCGCACCTGGAAGTGCAATTTTGACTACGTCTCATACAGCGAGCCGCTGTAGTCCTAGTCCATGCATGAAACCTTCAGCAGTGGATGTCTATCGGTTTATAATAAAGAAGATTCCGACCGATGTCATGTAGTCAAACTTTGAACTGGTACCGGCGCGGCTCGGCGGAGGGAAGGTGTACGAGGGTGCGCCCCCGCCTCGCAAATCTGCCGCGTGATTTAATATTAATGATGTTTTAACCATAGTGATTTATAGCGTGTGGTGCAAGAAAATAACTGTTTCAAATAAAAACATTATTTTGCTAAACGTCTCTTCACACGATGCTTTAACTTTCTTTAATTTAAGTTGAACTAAACAAAAAGTTATTAAAATAAATCTGTCACTGTTGTTCTCCACAATGCATTGAGCATAGATTGGGCAACATGAGCCATTACAATCTATTGAAATACTAGATGATGCCCACGGGCCACGTCTTCATCCGCGTCGATTTAGTTTTTAAAAACTCTTTGTTTTTCCAAAGTAAAAAGAAGCCTATGTCACTCTCCTAGTCCTAAAATATAACCGTACGAAAATCACGTTGATCCGTAGCTCTGTTGCAGCGTGATTGAAGACAAACTGACAGGTCCGCAACGAAGCGACGCGATCAACGTGATTTTTGCCTGGGCATAGTTGAGGATTTAGAGAGTGAGGTAAACTCCTTTTATCCCGAAAAATAAAGAATTTCTGCGAGATCTTTAACAATCTAGGACGTGGAGCGTAACTCCGAAGTCTAAGGACGAAGGCTAGTAGAATATAAAACCAACTGGTGTTCAGGCCACGCTACAGGCCGTGGCTTGCGCCGGGCGCCCCGGGTGCCGGCCGCCCCGGTTTTGTTTATTGCTAATAAGACGTCGTGAGCCTCCGCCGCGATATTGTGTGTTGCGACTTGCGGGACGCGGGAGAAAATGTGCGCACTTTTATGTGGATACGTTTAATTTTACTAGCCGTTAGCTTAACCCCGCTTTTTATCAAGGGATAGGGAACTTATTCCCCGACTTATCCTTTTCACGGAAAAGAAGATTTAACGTGATTTTATTTTATTCACCGAGTACAATCTCGCACTTGTCCACAATCTTGCGAAATGAAAAATTGCTAATGCAGTTTGTTGATATCGACCCTACATCGACCGGACTTCTCTAAATTTAAACCTTAGTAGCACAACAGTCAAAACACAACCAAACGAAAAGTTGAGAATTCAAATTTCAAAAACCGTAGACTACTGGAGGCAGACAATACCGTAGACTATGTACCGGATGCAGACAATACCAAAGACTATTTAGTGGATGTAGACATCCGGTAGTGGGCCGGGTTAGCATGATGGCCGCACTACAACATTTTGTGTTACGTGCACTGATCTCTATAATTAATCTATGATTAATACTGAATTTGCTGACCCTATACAAATGACAGCTTAATTGTGGATCGATTTGAAGCGCCACATTTGACATACGAGTGTCTTTGGAACTAATAATACCTATTACAAATGGCGCACCGACCTCTAATGTATCTATGATTTTATGAGATTTCATATGAACTCATAGATTAAATAAAGAGGTTGATTATGAAATCATAGACAAATTGACTGACTTTGACACGCTGCCCCGTTTTTAGATCCTGTCTCCTCCTAGTTTTTGTCTCGGCCTGCGCCAGTCAGTCCTTTCAACATAGTCTAGACTTTCCTAAATAAAACTATTGACCTAGCACGAATAGAAATTGACTAAATATTTCCACAGCCGCGTAACCAGCAAATAGTACTGTATTTATTTAGTCTATTGCAGGACGCAACCACGTGTCGCAACTATTTAGTTAAGAAATCGAGTATTCTTGTATTCTACTATTTAGACAAGAAATAGCGTCTGTTTGTAATTTCAAACAATTCGTGCGCGAAGCTCTTAACACCCGCGCCCAATCACGCGCGGCGCGGAGCGGGGCGGGCGGCGCGGGGCGGGGCGGGGCGGAGGTGCGAAGAGGATGCTCAAATAAAAAGCGCAAATACAGAACATCGAAACCGGAGCAACGCACCTACCTACCACTGCACTACACGCTACAACATACAGTTGTACCTACGCACGTCTAGCGTCGAAAACTAACTAACTTCAAAAGTTCAAACAAACATTGCTCTCGAAATTCGAGAGCTCGATCTTTTGTTCATAGTTAAGTTTCCTTTTATTTATTTTAGTTCTTCAAGTTTAATCTATAGCTACAGATAAGTACTGTAATGACTGGATTTGTTCACTCCATACTAAATACGAAAAATACATAAAATACAGACAAAATTGCGGACATCAGCTAGAATCAGCACATGAAATAATATTAAAATCAATTTTTTTAATATGTTTAAGTTTCCTACAATTCACCAGATTTAAGCTAAATTAAAATTTTCAATAAATATTGCACCACTTTCCTTGTGATAGCATCCGAGTACGCCGCCCGGCTGCATTCCGCGGCTGATTCTTTGAGTCAACAGTGAGTAAACTTCTATATTCCCATTCCAAAAGCTTAATTACTCATTCGCCAAAGAAAATGTAACACTTATTAATACTTTACCGTTTGTAGTGGTACATACTTCTATAACTAGATAATTTTAAGATAGTTAGAACTCTAAGAATTTTGGAGGTTTGAATATTTATTCGTGTAGGTCTTTAATTATTTATTCAGGTATCTCAGGTATTTCTAATATTGTAAATGCAAAGTGTAGTTGTTTGCTGCGTATCAACGTAATTTTTTGAATGGGTAGGTATAACCCGTGGTAATGTATCGTATAGTTGTAGACTTGGAGAGTGACCTAAGCAACCTTTTATCCTTGCAAGCCAGAGGTTTTCCGTGATATTTTTAAAATCTAACGCCACGCGGAGAAGTCGTGGACTATATTTAGCAATTTATATTTTACTAGATGATGCCCGCGACTTCGTCCGCGTGGAAAAAGTTTAGAGTGAAGTTGCTACTATCCGCGAGAAGTCATGTCCTCTATCTCCTATAATATTTAGTAAATCTTCAGCAAAATAGTACGAAATATTTCTTAATAGTACACAATTTATAATTAATAAAAAAATATCAAACAAATTCGATTCAGATTTGACGAAGTTATGGAGCAAAATCAACAAAAACTTTCATTCCCTATCCCGGATAAACTTTATTATTTATCAGGATAAAAAGTATCCTATTGACCCCGGAGTATCAGCTAAATCATCCTAACTGGGCAAAGGGTTTCCCTTTTTGGGGCTTAGCGAGACCTAATTTTCTCTCATATGCATCTAAGTATTTGATAGTTTATAGAACATGTAGGTATATTTAGTTATATTTGGCCACAGATTTAGAGTGTATTTGGCAATGTGTGAGGCTGAGCCTGTTCTAACAAAGAGCAAACATCGCCGAGGCGTTAAAACACTGTGTTGTCACTTGTCACCCGCGGCCGTCACTGCACGCGATAATTGAACGGCTCACATGGTGCGGGCCGTGACCCCGACTATACCTACTACTTCTCTAGGTTTAAAAGAAATCGATCGAATTTGGAGTCAGCCCTATAGTCGCCCCAAGACTTTTAAGGAATTTAACTATGTTAAAGGAATAGGTTTCAAATTCAAATTCAAAATTTATTTATTTCATGTAGGCCAACTTGTAGCTGTTATGACACGTCATAAATCTACCACCGGTTCGGAATGCAGATTCTGCTGAGAAGAGCCGGTAAGAAACTCAGCAGTTGCTCTTTTCAAAAAAAATATTTTTTTACAATAGGTAACAAAACTATGCTATGTATACAGTGCTTCCACAATGAAGCTTCAAAAATGCATACTGGAAACGTACAGTCCAGTTTGAAAATTCAAAAATCGTTATAGGTAGGTACTAGGTAGGTATATTCGTTTAATAATTACCATCTGTAGGTATGTTCTATTAGTAAAACTGTAGAGCTTGTAAATTGAAAATACCTATTTGCCAGAAACTGATTAGTTACGAGCTAAGTTGCGGGTGGTGTACCTCCTTGTAGGTAAGAGTATAATGTTACAGAATACAATAAGATTTTTCAAAAATTTGTATGTCTTTTTCAATAGGTAGGTATGCTAATCTTCAAAACTGCCTGACGAATTTTAAAGAGGAAATCGGACGTTTGGCGTAGTATATAAATAGGCTTTATGTTGTGGAAATCGGCTTACGAGAAAAAATATATCTTAATATAAAGTTATTGAAACCTACCTAGCTCATTTCAATTAGCTAATTACAGTTCATAGAAAAAAAAATGACGCTTCGTTAGATGATTTTAACTTTTAAATCTATAATTGCACGCACGGAGACTAAAATATTCGTCATATTAGTGGAATGCGTGCGTCGGGCGGGCTCGTCGACGGGCGGGCTACGTTCGATAAACGCACGACTTGATACAATTTCTAGCAGCTATTGTAGAGAATTAATATTATAATTATTGCTACAAACATAAATTCAATACCTACGACAAGAATGACAAAAGTTCAATTTGTACTTAATAATAATGTGAAAAAGCTAAATGACAATTTCAGTTCAATTTTGTACTTCATAATAATGGGAAAAAGACATAGAATGTAAAACCGGAGACTGAAGAATTAAATATTTTCACATAGGTTTTCCTTGTATCCTACGCTGGGCCCATCCTATTTATTGAACGAGCGAAGCGAGTTCTCTGAGTCAACTAGGGCGCTTGCCTACTAGACAGAGAAGTGTGTCCGTCTAAATGTCTGTCAGAGCCCTATAACTTCTGAATTACTGAATATTAGAACGTGAAACTTGGTTGAAAATTCAGTTATATCCTGTACTTGAACAACAAATACTAAAATTAGATAAATGTTATAAAGAAACGAAATTATTTAATTTTAATGCGCCATCTATTAGCATTATTGTGAAGCTAATAGCTTCACTATAATGCTAATAGATGGCGCTGTGTCAGTAAAACAGTTTTATGTCAACTATTATTTTTTTTATTGCGTCTAATGTTAAAAGTTAATTATTACAATATATAATTAAAACTTTTGGGAATTATGGGATAGCGCGAGGTCTCAGTTCGGGGCGAACCACTAGTAATACGCCGTGCCCTTACCTATCTAAAATATTGCGATATTTTACAACGACCTCACTAATTTCAGAGATCGTAATTATTTTATCTTCGTCAATAAAGCACCTTTTTCGTAATTAAATTAATTACGCGCAAGCTTCTGATGTTACAAGAATAAAAATAAGTAAACACAATAGCATCTAGCGCGGAGCGGACACTCCGCGCGCCCTCGTCTAGCTCTAATGAATTTTCCGTGTTCCGCAACAGACACGGACAGAGACAAATGACGCGCTGTCTCCGGGGAGCAAGCCGCCGGAGCACGGGAAAATACCTACCGAACTTCGTCCACCTACCCACTCACCCTTGTCACGACGCGCGACAAAAGACGAAACTTTCAGGTAGGAAAGATAATTAAAAAATATATACTTACTAAAATCCGTTTCATATTTTTAATACCTATAGGTTCTGCTTCCCAAACCAGTGGTTGTCTTCACTCATCACAAGATCCATAAGTTGTGAATGAAGTTAATTAAGTACCTACCTAAGTTTTAATAATTTTATTATTTGATGAGGTTTGAGCGATTCACGATGCCACGTCGCCGTTGCAGACAGCGTAATGCATTTTCCAAGCATTTTCCACTTATTTTACAAATGCTCTAAGCTATATATGCCATACACTTCTGTGACATCAAAAAATTCAGATTATTGATATAAGGTATTTTATAGGTACCTACCTATTTAATAAACATTAATTTTTTTAATGTTTTCTCATTAAATAAGTATACCTCAATAAATTCAAAATAAAATAGTACTCGGTAGTCAAAAGTGGAGAATAGGTAAACAATTTTTGAATAAGTGTAGCCTTTCTTGCGTGCAGCGCCATCTACTTTGCTTGAGTGACTTCACTAAGACCACCAGCGCTACCTAGTTTGACCACAGTGAATCACGTAACCACAGCATTTCGTGAACGTCAACCAATACTATGCCACCATAACGTTCATTTAGTTCAAGAGATATTTTATAGATGGCGCTATCGGTATTAAAGTGAGTAGAAATGAAACTTTTACTTATAAAATATGATAATATAGTATGACTGAAAGATAATATCGTCAAAAACAAAATAAAGTAAATATTTACAAAGATCAAGGCATATCAATAATAATAAAAACTAGTTCTGTAATTTTTAAACTCTAATAGCCAACGTCCATACCATGTTGAATACACCGGTTCTCGTCCGATCACCGAAGTTAAGCAACATCGGGCGCAGTCAGTACTTGGATGGGTGACCGCCTGGGAACACTGCGTGATGTTGGCTTTTTTACTGATATATCTTTTGAAGGATTTTTTGAATTAAGTAGTACTGGTCCAGGAACCGATAACACTGAAAATCCTGTCATGTGAACTAAAATTTTTTATGTGAATTAACATAGGTAGTCAAACATTAGGGTAAGGATGCCGAATATGAGATACCATTGATATTTTTGGCCATAAAAAATTGTTTAAACTGTGTTGGTGAGTTTAAACTTGAAATACCTACTTCTCTCCCTTGAATGATAGCTGCTGGGTGGCACGCAGGCGCCGCGGGCAAGGAAAGCTCGCCGGTGAATGAATGTGTGCGCTCGCCGCTTACGTAACGCTGAACGCAGTAGGAGCTGCGCTGAGACGAATCGTAAATAATACGAGATAAACAAGTACCCACGCTGATCGCTGACAGTTGTTAAGCGCGGTATGTACCTAAGTACCTTTACATTTATCTGACTACTTCAATCACATTTATTTACACATCTGCTTTTTGCCACGGCTTAAATGTTTTCTTCAAACCCTTCCCAATCAGATGTTTTTCCGTAAGACAGAGATTTTTCCTGTGGTGTGTTCGCCGATCGGGTGGAGAGGAGCAAGGGAGCAATACTTCCTTCTTAATACCTCAACCCAACAGTTAAAGGTGCGGTCCAATTGTCGATTGTTCGTTGCACTATTAAATGTCATACTCACTCCTACTACGAACTTATTTGAAGAGAAAAAAATTAGTCAACTTCAGTTAATAAATAATGTTTCTCAAAAAACTATTACTTAGCCTGAGCTTATAAACTAAACTAAACCACTCAAGAACTCATCGTCCTAACATCGCAACAAACGTGGAGTATCGATCCCACTTCAGTCAAACAAAAGTGAAAAGCAGCCTCTCAATGAACAAGTGTAGGCACAAGTAGGTAATGTGTGACGCAACCTAGGCGGTCATTGTAGGGCAAAGTAAAGCGATGCAATCATCATTATCATTCATCGGCAATCGGTGAATCGAGAGCTTTTCGGAAATATTCGAGAATTGCTCGTTTACACGCTTACACGTTTGTTGCTCTTATTACACGATTTACACGTTTGCACGTTTGATGTTCTAATTACACGTTTGACACGTGTCGTAGGTCAAAAACAATGTGATGAGAATAATGCAAGAGAAATGTTATAAGTTTGTTCGCTTTTCTGTCTGTGTGTGTCATCGTAGCGGATCATCCTTGAGCGGCTTTTTAGCTATATTTATTGAAATTTTTTTCAACCTTGTTTTAAGGATTAATATATACATAAATGTATTGATAACCATTGAATATAGAAATCAGGCGAAAATTGTTTACCTTTTTAGAGAAATAGTAATCTAGCGATCAAGCATGATAATTGAAACTAATTTTTTTCGTGGTCATTCTGAACGAAGTCTTTCGCCGCTATGAGCGGTATGGTCAGAGCTGACCAAGTACCTACCAACGTTACATGCTTAGTCTTTAAAAAAGGTCCAACTCATTTCCAATTTGGCAAGTAATAAAATATAGTCATTTACAGCTTCTCCGGAGAAAGCGGAAGGCTTTCACGGCGTTGGACGGAATTAGGAGGCGACAACTAATATATTATGCTAATCAATGGAATGACAACACTCAGATATCGGTTACAAGTGTTACGCAAGCCGGCGGTGGGGGGAGGCGCGGGGGAGGCGGGGGGAGGCGGGGGTGGGGGGGGGGGGCTGAAGAAAGCTGAGAGGCGGAGGCGGACGCGCGCGATTACCTACTTCGCGAAAGACGTAGGTACACTCGCAACGACAAATGCAGTCTTTATTTGCTCATAGTGCTCAAATAGGTAATAGAACTTAAGCCTGTCTCATAATAAAATATAAATTAAAAATACATTGTAACGTACTCGTAGATCTACACCATCACATCACACTTCACACTAATACCTATTATAAAGCCGAAAGTTTATATGTGTATGTGTGTGTGTGTGTATGTTTGTTACTCCTTCACGCCACAACCAATAAAGTGATTTGGCTGAAATTTGAAATGGAGATAGCTCATACCCAGGATCAAAACATAGGCTACATTTTATCCCGGAAAATTATAGAGTTCTCATGGGAATCGAAAAACCTTGATCCACGCGGACGATCGCGGCGACTTCACATGATGGTAAGTGACAATACAGTCTAGATGGTAGTGGGCTAACTTGAAAGGAGTATGGCAGTGTAAATGAAGCCCATACCCGTAATCGGTTTATACCCGCCATCGTACCGGAACTATGAATGCCTCTTTGTCTTTGACTGTAGGGTGACAACAATAATTAGCCACAGTACCTACTTACTACTTCTGTTACTCATTCTCTTCACTTCTTTGACAGTTTTTGTTTTGAAAATCTGCCAAAATATCAAAACGCTGGGATAAGACTTATTTTGCGTCAAAGTGAAATCGGCCCTTAGTATTACAATAATGGTAACTTATTTTGTACTCTCTGTAACTCACTGTACCTACTCGCGTCGTCTTACGGCGACATGCTACGGTCAGCGGTAATTGCAGCGATAGCATTTCACTAACATAATATAAATAGATCTTACAAACAAGACTTATCTTAACTTAAGAATTAGTTACGAGACCTAATTAATCCACTCTTCTTCTTTATCAACCGATAGAAGTCTATTGTTGAACAAAGGGCTCTTGCATGGACTTCTACATGTCTCTGTCTTGCGCCGCCTGTATCCAGCGGCTCCCTGAGACTCTTCTGATGTCGTTCGTCCACCTCGAGGGGGGTCTGCCAACACTGCACTTTACGGTGCGAGGTGGTCACTCGCACCTTGATGGAAACCTAACGACAATTGGTTCTTTGAAGTACTTATTAATCCAACCGTATGCCGTAAAAGAATATTCATTAAACACACAGCTACACGCAACACACGCGGTACACGCATGAGATAAATAACAATAAAATTTAGGAAAGATAATTATACAAAATATTTTTTGTTCAAAAACATGCTAAGGATCTAATAGACCGACACTCACATCACATCGCATTAGTTAACGATGCTACAAAAACGTGAGAGTCAAGATCTCAAATCCCGCAGGAAGGAAACAAAAAAAAGATTAGACATCACAAAAAAGGGATAAAGGGACCGACGGAAAAGAACGAAAGAAGCACTCGAATATTTTTATATATTATTATGGACTGAGCTATAACATGTAACTACCTACGTAAGTGTTTAGGAAAATCATGTGAAAATTTAAAGTAATCGAGAAAATTTCAGTTGTTTGTTCTTGTAACGTCATTCATTGGAATTTAGCCTCTAATTATTTTGATTTAATGCTTTTGAAATAATTTTGACGATAACATAAAATGACAAGCAATCTTTACATTTTCACTCACAAACTCTTCTAGGCTAATTAGTAGTCATATACCACAGATACGTACCCAATAAATAAATTACTTATTACTAATAGACGAGTATTGTAGTCCGACAATACTCGTCTCCGGTGACAGTACCACCAGCACCACGCAGCCTCTCTCCGCGTTCCCACCAGCCGCCAGCCGCGCACCAGTCAAACCTCGGCTGCGACGGCGACCGCGCGCGGCACAAACCACACCAAATCTACAGCAGACCTGCACTAAGCTGCACTAAACCTGCACTAAACTGACACTAAAAAAGACAATTTTCCATGAAGTGATGAACCATTTTTGTTAAATGGAAAATGTGATTCAGTCATTGCGCTGATTTTTTTTTATTTTCCTGGATTTTTGAGTGAAAATTTTTGGAGTGGATCCGTGGTGGGTCAGTGATTCGAAAGGTGAGTTCTTCTCTGTAACTTTAAAAAATCATAGACTTGTACCTTTGTGCTTTACTTACTCTACTTATATTAATTCATTTAATTTTGGTCATCAATTTTAGTAATATCACAATATCTATCTTTAGAAATTAATCATGAATATTTACGAAATTAATGTTCCGAATTATACTTTCATTTAATAGTAACTTTAAAGATATCAATTTCTCGTATACCGGTATACGAGTAACAATAGCAAAAACTGATTTCTTTATAAATTTAGTAATAAATAAATCCATTTTAATTAATTTGGGAAATAGAAAATCGCGTGAAAGTCTCGCGTTACCACTGGCATTGCACCGGCATCGGCCGGATCGCAGGAAATTACTGAACGCGTTGGTATTATGGTAATCCAATGCGGCTATTAAATATAATGCGCTATAAACTAAACGTGCGACGTCGGAAAACGGCGTTTAGCGACATCACTCCGCGACAACGTCGGGAAAATTACGTTTACAATAAATTACTACCCGCGTACACGCATAGTACGATACTACCTAACTGCCGGTAGGTACATTGTTAAATAGAAGTTAGCTAATGCCCGCGGCTTTGACCGAGTCCATACGTCCATATAATGTAAGCTATATACCAAATTCAAGATGTAGCCGTAAAAAGGTATCAGACAGACAGAAAGATATCACTTTCGCATTTGTAAAAGCATTTATAGATTAACAGAATCTTGCAAGGGGAAAATGGACAATTGTCTACATGATTCGCTAGGAAGTTTAAGAGAATAGGCTTACATTAAAAATGCAATGTTACAGTTAAGTTACAAGCAAATAATTAAAGCTTGCTAGCTTACTACTATATATTGTGAATGCAAAAGTGTGTTTGCTTGTTAGTTCTCATTCAATCACGAAGCGATAGAGCAATGGATCAACGAGTACGTTATTTTATGCATGGGTATAGTTAAGGACTTGAAAAGTGGCATAGGCTATCTTTTATCCCGAAAGAACAGAGAGAGGGATTCCCTAGGATTTTCAAAAAACTAACTCTTCGCGGACGAAAGCTTGGGCAAAAGCTAGTAATTAACAGAATCTTCGTCTTGTGAACACGTTCAATAATATTTTTAGGAACAATTATAACTAAAGCGTAATATTTCGTTAAAAATACGAAGTCGATGACGAAGAAAACGGCGAAGTTGTCAAAAAAGCCATTAGTAATTTCGTTACAATTACTACTATTTAGATATAATTCAAGTCGTTCATCAAAATATTGTTTGATGCCAAGATTGTGTCTCGGATGCGCCTGGCTAGCCACCACTTTCATACCGGAACCAGTCCACTCCAACTACAAAATATCTTAACGCATTCTAACCGCCCATTTAAGAACTACTTTTTCCTGAATAATGTTTAGAAGACAGGACTGATAACTTTCTTTTTCTAAGGCTTTGTGAACCTACAAAAATCTGAGGGTTATAATATTATCCAATCATCGATAACTTGTAATACTGACCAAAAAAATTGTGAGCTCTTCTCGGCAGAATCTGCTTTCCAAACCGATGGTAGAGTCTTAACTTATCATTTGAGCCACAGATTGGCGTATATTAAAAAAATTGATTAAACAAAAATTCTCCGTGAATAATGTTTAGGTATGCTTCTCTAAATTACGCTATGATGTTAGTCCCCGTAATATAAAGCATTTAATAATATTGTGTATTACACAAGGCAGTTGTCAGCTCACTCAAGCAAGATGTCAGTAGAGTGGAATGCGACACCCGACAGAAACTTAATAAGATTATCAACTTCATACCTTCCAAACGACTGGATGGTGTCGAATGTTAATCACAAAAACGAATCAAGGACCCTTTTTTATACGTTTGTAGATAGAGGCCCCACTGGATCAACAAATAGAATTTTTCTGAAACTGTGTAATAGTTACCTAACTAGGTACAGGAGCGTATAGCATGTGTGTCTGTTTGTGTTCATTAGTTTCGTCATGATTGTCGGGGAGGCCGAGATATTAGGTACTAGCTAGCTAGTCAGCGTGAATTTTGTGTTTAAAATTCCTTTGATTTGCAAACGCAGATGTACCTACTCTCTATTATCTCACATTGAAATTCCGATCTCCATTGAATGTCCGACCGGACAGCAGTCTGACACGACCGGATAGAGATCAGGCGCAGGACCGTCCGTTCTTGATATGCTCTTCTGCTCGATGAGTTTACATTATGGCTTGGCTACTTGGTTTTTATAAATAAGGGATAATTTGAAGTAATTGGTAAACCGAGGTGAAGTGAGTTTGCTCTCGAAGTGACTTGTATTTTGGTGAGCTCAAAGATAAACGAGTTGTAGTAGGGTTCTACTGCAACTCGTTTATCTTTGAGCATTAAGTTGGTTAATACTCAAAGAAAATTGTCAGAAAACTCCAATAAGCTAACTGAGGGTCGAAGTCGAATCGCACAATACGACTCAATAGTGGAGGCGACACAAGCCAACGACACTCGATGAAATGTGTACAAAAAGTAGCATCGAGTGGCTGCATTGATCGCCATCGCGCAGTATTGGAAAGCGCTCAACAATGCCGCGCTGTCGCATACAATTCTGTTGTAAGGTAAACACTGATCGTGTAAACATTAGGTTTTGTGCGCCTGCGTGACTTTCACTGCAGTTCAAGGGCGTGCGATCGCCGATACACGAACGACACTGCGACTGTCGTGTCTTGTCTAAACCATCTAGACTATAACAACACAAAGTAAAAATTCCACCATGAAATAATATGTCAAATACTTTTCCAAATATAAAGAAACTAGCTTTTCTCTGCGAATTCATCTGTGTGGAGTTAGGTTTTTAAAATCTCGCGGATACCTTTTGTTTTTCTGTGATGGATGTAGTTTATTCACTCTCCAAGTCCTTAACTATAGCCATGCAAAATAAAATCCGTCCATTGCTCCGTTACACGATCACATTTATAATATTAGATATTGGTTTGAACTAGGTACATTTTAGTTCATTGATTATGGAAGCAGATTCAAACATATTAATAGGACCTACTCACCTCTACGGTTGAATAATAGTTTGAAAGAAATAATAGTTGACAGATTAAAGTCAACAACTGCAATCACTTACAATAATTTAATCTTAAGAAAAATATTTCCTATTTATTTATTTATTTATTTATTTATTTATTAAAGAAGCACACAAAACAGGTTGAGACTAAAAATTACACAAAATATAAATACATACAGCTTATCAAGAACCAAGTAACAACCCTTAATATGTGTACACAGCATGATTGAATAAAATTAATTGTCTGAAGCATGTAGGCAGCCTTATTTCTGGCAACATCTCAATTGAGTTGAGAAAGATGTATCTATTGTGTGCATGTGTTAAACCTGTCGCTGTGGATCACAAAACATGTTTGACATAACAATAGAAAGTTAATAAATTTGAGTTTATCGATATACGAGTATTTTTATTATTACATCACATTACTGAATGCGAAAGTATATTGGGTAGTTGGTTTTTTGGTTTGTCCTTCAATCACGCAGCAACGGAGCAACGGATCGTTTTATCCAGCAAACCAGGGGGTTTCCTCGGCATTAAAAAAACGCTAACTTGGACTGAAAGCGGAATAAAGCTACTAAAATAAAACAAGCATGCGCGATACATTCTTACAGTCCTACGAGAAAACACGAACAAACACATTTTCACATTTATGATTCCGTGTTTGTTAACTGGATTTTTCAATGTTGTCAAAATGTGGATATTCATTAATTACGAGTACATCGAAAATGTAACATGTAAGAATAACATTTGTAAATACAGAAAATAAATCGATCAAAAAACATTATACGCTGTTATACTGCGACTATATCCGTCTCTTTATAAAACGAAATTTTGTATAGATAGTGTATGGAGCTACTGAACATAACAATACTGAACGTTGCAATAGCGTTCTCTTTTTCTAGCAGGAAACTTAAAAGCTCTATATTTTAGAAACTAGTTAGGATATAAAAAAAAGAAAAACCTTTATTTTAATTTTTTTTTTATTTTTTTTTAATTTTTTATGTAAGTACATATAAATATTTACAAAAGAAGATATATTAGAAGAAGTATACATAGGTGAAAGTATATAAGCCAAATACCCAATCGTTGTTGGCCACATTTCAGGCAGGTCAACTAAGCGGTTTATTCTTTTCACACATGTAACTTCAGAATGTCTCAAACCTCAACATTGCAAAGCCGGACTGCCATCTCAGAACAATTGCCATGGACATGTCATTACTCTTGACCTTTCCCGTGGCGGCGATGGTCACCATGGCGGTCGCTGACCCCGCGAGATGGCTTTCTCGAGGAAAGTTGTCATCGCTAAGTTTATTAACACACAGACTCACAGACAACCGGAACTATATTACATATATTTGCATAATGCTTTTAGGATTGTTTGATCACGCAAATATTATATGTTATGTTGATTTTATAATAATGTATGCCTATTTTATGATATTTTTGTGTTGAAACACAAGCTAATGTTTGATCAGAATTTTCTCTGATAGAAAGCGGTAGTTTTACTTCCTCTTGTGACGCCAATATTAATAAAAAGAATTTTTCTTTTCAAATAAGTTAGGTTGCATTGATTTAAGTATTTTATACTTAATTTTATTCTATCGTAATCTATTTTATTGATTTAAGTAGTTGCATACTTAATTTTATTCTATTATACAATATTATGACTCCATCTATATGGCCCTCATGGTCATAGATAGAATAGAACATATATTTCTCGGAAAGCTCAAGAGCTCCATATTTCTGAATAACGTAATTTGCAATCCAAGTAGTGATATCGTATCATAGGGCGAATCACGTTCACTGAATTATTATCGTTGTTGTTATTTTTGGCAGAATTTCACGCTAAATTAAATTGGAAAGGGGAACTCGGTCTCGAAATGTACTCAAAATTCATACTGAGCGCATAGTTGTATTTTACCTCGTTACTACAGAATGTACACATACATGGAAGTGTAACGTAAGTCATACAAACATAACTAAATAGCTATAAATATATGTACATTGTACGGCCGGATCGCGTGCGACGCGCTGCGCGGCTTTGTGGCGCAGCGGGGCGCGCGTGCGCACTGTCGCACGAGAACACGCCGATATAAACAGGGTCGTAAACAAGAAAATATTATCTCTAGAAAGAAGAGAATATTAGCTCTAGAATAGAAAACGTTCAATAATTTAAACAAAATATTCTCATCACCAACCCATCGCTGGCCAAAATCTATTAAATGAGATAGGGGTCTCGAAGTGTGGATTGTCAGACGGATCGACAGACCACAGAGCTTTGAAAACATTGTGGAAAACTTTTAACCATGCAGGTTTCCTCATGATGTTTTTTTTCACCATTAAATCCTAAAATGTCTTAAATAAATGCGTATGAAGTTCTAGGGCTCAGCTTGTGCTAGGAGTGGGTACGACATTAGTGCAACGGGTGGCATTTGAACCTGCGACCTTTCAGTTTCAATCCGCACCTTAAGACTATTGAAGCTTTAAAGTTGAGATCATGAGATGATATCAACTTTGCTTGTCTAATACGTTGCATTACGTCAATATTTTTTTACCAAAGCCGTACGTACAAGCAATGGAGCCGCGCACATTCCAAGCAAACGTGGACTTTCCGCCGCCATAACTGGAGCAGCGTATTTCACCGGCGATATTCATTTCACACTTAAATGTATAGTACTAGTACTACACCACTGCTGCTGCGATTTTCTAACGTTTAGCTTTCCTTAAGTAAGTACTTGCTTCGAACTGGATGCTTGTGTTGTTCAAGATATAACACCATTTCTCTTACATCCCTTTACCTGCTTTTGCCTGCAACTTCTTAGGCGTGGAGTTTGGTTATCAAAAATTTCCATTATTACTGTACCCATACAAAAAGCTGAGTCGATAGCTCTGTTACAGCGTGATTGCACAAACTAACAAACAAACATTTTCGGATTTCTATTTGAGTATATTTATTTATTTGAATCGTCATTTCGTCGTTTGTGTCAACACCACGAACATTTAAATTGCAAGTTATTCATTTGATATTATACGTTCATCACTTCTCTAACGCCTGGTAATAATAATTAAAAAATCTAAGAATATATTTTAGTCCAAATATGCACCACCACCATTATTATAAGTAGAACAAGCCGCTGGTCTGTGGATAATCTATTAATTAATAAGTGAGAACCCATCGCATATAGGTAATATTTTTGTCTCGATAGTGACAATTTCAAATAGCAGGTTTTACAAATTATTTTGAATCGTCAAAGGTTTTTAAATAAATCAATTGTCCTTTTAAATATCGAAGCTGTGTAATAATAATAAAATAACCTTTCAATATTGTAGGACTTTCAATATAATATAGTACAGTAAACGTCGTAGCCCTCGTAAAATGTATATTTGCGTGTTATTGTATAATAAAATCTATACATGTTATGAAATATATAGATATACCTACGGCTATAAAGTTTTGATTAAGTATACATTTACTACACTACTTACTATCTAAAGCCATTTACTAGTAGACCATACTTTTCAATTCAGTATTAGCTCTAGTGTGTATGTCGATTATATCATCACAGCGAGGTGATATTGCTAGCTCAGAAACGATGAAGTTTATTGCAAAATGCCTTTTTTCTTCTTTGTTTAACACTGACTTTCGCCGACAACCGGATGGGTTTTCACCGAGTGTTTGAGATAGCCCCGAGCAATGGCATGTTGATGACAATACAAGTTTTTTTACCCTACTATCCTTTTGTATTTGATATGTACGATTAAAATATAATTTGAAAATAAAAGCTGTAGGTTTCCATCTGAAGAGATTCCAATTTGATTGAAAGTGGTAATGTATTGATTACAAAATTATTATTATATGAGTTCGTATATAATGTTTCGGTTGGAACTGGCGATATTTCGGTCGGTCCATGCAGCTGGATCAAAATATCGACATTTACAACTTAAACATTGAACGTGGTACTAACCCGTGTAATCATAATTATGTCATCAACTATTGACAAAATAATCTTTGATTTGTGAACAGGTTTATTAAATTTTTAACTAAAGCGTATTATTCCATCATATTTAATGACATCCTCTGCGGCTCAGCCTTGGAGTCTCTGGTAGGAGCATGTGTCGCACCGGAGACCGGACGACAGTCTAACCAATGATAGGTTGACTTCGCAGCCAGGCTGTAATTTGTAAATGTTACTTGTTAGAATGTTACCGGTAGTTACAAAACTGGCTGGAACAAAACGTAGATCGTGGTCATTATATTTTACTACAAATGAAGTTTATTGGTTTAGATTGTTGAGATGGTGCATTAAAATTAGTAGTACATAACACGTCAACAGTATTACCTAACCACAATCCATTAGTACTATCTCACTGAAATTGTTTATTTATTTACCTCTGTATCATAACTTAAACTAAGCATAAAGATATAAAGGACGTGCATGAGAACGGTATATCTAAGGAAGAAATGTCTTACAGTAGCCACCGAATGTGAAGACAGAGAATACAGATACTGTAAAGATATGATAAAATAACGATAGGTAACCTTTAATTTAAAAAAAAGAAAATAGAATAACAATTAAAACAAAAACATTGAACGTAATATTAATTGAGTATCAGTAACCATTGATATATGTACTGTACGACTATATAGAGCTTACATTACTTTAATAGCTACAAAATCAAATATGTAGTTTGACTAAACATCGTGCGTATCATTTTTGCGTTTATCAAAAATATTTAAATATTTGGATTCTAATGAATAAATTTATTTTTAATGGTAATATTATAATTATTACATCCTCAGTAATCGAATTATTATTTTAAATTATTTTAAAACCTATAAATAGTAGATTGTTGGACGCTACGCGTGATTCAGTGTAAAAGACATCAACGCGCTCTGGTCACTTCAAGTTTATATTACGCACTTCTTTGTGTTGTGTGGTGTGATTTTTATTAAATTTAAGTTGAATGGTAAGTTTTATATAACTCTTTATATACTTATCTTGAATTTAGTCGTATTATTTTGTATCAATGTCATAATTTTTATGAACCTACAAAAGGTTCATAAAAATTATAGATGGCTTTATCGTAAAATGTAATATTGTAATGCCATAATAGGACGTATTTCAATTTTTAGGTTTTTAAATTTTATCAGTCATAATCGTATGTTTAGCGTATCTACTATTTTGTATTTGTACATGTACATTATGGCGTAGGTCGATGGTAAGAAGCAAAGTGCTTAATCTAAAAATGTACTTAGTCATTATTGTACACCAACGTTCCATTTTATTCTGACCTTCACAGAGAATTTATTCTATATAAGGCTCTATGCAATTACGTAGGTGTGCCTCCAAGTTGTTTAAATATTAGGTACTTAGAACTGGTTTTAGGATATGTGCCATAAAAATAACGACGTCTCTCGGTATTTTAAAGTCCTTACTGGTTTAAGATCCTATTTGGATTACACAAATTTTGACATAAAAAGTTCAACAGCAGAACAGTTTAGTACTTACAGAACTATACGTGCTGTCCATTAAATCAACATATTATCTAACGCATTTAACGTACAAATCCAAATTCAGAGGCTGAATCAGTTATATTAATTATGTAAGTATACATTTAAACTATATGCTATATAACTATTTACTTTATATAGCACGCTTAGGCTAAGAATCCTGTCTTCGGATGCTAGTATCGGATATTACCGAATTAGTATTTTCCAACCAAATTTATTAAATCTGGAACGGATTTTCCGTTTCAAATTTTAACTATATCAGGTAATGAAGATATTTATGGTTTTAAATAAAATGCACTTATTAAATCGAACATCAATTAAGCATAACGGTTTTCCTTTGCAGATTTTTACTTAAAATTAATGCTTTGGTATTTATTGCAAACGCTGATTTTACAGTTTAGCATCAAAAAACTACTTGCCTACTATTTATTTATTTTAAAATCAAATTATATTGAGCTTTGTTCTCCAATTATTCATAAAGCATTTTTTATTTTTTTTAAGTAATCACCTTTTTCATTCATCATTCTCATAATCCATAACAGGCCGACTACTGCCTGACCTAGGTCTCCTCTCGAATAAGAAGGGCTTAGGCCATATTTCTAGACTAGACTAGTGTGGATTGGCGGACTTGATACCTTTTGAAAACATTTTATTTTTACCTAGGATCGTTTCGGTTCCTGCCCGATACTCATATTAAATAACCTTACAAAATTTTTCTTAATTGAATTTTTAATTCAAGTTGCAAACTCATTTATCATCCTGACACATCTATTTACTTCTTCGCCAATATACGCCCATTGTTTGATAACCGCCGTGGATTTAGACCATAACCTTCTGTTTGAAAGGCGTCAGTGCACGTGGGCGCAAGGTGAACCGCCTCCAGACTAAACTCTGTGCAGGCTATAGTCTGTACCTATAAAGTACCTACGTATCTACTACTGAATAAATTGGAGATCGTAGCACAGCAGATTTGAGAGCGGCTCTTATAAAGTAAAACGAAATCATACCTACTTAGCCTTTCGTATAGGTTTCTGTATCTAATTAATTCATTAAGAGAAAACGAGCAAATCTAAAACTCACATACGTAAAAATTACACTAAACCTACAATCTACATATTACACTATTAATTTAAAATTAACTCTAGAATAAATCATTCAGAGTAAAATTAACGAAATTGCTTTGTTACTTGTTTCAGATATAATATTTTTGACAAAATGCTTTTTAACCGAAAGCATCATACTCGTAAATGATGTAACACATAATAATTAAATTAATATCTCACGTGGAAAGTAGGAACTCTGCGAGTGGTCTAGTTCAGAGCGACGCAATAATTCGCGTTATTACAATAATAATACGCGGTGAAAGCCGCCTGTCGATACTCAGAGAGCCACTGGCGCAAGTAGACGAACACGTCGAACAAACACTCTCATAAATATTTTTTTAAGTATATAGTTATATACTTTAAAAAAATATAGTAAATATAGTTTAGCCCTTGACTGCGATCACACCTGATGTTAGGTGAAGATGCAGTTGCGAGCCTAGAAAATGCCTATTCATTCTTGATTTTAAGACATCCAAGTTACGGTATGACGTCATTCTGTAACGGTCGACGACGGCCAACTCGACGTGGACGGTGTGTAGTAGGTATATGCTATTGGGAAAAGGCCGCTGAAATGTTACGCGAGGAAATTGCGGCGCGCCGACAACACTTGATACTTGATATTATAATATACCTGTTGCGTGTACGCTCAAGCACGTTGAGTAATGAGACCACTTGGCTCTCGACACGTCATGAGTTGTGCCCTACATGCCATTTGTAAATTGCACTATTATGTACAAGTCATAAAATTTGAGTATTTTAACTGGCTCTGAATTGTAATACTTTTAAACGTAATTCCGGAGAAATCCTTTATTTTGTTTAGATTCGTAGGAGCTTTTTCAATTCGTACCTATGCGAAAAAATGGACACGCTTTCAGATTTATTCTTTAAGTAGCTTATAGCCCGCGAATTTATCCGCGTGGTATTAGTTTCGTTTAAACGTCACGCCTGAACCCTTTATTTTACTGGGTTACTAATAAGTCTGCTACTCTCCATATCAACTGCATGGCTAGCCATGCAAAACAGTTTGATCAAATACACACTTACGTATCTATAATATTAGCACATATTTATATTAATCTGAATAGGATGAGACAGGATACCTTTTATCCTGGGCAAATAAAAGAATATTGTTAATGTATGTGGACGAAGTCACAGGCCGGCGAGAGAAAATATCGTAATAACATACGGCGGAAAGCTAATGCATAATGCTCCGGATGCTACATTGAAATAGTGGAAATAATCAATAAAATAAATTCGATTTTTGTAATTATAAAAAATATTATAAAAGTGTTAGGCAAGTGTGAACCGTGACTATTACGTACTCTTTTTTTTCAAACATGCAGCTTGCGCTAGTATAAGTAAAACAAAAACAACAGTAGGTATTGTTCATTTTTCGAAATCAGATTGCAACACATTCTTTGTATGGATGCCGTTTAACCTATAACCTTGTATTATGGTAGAGGTATTAAGCTTATATTCTTTTGATGAAACTTGTCATTTCAGACACCAATAAATAATTGTAAGCAATAAATTAATTTCTCGCTTTCTCTATATTTCGTAAGGCGAGCATATCCGCGGTTTAAGCCACTACGGCGGAGCAAGCCTCGATCACTTTCTCCGATGATTCGGACGGCGCTGTAATCAACGAGTTCAATGAC
This sequence comes from Hipparchia semele, assembly GCA_933228805.2. Lineage (NCBI taxonomy): Eukaryota > Metazoa > Arthropoda > Insecta > Lepidoptera > Nymphalidae > Hipparchia > Hipparchia semele. Next base: position 15,624,717 of record OW121715.1, on the reverse strand, counting down.
CTCTCACAGATGACCTGCCATGATATATTTGCCCTGTATGATTATTAGATTCGTCTTCAACATTTTACATATTTTATGTACCTATATGGAATTTCTAAAGATGTGGTACAAAAATAAATATTGACGGCGGCGTCCGTACCAAACTAATCTAAAACTTAATTGAATCGAATCTATTTGAATTTTTCAGTTGACATTTTTAACGCAGTCGGGATTTTCCCTTTTATTTCTATTTGTTTTTTAATAAATTGCTTGTCAGTATTTAAAATGTATTGTGTACGTTATTTACGGATCGAAATGCTTAATTGACAGGTACTGACGGCTCTAACAATTCGTTGACTGACTCGTTTCAGTCAATATTATTACGGCACGGTTAAAATTATTGCAGAAAAGTGGACACTGCAATAATTCCTATGGGACGCGAAACGTAGTATAAAGCGCCTATTCACTCTTGATTTGAAGGCACCCAAATTGTAGTTACTTGGAAACGGAATCCGAAAGGGCATTCAAAATTTTTGCAGTGCGCATCAGAAGCGAGGAAGCAAGGCGCACAATGCTCGAGCTATGCGACTGTTCGATGGTAGAATATGGTGATGGTGAAACTAAATTGATAATTTTTGAAATATTTATGCTCTTAGTATCGATTTCACGAGCGTTGAATATACGAAGAATAAATTGGACGTTCTGAAAGTTTTTTTTTTTTTCAAAAACTGCTAAAAAATCAAAATGCTCGGATATGAACATCAGATTTGTTATATCGGCCCAATATAATATAATCTAGCTCCTTGAAAGGTGTATGAGTAATAAATGAGTAATTTTCTTCGAGCCGATAAAACGTCATTTAGTAGGTATGTGCAATATGCACCTTGATTGCACCTACCTAGTTTGTTACCTCGATTAACTAATTGGCTGCGACATCGTACATGCCTTTAATTCTTATTCGCAGGTAGTTAGTTGCTAAATGCCAACGTGAGCTAGCATTATAATGAAACAGGAGAGTGACTTGTGGTTCAGCGGCGGTTTCTAAAAGAAAACTTATTTAAAACATTTTCCACTAATTATAAATCTTACTATGTACTCGTAATACCTACTCAGTAGCACGTGTAATACAAAGGGAAAGCACTTTATAAAATCCCTAGTAAATATTAGCCATACAGAAAAGAAATAAATCTTTATTAGAGTCGCTCGGTGTAATATCTACTTACATCACATTAGAGTTTTACCCCTAAACTATAGAAAAGCTTATCTTAGGAGTAAAGAAAATACCGTCTACGTACTTAAACAAAAATTCGATCGATCGAGTTGTACGAAAGTCCAATTTCTGAGAGAGCTTCTTTACAAATTCGTTTACATATTGACCAAGAAAACAAAGGTGTTACCGCTAAATAAAATACATTAGATAACGAAACAGTTACACACGATCACATAACTATTGTAATAGTATCTAACAATATGAAACGATAAAATATACTCAACCTTGAATACGGCACAAATTCACATTGTTAAACTCTCACGCACCAAGTAACGTTTTTCGTAAGCCCAATTAGTAGTTTACGGTCTTACATCATTGCTGCACGATACCACGTAAGCAGGTACGTACACCAATAGAGCGGGAAATTAAAAAGGCCAAAGACTAGCAAAGCACATCCCTGACACGGATCCACCGCCGACCCCGCCTCCGCTTCACACGGAGCCCCAAGGTTCATAGCTAAGTGGAAGTTAAGTAATGTATTTAACTGTTTATCGGGCAGGCTATAGGTAAGTTGTATTGGTGGATTCTACCACCGATCGATTCAAAATACATTCCAGTGAAAAGTAAAAATTAGGTTATTTTCAGCAGAATAATAAACCTTAGTTGCTGCTCTCTTTAGGAAAACTTCAGATGTATTAAAATATATTTGAACATTCAGCATGTTCAATTCAACTTTATGTTTTTTTATGTGTATAATTAAATAGTATCTACCTGTGATCTTAATTCCTTTTTTATTTACTGAACCTATATAACAATGTAGTGTAACATAATAAACAAACCTGACATCTAAATATATAAAAGGCAAAGGTGACTGACTGACTGACTGACTGACTGATCTATCAACGTACAGCTCTAACCACTGGACCGATCGAGCTGAAATTTGGCATACAGGTAGCTGTTAGGACGTAGACATCCGCTAAGAAAGAATTTTGGAAAATTTCAACCCCAAGAGGGTTAAATAGGGGGTTTAAAAAATCGAACCTAACGTGAGCGAAGCCGCGGGTTAAAGCTAGTTCTAAATAATTGAATAAAGTAAACAATGCAATCTTATCATTCGTCAAAATATTCACAAGCAAGAAATATACTTCCAAAAGTATGTAAGGCACTCTTATTGGTATTCGTACCACAACGATATTATTACAAGTGTTGCGATGACATAACCTGAGCGATGGACTGAATCCTAATGTCTTTATAACTTTAATGGGACACTTGTTCAGTGAGATAAACGAATAACGCTACATGTAGCGCACATAACTAAGTGTGTGCTTTACAGTAACCTTGATTTTCATTCGTTGCGTGAAAGATAACATAAAGTCCAAGATCTAAAACCCGTCTACGATCTATTCCTACTTGTAATTATATTTTTGGCATATTCTATTGAACGAAAAATGACTTTAAAAGGAAAAAGATGCGTGTTCTCATGCATCAAAACTACAATGTTTAAACAAGTAATAAGTTCATATAATATATAGTAGTTATATAATACTTGAGGTCTATAAATAAATTGTAGTGCAATGATCTTTCAGTTGGTTGCGTAAACTGTGACCCGGCGGCGGGCGCATCCGTCGCAGGTTCATTGTCAGTGCCAGTGTCAGGGGCTAAGTAATAAGTAACTACTTACCTATTTAAATAACTTTATCTTCCAATTGTACATAATATACTTAGAATGTATTCTCTAGCGGAAACGGCAAAGGGATGAATTTTTCTCTTATATATTTATGACTCTACGTGCTTAGGTAATATACTTATTCACTTGCATTTTGAAAATTAAGAATAAAAAAATAGAATGTCTGACTATTTATGAGAATATTTGATTGAAATTATTAATTTATTTTTAAATATATTTATGAATATATTTAAAAATAAATTAATATATATACATATTATTTCATTACTTCATCAATAAATATAATTATAATTCATTATATTGATTGATGAAGTAATGAAATAATATTATGTATCCACAAGATGTATGGACATCCATTTGTCTCTTATTAGGTTGAATGCTTTCTTATCTTGACGCAGCCAAAATGAAATGTCATGCTCTGCGAGTAAGATAATCATCTAATTTCGTGAACCAGCCGCAATTGAAAGATCCGGAAAGAAAAGAAGGAAATTTCACTTGTAATTTGTTATCCCGCGTACCAACCTACAATTTTTGTAAGTGCGTATCACAAAATACAGCCACTCTCACAACTTTAAATTAAAATGGCGCTGTTTGATGTGGTAAAATAAATATTTATAGTAGGTTACTATAGTTTTAGGTGACGTATAAAATTGTAAAAGAGTCCGCCCCCGGGTGGGCTCGAACCACCAACCTTTCGGTTAACAGCCGAACGCGCTAGCCAATTGCGCCACGGAGGCGATGACACATGTGACGATTATTGACAGCGTGATATTTATGTCTATACTACCCTCACCTACGAGTATATGTCAATACTACTAGCTATTCTGCTGTGGCTATATAGTTCCTTACAGAGATGTCTCGATCGATATCTCCGTGATTTTTTAATCGATTTACGTGAATCTTTTTTTAACCAAGTGAACGCATTATAAACCAACGAAAGATACTTAGGTATGTGCCTTATCAAATCTCATTAGCCAGAGAAATTGAAAAGATAATTCAACATCCATACAAATTAATCTAGAGGTAGTTACGAGTAGAGTAACTAGGTAGAATTACTATTACTCAGTTAGTGTCGTAACGTAGTCCCTAAAAGTGTTAAGTGACTAACTTGAGCACGAATAGGAATCTGAATGAAATCCAAAACTAGATTCCGGAGAATGACGCCACACGCCGTGTAGGTTGTCTGCTTGTCTGTTACGTCAGCGCGCATACCTCCGAAACGATCACTTTCTCTTTATCACCATGAGATCGCCCCACAAGTGGAAAGAAGGTAGGTACTTATCGATGTACTTGCAGCTTTTCTCATTAACGGTCCAAATACGGTTACGTCAATCTAATTTAGATGAAAAACAGCACTCATACAATGAACTTTTGATAAATAAGATTGATTTAGTCTTGCCAAGTTGTTGTGCGCTTGCTGAAGTTAGACAACCCGGACACCACAACCCAAAGCACATGAGTAAAATCGGTTTCTTTACTCATGTGCTCCCTAAACGATCGAGTTTTGCGTTGTGATTGGATTAATCCAGTCCTCATCTCACAAAAAGGTTAAAAACCTGACTAATATTAAAAAGGAAAATTCTATTTGTTTATAGGTTTGTCCTTCAATCACGCAGCAACGGAGAAATGGATCATTTTACTATTATTTTTTCCGACAGTTTTCTTTTGAATTTTTGGAATCATATTTTATAACAGACATATTTTTCAATGTTCCAGCGCATTTTGAAGCATGGAATAGGTCTATTCTCATCGAGCCTCAAAAGCCGGCTCGTTAGCAGTTTTTCTTCTAGTTTTTGCCCAGCAGTGGGACGTCAACAAGCCTCATTACTTTGTGTCTTTCAATGTCAATGTCTTCGGTTTCGAAAGTCCGTCATTATAATGGAGTCACGTCACCGGAGCCCCATAGAGTTAGACAAAGGTCAAGCTTGAAGTGCAACCGATTTATCGAACAAATTGATTGCTCGCTGAGAACGGTGGACGTTCTACTAACATTTACTCGAAAAGGTCGTGAGATTTAGTTACAAATGCTAATAACTAGCTGATGCCTGTGACTTGTTCCGCTTGGACACAGTATTTTCTAAATACTGTGGGAATGGAATCTCTGATTTTCCGGAATAAAACGTCAAGATCATTTCAGCGGTTGAGATAAGAAAGATAACAGACCGATACACACTTTTGTATCTACCTATATAATATGTACATAAATTGTAATGTTGAATTCTTTCTATGATCGTTTATAATTTTGTAAGAAAAAAATCTCTTCTATAAACTGCTCTTTGATCTAACGAGCTTACCTAAGTATAGAAAATTATTTTATACTTATAGAAAATTGATTTTATTTTATAAGTTGATAAGTATGAACACAGATATACTGTATCATAGAGTACGAACAGTAAAGCGAACGGGGAAATGGACGCATGAATAACGTCACAAACTTTTGAAATTTCTAAAAATCAAGAGCATCTTGATTTTTAGAAATTTCAGAAAACTTTTGAATAATTAAATATTATAGTATCAACACAATGAAAGTTCTCTATTTTTTCGTCACGCATAACTTAAAATAACTTAAAACTTTGCCTTTTCCGCTTAGGAATGTATACCGAAGAAAATCCACTTGGTAGGTAATAAAGTTCGGTCAATTTCACTTTCGCCGAAACTCGTTCCGCGCCGCCTGACGTCCGCCGTCACTTGAGGGCATTGTAATAAATCCTGCATCAGGTTTACATCATCATAATAGGTGCAGTAATGGACGACCGCGACGCACGGCAATAAATATACATGATATATGGCATATTAAGCTGCGGACGCACCTACAAAAGAACTTCGAGAAAATGTGAAACTCTTTTTAAAATTTCTACTGAATGCTAGTAAGGTATCAGTGATTAATTTTTATTTAATTTTTTATTCGATGACTAAATAGTCTTTGATTTCACCTGATCTCACATGATGACGATGCAGTCTAAGATGGTAGCGGGCTAACTTGGAAGGGATATGACAGTGTACAATCAACCTATAGTCCTAATCAGTTTCTACTCGCCATCGTGCTGGAACGCTAAATCGTTTGGCGGCACGTCTTTGACGGTAGGGTGGTAACTAGCCACGGCCAAAGCATCCCACCAGACTAGAGACATAAATTATAAATAATAAATTCCTACTAGGAGGATCCACGGTACGTATCCACGGTAAAGCGCACAGGTAAGGTCCTATATTGTAAGTCCAGACTCTAGACTAGCATTCTTAGCATCTCATATAGCAGCTCATACTTTTCTACGGAAAATATGCCTAATGCTTCCATTCGGACACCTTTGGTTTTGTTATTTAAAACTCTATCATTAGTTCTGCTGGTTTTATTTATTTTATTATTGGAAAAAATAAAAAAAATAAAAAATTCCAAAAACTTCAAATTCATTGATCGTTATAACACTTGTAACACACAAAGTTCAAAACGAAAGTAAACGTTCGTCTTTAAATAACCGCTTTGAGCCGCCGCGATCCAGCTCGAACCGGTTATAAATGTTTTGGTGGGACTGTTCGGACAGCCTTCCTGTCATTTCACTTCTTTTTTACTCGAACATGCTTTACAAAATAGTTACGACTTGGTAAACTGGCCAGAGATTAGTGAAGAGAAAAAAAATGATGGAAAATGTAGATAGGTTTTGTGTAGCGACTGGCGGTGCGTACCTAACTAGGTACTGCGTACTATTTGCTTTTTATAAGTTGCGAAAAATATGATTATACCTACTTATTATAAACTCGTAGGTAAACACGTTGCTATCTCGTATTGTAATCGGTTATCTAACTTTAATTATCTATTATATAACAGCAATTATTATTAATCGATTAATTTATTTATTAATGATTATACCAAGTAAGTACCTACCTAGTTAATACCCTATATGTTCACTGATTCTTTCAACTGCAATTAGTAGACCAACACGATCGTTGTTTTTTTCAATTTTAAATTTTTAAAGAGTCTATTTGAATAGGTTCTTTGCTTAGGTACATTAATTGTTAGACCCATAATACCCTAATTAAATTACAATCATTCTTAATACTAAAACCACTCTTGATTTTGTTCGTTTTAAGGTTTCATTCCTAGTTCTAATTTCAATTATTATATGGAAATATACATGCTAAATGCATGCGTTAATTTTAATTGTCAATGCATTCTATGTATTATATATTAAAAATAAAATCAACTTTGAACCTCAACACCTCGTAACTTTTAGGAGCTGTGTTCGTTTTGAGAAATTACCTGAACATTATTTACTAACGCTGACTGACTTTTCCATTACGTTCCCAATCTCAAATGCATGGACTACATGACTTTAAGTGGGCTAGCTATGGGTGGTTAATGATGCTGATGACATGTGATACACAAGTATAACATTATCTATACTCTTTGACAAGGAGTCGCGCGGCGAGGTGAGGACTTCAAATGGCAGTATTTTTCGTTAGAGAATTTCCAGAATTTCTCATAATATGAGCTTGTCAAGTTGAGCTACCATATTGGTACTTATTTAAATCCAGTACACTGGCTCGACACTAGCGTTGCTGCTGTCGCAATGGCGCGGCCAACGACCCGAGTGCAGGTTCGATTCCGGTCAGTGCACCTCTAATTGCGTTGTTTTTGTTTCAGGTACAGATTATTATGCATTGAGTTTAACACGCAACCAACTTATTATCATCGCTAATGAAAAACCTAATGCAAGGAAGAGCCGAGGTACTTATGAATTACGATACTTCACTTAGATTAGCTCTATACCTACCAGAGTACACTAAGATTGACACTATACGTTAAGACTAGCTGATGCTAGTTTGTTCGCGTGGATTAAGGTATTATAATTCCCGCAGGAACTCCATACTATAATCTATCTCTGTGCCAAATTTCAGCCAAATCGGTTCAGAATGTCATGTGTTCATGTGTGAGCCTGTGAACACGTGGGCTCTTACCGCCTTCCCATAATTTTATAAACGCGTAATCTGCTTGAACGTACATGAAACAAATACTTTAGAAACTACATCGTGAAAACCGTGATATTATGCTAATATGTAAAATATTATGCTGATTTGCAGCGCGCAGATGACTCTGACATCTGTGCGCTGCATTGTAAACACAGATGTATTTATATAAAGATAGAGTTTAATTTTCATTGATTTGAACACCATGAATATGCATGCTTCCGAACTACCGAATTACTAGTTTCCGAGTTACAAAAAGAAAAAGTTGGCAGACCCCCCACTAGGTGGACCGACGACATCAAACGAGTCGCAAGGAGCCGCTGGATTCAGGCGGCGCAAGAACGAAGCTTGTGGAGGTCGATGCAAGAGACCTATACGTCCAGCAGTGGGTATCGATAAGTTGATAAAGAGAGAGAGAGAGAGTTGCAAAAAATCTTCTGTCACCGTTTTAAATATAGCAGTCGGTTAGTAACACTATTATTGCCTTGTTTTTCTTTGACTACTGCATACTGGTATACGAGCATAATGACAAAACAAAAGATACCCGATACTTCCTCAGCACGCATTGTGACATAGGAGCCCATGGACTGACAGACAGGTAAAACAAACATTGTTTCCACATTGCTTGATGATCAAGTTTCGTATGATAAAGATTTCATAGAATCAGGCCTTTCTCAATCACGAAGTAAACTTTAGATGAAGAATTTTGACAGATTTTCATTACAAAAATTTAGGATGACTATTCCTAGGTTATGCTCAAGCAAAACTTTACTTTAATTCTTTACTCCATTACTGCAAGATGATGAAAGGACCAACCACTCTCTCTCTGCGTCGTGTTCCCCATTACTGAGGGTCGCGACTCCTTCCACCAAGGACTTTTGTAGATGACATCGCCCAATGTGTCTCGGTTTTTTGCGACACGCAAGGCTTCGTTACTATCGAGAGTGGTGCGGATTGGTCTGACCAACGCATCGGGCTACGTCCCCAAGGTCTCTTTTCAACCACAAACAATGAATGTTTACTTTTATATCCATTTAGCAAAATGTAGAAGTAAGAATATTCTGGCTAAAGACCTCACCCGGTGCATGGGCAAGTTCAAGGCAGGTAGGAGTAGGCATACCTACACCAAATTTATAAATTGTAGAGGGTTCGATCGTGTAGGGTTTATTGTATGTGTACAATAACAGTTTATTCATTCATTCAAAATGTCAGATCGAATTATGCCTTGTTTTTAATCGACTTCTTTAGTTCATAGATACGGGCTAGTGAAGCAAAGATATGCTTATAGGAATATCTACATGCTACTCCCTACCATCGAAGCCTACGTTTTCTCTATCTCTTGTTAGTGTTAGTCAATACCACGTACTTAGTTCACTTAAAACATGGTCACTTTCTCTCACAATTAACAAGTTGGTACCTCCGGTCATAAACGTACTAAGTACCTAATGAACGTGCTACATATTTACACACCGTTGTATGCCCGCAAGATGCCTGCATACCTAATTCACATTATTTCTATCTATGTAATGCCCGAAACTGGGGGCAAGTCTGGAAGAAATGCGCAAATAGATACTTACGGTTTAACGCAAATTAAAAAACTCATTGAATTGAATGACACCACAAAAAAACCTCAATTGCTTAATAGATGAGGCTATAAGTACGCCACGAAATATATCTAAAATAAATCTCAGTTTTTGAGAAAAAAAATCGGCAACATTATCAAAATCACCGAAATCGACCTTTTTTATTTAATACATCTTATGCTATTCCGATGTTATATTTGGAATAATTTTTGGTTAAATCGTGAGAAGGAAGTATAGAGATTATTGTCACCATTAAAATTTTATATTAATTCAAACCAGAAAACAATAATATAAGACTAAAAATCATTAATTTTGTAGCGAAAATCGTTCCCCGTTGCTCATACATTTTAGTATGAAGCAGTAGGCGCTCGTAATTCGCTTTATATTACAGTGTTCAACCAGAAATGAATTCAATCCCGTCCCAATATTCAAGGTGATAGCACGCTCGTTTTCGTAGAGCACCGCAACTCCGGCGGCCGCGATATAATAATTGTTTCGACGAGCATTAGGGTGGGTCGCGAGTGTCGGAAACGACTGCTAATTTTATTTGTATTCTTCGAGTACGTAGTAAGTATGTGAGTTTTATCATGTATTTATTTAATCATCAAACACTTCATTAATTAGCAAACACTAATGTACTCATTAATATCGTAACTTATTTTTCTTCTCACTTCAGGTAGATATGAAAAAGCGTAAAGGAAATTACTAAAAACACAAAAAAAAACAAAGGAAGATTTAACATAAAGCTGTAAGTACTTATAATGTACTCATCTTTTTACCCGACTTTTTTATTTTTATCGTTGACAAGATAGTCTTTGACTGCGATCTCACCTGATGGTAAGTGACGATGCCAGTCTTAGATGGTAGCGGACTAACTTGGAATGGGTACGGCAGTGTAAATTCAACCTAAGCCTAATCGGTTTCTACAGGCCATCGTGCCGAAACGCTAAATCGCTTGGCGGCACGTCTTTGACGTAGGGTGGTAACTAGTCACGGCTAAAGCCTCCCCCCAGACAAAGCTTCGACTTCGACTGTGGCGAAGCCCAAAACATTGTTATGTTTTCTGGCTGAATGTTTGTTAACCTTCAATAGTATATTTTGATACAAATGCGGAAAATCGAACTTTCCGCACGAGATACAGCTACAAAAAGCTCTTTGAGCAACCGTATTAAAAAATTACTTTAAAATAGACTAGCTGTCTTTATAACCCTACAAACACTAAACCGATTTGGCTGATACATATTTTGGAATTCAGATAGCTTATACCCTGGATTAACATATAGGCTACCTTTAAAATCTAATTGGGGTTTGCAAAAAATCTAAGTTAATTAATTATATCCTAATTTCTAATAAATACCTTATTAACTATATTGTTTCAGGAAACAAAGTGTCAATTCTGGAAAACAAAAGCTTGAAGGATGATGCGTGCACTGATGTTGAAAAAGCAACAAGAGTTCTATTTCAGGAAATAAGTACAAAACATGCAAAATATAATTGTAAAATGACAAAGTTACTTGGAACCAATCTGCTTGCTTCAACTGCCACAAGATACATAAGCTACATATTGTAACATTTTTTGTTTTGAAAAGAGCAACTGCCGAGTTTCTTGCCGGCTCTTCTCAGCAGAATCAGCATTCTATATGAAATAAATAATTTTGAGTTTGAGTTTGAATTATTGACACTTGTTTTGTCTAAACTAATATCATAAAGATGATTTATTTGCTTATTTGTAAGTTTTTAAAATTGTTTGTAATGGATAAACTCAAAAACTACTACTTAAACGATTTTAAAAATTCTTACACTCATGGAAAGCTATTATTCCTAAGTAACATGAGCTATATTTTATTTAAAAAAAATTAACCGTAACTTCGTGAGATATACGTACTATACATGTTTGCAATACTCATAATTACCTACAAGCACGTCCGCGGGTCTATATATTGAACTATTATAGTTGAACAACTATAACCCCTTTTTTATTCAAATTAGTCTGTTGAAACATGAGTACGATGAAAAATGTTGACGTTCTCATCATGATTATTTAGTAATCTTTATCCAATTACATATTTTTGTAACTATAATTGACTATGTATTTGGAAATTCCTCTTTAAATAATTCGAATCGGACCTCTTATTTAGAAGTTATTCATTCACGCAAAAGTTACATGACAAAAAGCGTGCACTGTGACCCCACCCTATGCCACCGGCTACTCACTACCGCACGTCGCCGCCCGCGAACTAAACAAAACGACAATCTAATGGTTAAATACATTGCGTATTTTCTGTGAAATTCATTAATATCCTACTAAGACGAACGCGTGATGTACATTTAACTTGAGGGAAGCGCCAAACGTAGATTGTTAAGATTGTTACTTTCCAGGGTGCGTATACTAATATTGTATGATATGTCTGTGTGAATAGAAATTATCAATGTGGGTGTTCAATCGCAACTTCCCACGCGTCCAGACTGCAGGCTTAAAGTGAAGTTAGGTTTTCTAAAAACTCGCGCGAACTCTTTGAATTTCCAGGATAAACCTTTACCTATCAATAAATAGTACGCCTTAGAGAGTCTCACCATAATCAGCTTAGTCGAAGATTAGACCGTCGATGAAGATTTTAAGCAAAGTAATATAAAAACGCGTTATGCTCTTATATTATATCCTGAAGGGACGTGAATAAACCTATCCTGCACGTTCGTCAGGTCGTCTCGATTTTGCTCTCCATGTAGATCGTAGGTATGTAAACTTGTGAGACAATCCAAGCAAGAGTCTGAACTGTCGCCCCTCACATAGTTTAAATAGATTGTGCCACCAATTAGATGGATAAAACAACTTCTGCGTCGGTAGAAGTGTTTAGGCAGCGTTCTTCTTACGTAAAACGAACTGTACCGCGCCATGCGTCGCCGCGTAAGCCGGTCGGTGGCGTGTTGCGTTAAACGGAACGGCAACCATCTGACTACACACGAAATGATACATTGTACGTATACCCACTTGTAGTGACTGTATAATTTTCATGTAACGCGAATGGCCGCTCTTACGGAACACGTGCAACCATGTTATTATTACCCATGTTGAGCAAATAAAATACTTAATATAGTTCAAACTCCTGAGGTTCGGACAACCGAGCCGCCCCTGAGGGTCTCGAAGCAAGAAGAAACTACAAGAAATAAAACGCAATCGCTCGGCTAATAGGAGCCAATGTGCGCCCAGCGAATAATTGACTGGATGATTAACTAAGTACATATATTCTTTATTCATCTAAGTCTAATATCTAAGTCTATATAGTCTATGTAGTAGCCCTAATTAATAATTATTAATTAGGGCAATACAAAGCAGGTACATTGTGCATTTCTGGGTGTCTATCTGAGTTCGGACAACGCCCCCGCGATGTGCAAGGCGAGTGGCATGCGGATAAAAAGCATGCTCGAGTGACGAGACGCAATTACTTTGTGGAATGCGTTACAGGCGGAAAGCGTATAAGCGTACGCAGCAAATAATATGACGCGTGTGATGTATTATTATGGAGCTTTGGATTTGACCAGTCGGCCTGTCCCAGCTTCGCAGAGAGAATCTGTCGCATAAAGCGGCAAGACGGTACTTGGTATAGTAACAATTGACAAATAATGAAGCGATTTTAATTTTTTTAATTTTTTTGACGGCTTTAGGACGGCCGCATTAAGCTACTAGTTAGCCAAGAAAAAGTGTATTTCCAAGGGAAAACAGAAAAATGTGGTAAAAGCAAATGGCTCAGGTTTTGGCAGGCATAAGATGTTCTATGTAAACTTTTAATATAGTAAAAAAATTCTATAACTTGCACCACAATAAATGCAGTGAGCTCCGCAAGCGAGCGTGAAAATGCTTCTTATCTCGTCTGCTCACTGCTCGCCAGCCGGAAGACTTGTGCGGAAAATTCTCTCCGGTTCCGGGAAACCGGGCCGGCCCTGACGCGTGCCGATAACGGTTGTGCAACGAGTAGGTACCTATTTACTACCGGTAAATATTTCAGATAACATCTTTGATACTATTCTTATAGATAGAGAAAAGTAAGACACATCAATATTGGTCGAATACTGAAACGCAGGTACCTACTAATAGATACTAGTAAATTCGTAAACCAATGCCTACAGCACATAAGAGCATGCCAAAATTAATAAAAAACAAAAATCAAACTTAACACTAAAGTATAGAATACCTAATACGTATGTACCTAGTAGTAAAGGGAACTAAAGTCGCTCTTAGCGTAAAGAAGTTTCTATTTCACAATTTAATTTTACCTATACATATTATATCCACACATATAAATAAAATTGAAGTGTCTGTTTGTAATTTCAAAATACCAGCTTTGTGGTAAATGCATATGTAAGGAAATACGAAAGGTTCCTGTCTGTCTGTATGTTGCCGCTAATCTCGGGAACGGCTGGACCGATTTTGACGGGACTTTCACCGGTAGTTATCAGGAGTAACATAGGCTTACTTTTTTAACCGACTTTCGAAAAAGGAGGTGTGTTTTTATACCTATGTTTATCGATATCTCCGTGATATGTTCCATCACAATCACATTGTACCTTCATTTTGGTGAATAAATAAATTACTATTATTATTGAGTTGCTTAATTATGGCACGAAAGATCACACGGTAACCGCAGAGGCTCGGGATAATAACGGATATTTTTCCATACAGATCTATCCGGCGGCGGCGAAAGTGTCATATAATTACGTTTTCACCATCAGAGGAAAAGTGTAGATTGCGTGGTGACTTCATAAGGTGTACTATGATTCTGTAAAGCCTATGACGTTCATTTGAGACGATTCGCTTTGAATTTCTCTTTTATACCTACTTACAATTAATTAATCTTAGGCTTTTAGCTTGACATATACAATCGGGATAAGTCTATATCCGTCACCAATGGCGTCTGGTGAGTGGTGGCCACCATATTGAATTTTGATTCATCGATCGTGTTAATTTTGGGAGTGTCACTAAAAACATAACAGTTTATATTTTTAGTGACACTCCTGAGAATAACACGAATCGATTGACGTAAGAATCATCAAAATCGGCCCACGGGTTTGGTCTCCAGAGCGCCACATACATATACATACATAGACTGATAAACACATTACCCTCCTTTGCGTGCGCAGTCGGGTAAAAAATTAAGATATCAAGATAAAGATCGCAAGCCAATCCGTATTCAATGTAAATATGGTGAGCGGGCTTGTGTCCTGCACTGCCCGGAGAGCAAGGTCGTCTAACAATAGTGATCATATCCAACAATGTAGCTACAGTTGGGAAACTAAGTATTCAGAGCAACAATGGAGTAACCACACCGGTTACCTTTAATTATAGGGCCAGGGTATCTAAATCAAAAGATTTAAACTAAGCTTCCCTAGGAACTTTGTAATTGTTTCAATGCAATCCATCCCAACTGTTGTTACAGATTTTAGTTAAGCTCCCCTTGTAACAATTTTCTCAGTATCTCAATGCAATTATCCCAGTTGTCATTGGCTGAATTTATGGTTCGAATTACCGGCATAACTCCCAATGTGCTTGTATAGCGACTCCGCAAGGTGAAGCGCAGCATTGGGAGACCTCACTAGTTGAATCGACGATCCACCGGGAATCGCTAGACATAAGTGGCAAAAGATCTCTTTCTGTGGCAATCCTTTCAAGGGACCTATGTTCATCCGTGGACAAGTATCGATGACGGATTTCAAGTACCTACTACCTATTTTAGCCTTTCACCTACTGCAACTTATCTTTTTCGATTACGCGGTAGGTAATTAGGTACTAATTTGCTTAAAAGAAAATTCTCAGCCAAATAATTCCAGTGTTCATTCAACATGCAACACAGTAAAGAGGGTGCGAGAAAGTTGTATGATTTCACAGCACGTTTCCTTATAGGAAGTTATGCTAACTACATTAAGCTGTCACAAATCGCTATTCCAATCAGATATTAAGGGCATTAGTTACGCGAATACATAACACACTAACATTACAATACAAGCTCCCGCGCCGCGACGTGCAACATTTATTATGTCAGCGGGTGAATCGTGATGCATAATTGGTGCTTAACTCACTGTTGAAGATTTATTTTATCTTAGACGTATACTTTCAAAGGTCAATAAGTTGAATCTTTTTATTTCTTCTTTTTTCAGATGGCGCTTAAGGTGCTAGCTCTATTGGCACTCCTGGCTGTTTCCTCAACGGAGAAAGCACAATCAAGATGGTCTCGTCAAATCAGCTCATACACATCAGACATTAGCGACTGGGTTCCATTATCAGGACCAATTGAGAGAGAGTTACCTCAAATTAGAAGACAAGCAGTAGCAGAACCGAGAATACTGTCAGAGCCTTTCCCGGGATTCGTAAAACCAACGGGATTTAGTCAAGATACATTTCCGTCGAGAGGATTTTACAACTCTCCATCGAACCGTCAGCTGTACCTCCAATCGGTACCCTCTGCTCCCCAGAACTTTATCTCGGAACAAGGATTCAATCAAGGGTTAAGATTTGGTTTAGCGCAACCAAATTTTCCACTCAGTCAAGGCTTCGTTGCACCGCAGTTCAGTTTTGACAATGTACCACAAATGAAACCAAGACCTCAAATTCATTCTAATCAGGTTAAATTTGAAAATACTCCACCTAAACCAAATCCGTCTGCAGCATCTCCAGTCAAGTCTTTTATAACTCAGGCTGTAAAAACTAACCATGAACCTCCTAAATTCGTCGATGGATATCGAGCAGAAAATAACAGCGATTTGATATCAGCAAAGAAACCACAATCATTACAAAAAATTAAGTTTGAACTTGCCGATACGTCTAAAGAGACGTTTGCCGCCCCCAAAACGAAAGTGGAGAGAGAAGAAGTACAATTACTGTATGTGCCCTTAGAATCATTAAACAGAGGACAATATAATTTTAGAAACCCTTTAACAGCAGCACAGCTTGTAAATACAGAGCTTTACAATCAACGACAGAATCCTCTAATGCAAAACCTCGCAGCGGAACTTCAAACACCCATAGCTCAACCGATGGATACATTCAACTCCCAAGAATTTTTTACAAACTTTAATGGTCGATTCCGTGAATTAAATCATAGTCCAAAGTTCTCAACTGTAACGACGCCCTTTACTACGACAGTACAAACAACAACAGCTAAACCAAAGAAGCTGAAGCCACATCAACCTCCTTTGGCGATTTTCTCAACGCATGATGCAAAAAAGGATGACCAAATAAAAGTTGGTGACGTTTTGAATTCTTTGAAAAATGCCAATACTGTAGCAGTACTAGATTCAGTTAACCCTTTCAATGCACCAAAAGTATTTATCGGTCCTTCATCTTTGTCACCGCCAGAAAACTATGTTAAATTCGAACTACCATATTTGTCCAACATTGAAAACATTGATAAAAAGCTGAGACAATTACCGTTCTTTGTAGCGCCGCTGAGCTATAATACTCCTCAAGGCTTTGCAAAGATTCCCTTCCCATCTCCACATGTAGGATCAGTTGTTATAAACTCGCTAATAAAAGACACTCCACCCACATACAAACCATCGGTATCGGACGTTTACTCGAACCAATATTCACGACCAACACAGTATAATCAAGAGCAAAAACCTGTCACCCAAAAACCACTTGTAAGTTATTATTCTACTTCCTCTCCAAAAGTAAACTCTGCTAACTACGAACAAAATTACTATTCAATAGAACCGCAAGCTGTAAGTACATTACGACCACTGAAAGAAACAGAATCAAATCTACCTTTTACTCAATCAACACCACCACCGTATAAAACCAGTTCCTACTTTTTAAACAATCTTGGTCATCAATACAACCCGTCGCAATTTGTTAATTTCCCACAAGAAACAAACTACAAACCATCAGAGCCTACAAAAATTGAAAATGTTTATAAACCTGAAACCACCACTACCGCTAGAACAACGGTTACAACATCAACTAAACCCTCGACATACCCAAATCAATTACTAGACACGCACAATCCATACTCTATCAATCAAGCATTCCATTTTAGTACACCCTTAGATTACCAAAATTTCTTCGACGAGTACAAGGAAGCATATGGAAATTCAGGACCCAAAATATCAATCTCTCCACCTTCAATTTCAATAAGTTCTACGACAGCTCCAGGAAAGCAAGAAATAGAATCAGAACAGCCTAAAGTAGAACTTAAGCCTCAGCAGGTAACACCAAATTATCTCCAAAATTATACCCCGGAAATACACCATGAATCTGAAATCCAACATTCTAGATATCCAGTGTTTAATACCAAAGATTATTTCACAAAAACTGCCGAAAACACCAAAAATGAATATACCAACTCTGACAATCCAATTGACTCTGCAGACGGAACTAAAACTATAACAGACACTAACCCATCACAAGAATATACTGGTTTACAAATGCAGTCCAACATATCTGAAAACCATACGGCAGGAAACGTTCTTTCTGAAACTGTAAGTGATAATCAAGTTATAAAGTCATCCTCTGAATATGACCAATACGATGCTCCTTATAATTCACAAGATGTAGTATCGTCCACAAGTAGCACCACTACTACAACTAGGAGGTCACCTATTCGATCTCGAGGCCGTCCTCGATATCCAACAGCAAAACTAGAGTCTCAGGAATACTCTACGCGTGCCTCAATTACAAGAAGACCCTTAAGAGAAAGAAAACCGCTACCTACTAGGTCAAGATATGAATCAAATCAAATCACAACCGAATCAGCTACGAGAAAATCGGTTGACTCTAGCGAAAGCACTACCAAATCCATACGAACAAGGACCAGAGGACGTGTTCATTACAAAGTCCCTGAATCTGATGAAAATTATACAAAAAGAAATAAACAAAGCAAAAAAGAAAACGACTTAGCTTACCAACGAGACGTACTTCATCAAAATTATCCTGTTACGTTAATGGAACGGACCAGTACCGTAGACATTGAAGCAATCACTGAACCTAATGTGCGTCCATCGAATAACCACGATACTGCAAAAGCTGAAGATACAGAAGATGCTTATAGTAATGATAAACTTTCCATAACCGCTCCTGTAAACTCAGAATTAGAGGACCTACCACATCAGCACACTACTGCAATACATTCTGTATCCGACGTTCCTTATGCACGTAAAGAACTTAACAACGATGAAAATTATGCCTATCAACAAAAAAGCAGTGCATCACCACAGTATACCACTCAATCTTACGAAGAAGTAAAAGAAGAGCGTAATTCTTTACAGGCTTCATCTGAACAAAATCCGGAGAGTCAAGACAGTATATTATTCGCTACACAAGCATCCAACCTTGAAACTGGGACAAATATTCCAGTCTACTCCAGTAATGATGAATTTCAGACTAACAGACAAGAAGAAATAACAAGTGAACCAGACCTAGATACAAAAGTTGTAAGCCAGGAACTAAGTCAAGAACAAGGTGAAAATATTATAGAAACAACGCCATCGTATAACAGGGTGAGAGTTCGTCCAGGAGTCATAAGGCAGTATCACCAGACTTCTTTAAGTGAATCATTACGAACTGACCGAAAAAAGCCTGTCCAACCCATAACATACCGACCCGCCTTTGATAGACGGCGCACAACTATGAGAATTGAAGAAATTGAAGCTGACTTAAAGACCAAGCAAGTTCACGTTCGCCCAGAATTTCAAGATTATAAACAGCCTGTTTATAAACCAGAACCATCAACTGAATCATCTATACCGTCTTCTACGTCAGAAACATCTACGAAACGCGGTCAATTTAGACGTAGGCGGCCTAGTTATGCAACTACATCTACGGAAACAACAATCACGAGAAGGCCATATGAAGCCAAAAATCGTTTCCGAGGAAGACGACCAACTGAGAAACCTACTGATAAACCTGAAACACAAACAGATATATCATCGACAACCGTGAAAAATAATGCTCTTAGTAGATACAGCCACAGACCACGACTTTCTGAGAGATATAATAAAAAACCAGAAACAGAAGACCAAGTATCTGAAGATCAAGATTCTAACTACTCAATCAACAGGCCCAAATATGCGGCGCCGGAAAGTGAACACTGGTCACCTAAGATTTCTATAGATACTTTTAAGCCTTACAATCCCAATAATATTGCCGATGAGACCAAAGTTACAGCGAGCGATAGCAAATCTAAAGATGAACTCGATATAATTACAGCAAGAAACGAATATGAAGATATACTTATTTCTGTAACACCAGCATATAACAATCGCGTCAATAAAAAAATGCCCGATATACCGCCTACACTTGAAGCTTTGGTAGAACAAAGCAAAGTAACTAAGAGCGATTCCACTGATACCATGTCAACATTCGAAAGTATGTTAGAAGAAGTCATGAAAAGTTTAGAAGAACAAGACGAAAACGAATATACGAGCAATGTTATGAAACATAAGGGCGGTGAAATAGGGGAGATCCCCCCAGAAAGAATTATTTCATCAGGAGAAAATTATTCTCTGAAATCGACGACCCCGATTCAAGAAGAAACGACAACCCCTACATCAAATAATGCTCTTTCTGTCACCGAGGTAAGAACATCATTTTTTATTACCAAAAAGTATAAATCACAATACAGTAATTTAAATTCGGATTCACTGTCACGTTTTTATAATAAAATTTTACAATACTCGTAGGTACAGATATTTTTGTATTTTTTTATTATATAATTAACAGTATGCTTGTTTTCAGGAAATAGCCAACCAAAAGAATCGTCGTCGTGGATTTTGGAAAAAAGTCAAAGTACGTCCAGTCACAGAAGGAATCGATGTAGCGGAATCACAATATTATCCCCACGCAGTTAATCGTCTAGGCCAATACGTATCCAAGAACTCTTTAGAAAAGTCGAGTAAAGGTAATTCAAAGTTCGCGGTAACGACTTACAAGCCCAACTACCAGTTCCTTAAAAATTTCTTTGAGACACACGAAGACGTGCTTGATGCAATCACAAATATAGATATTCCTAAAATAACTACTGCAAATAACGTTGAAAGCAATACGGAAATATTGAAAGAAAACGCAGTTTCCACCACGAACAGTGAAATAGCTACTACTACAGAAAGAGTCAGTCCAGGTGATTTGGACTTAGGTACAGGTTCACCGGACCCTACTTTAGATGATAGCTCTTACTACAGCGAGCCTACAGAACCAACCTCTAAGAGTGTAACAGCTATTGATAGATCGGATGGCTTTAGTTTCATGGATTATTTGTTTGGAATAACATCATCTGATGTTTCAGATATTAAAAATGTTACATCTGAAAAAGAAATAACAACAACAGAACTGCCCAAAGTAAATACTGACGAAGTTGACACAGGAGTAACGAAAGTCAAGATTACAACTGAAAGTTCATACGTTCCTGAAGAAATCACTGCAGAAACTGCTAATGACAACAACGAAAGCGTTACAGAAACATTAGTAGATCTTCAGAACGCTAATAAAGGGAGTGATCTTCCAGATAAAACCACTGTAAAAGTAGAAAGTTCGTCGATATCCAGTTTTATGGATCCAGCCAACGTCGTCAGCACGTCTATGTCTACCGAAATATCGCACGAAACTGAGATTTGCTTTAGAGGCAAATGCATTAAAACCAATAAGAACTTGTTATAAAATAAACTGAAATGGTGCTTTAAATGTGTTCAAAATTATTAGTGGTTGAAGAAATGACTGAAAGGACAAAGTCCCAGTGCAGTGACGAAAGTTGTACAGTTAACTTTATTTGAGCTGATCGCATATTACACAGTACTGGAGTTCGATTAAATGCGATGTGGGCATTTGACGTTATGCGCATTAGTTGACACAACTGATACAGTTTACGCGCACTAATGACGTCAGGTGCATTTTCCGGCCAGTGCTGTAAAATACGATCAGTATACCTATACTATATTTAGAACGGACTTTTAATATTTATTATATTTTCAACTTAGAACTATAAAAACCTGTAAATAGTAGTTATTTTCAGAGCTATTCAATTGATTCGCAATCGACATTTAAGTTAGTAGGACCTACACATAACAAACAGTGCTTTAGTACAAGACTGGAAGATACACATTTCTTGTTATAATTTTGAAAATTATGATAAAAAATAATCATGATGGAAAAGTCAAGTGTACTAAGCAATTAATTTTATGTGTAAGTACATTACTTAAACCTTATTTTACGTAGCAGTGCGTTAAGTACTTAACAGACCTATGTATAGTACCATGTTCAGAACATGTGTATGGTGCCTAAGGGTTAAGGCACACTGTGATCTTGTGACTTCAGTGTGCCTTGACTCTAACATTTTATTTTATAAGTTGTGTAATGATTCTTCTTTATTGATATTACATTTATGTACCTATGTAATTCATTTCACATAGTCGAATAAACTAGTAGTAAGGTTTAAGTTCTAGAATTTTTTTACTTTTATAAAACTATATCGACTGAAAAACTATTTTTAATCAATATTTAAATAAGTTTCTTCTGTATACACTATCAAACACTTATTTATTATTAATCTCCTTTATCTCCTTTATTTTAAGGTCATTTTGTAAAATATTAAATATTGGAAGCAGATTGGAAGACATACCCAGTTATTTGCAGATAGAATAATTATATTAAAGCAGATAATGCAGCATAAAAATTTAATAGTACCTTCATACCATATCACGAGCAGTAAATATTG
This sequence comes from Hipparchia semele, assembly GCA_933228805.2. Classification (NCBI taxonomy): domain Eukaryota; kingdom Metazoa; phylum Arthropoda; class Insecta; order Lepidoptera; family Nymphalidae; genus Hipparchia; species Hipparchia semele. The sequence goes on along the minus strand of OW121715.1, from coordinate 15,602,601 downwards.
TCATATTTGTGGGTATATGGGTCGTTCTACTTTTCTACCGACAATAGTCTGTCTTTCTTCTTATTATGGCATCTCGTTGGAGTATTAATATAAACGGTTTTTTATTCGGTTCGAATAAACGTCCATATTTTTCTTATCTATTAATATTATGTCATTTTTCATGTTCTCTAACCAGCATATTTTATACGTTCGTTTTCCGTATAATGCCGTGACAGAGTGGTAAACTGAAATGTGGTCTCTACAGAAAAAGGCCACTTTGTCACATTATTTTTTCAAAAACCAACATTAAAAAAGAATCAATATTAGCTAGGAAGGAAACTTTAATTAGTACTAATGAAAACACAGATGCAGTTTTTTTTAAATCCCACACATAAAACACAATTATAGATAGTTCAAAAACCAAAAAAACAGAAAAACGTCGTTTCATTGTCGGTAGAAAAGTAGAACGACCCATATGTTGTTCCGCTTTTGAAAGTTAATCAAATCAGTGCAATAATCAATAGAGATTTACTTACTTTTACTTAGTAAGAGTAATAAAAAGGTATAAAAGATTAAAACGGCACCTGCAAGGAAAAACATGGTAACCCCTAATAAAGATAAATAATCTTGAGCATTATGATTGTAGGTAATTCAAAATCGCTAAAAATTGAGTTACAATGTTTTTCCTTGCAGATGTCAAAAATATGTTAACAAAAGGTTTAACTTCAACTTGAAAACTATTTATAGTTTTGTAGCAATTATTAAGATATACCTACATATAATAGTACTGTAACTATTTATTATTTTTTTAATTTTTTAATGAATTATCTATCGTCTATTATGTTATATACTTACCTTGGTAGTTTATATATACCACTGGTTCAACATCTTATTTCTACCAACACAAGGATGACACACAAACATAAGTGAACTACTGGGTGTATCAATTAATATAAAGGTTGTATTGTTAACTAAATATGTAGCTTCATACCGCCCACCCAAAGTGTTAAACATTAATATATTGTGAAGTGGATATGTGTACCATGTCTGATGTGTAACTTATAATAAAGTGTAAAATTAATAACAATGGTTCATTTCATTTACCTTTCATTTATTTACAAACGTCAAAAATAGAGAATACAGCAGCTGTACTAAAAATAACAATGGTTAGTTGCCTTTTGTTCATTTATATACAATATTACAAGCAAAGAGTCCATTCATTGTTTATCATACAGTAGTAAGTAATAAACAGATTCCTATCACAATATTCCCAAATGATCTAACAATACTACTATTTAAATTAAATGCATATTGTCCCATATGAGAAAAAGATCTTTATGGTAAGATATTATTAGGTAAAGGTGAACAACAATAGTGCCCACACAGCAAGGTTGGAACAAGGTCTAGGGCCATAGATCATTGTTAATCTATTTGTAAAGGGTTTGGAAAGATAGAGGTAGAAAATTTTGCAGGAAAAAACTGTGGTATACGTTGGTGCACGCATGTGGGAACTGGAAAACGTTCAACTTGCATAGAGGTATGCATCATGTAAGCTTCTGAAGCAATACATGTAATGGCACATGCGTCTACCCATGCGCTGAATTATATCAGCCAACATGAGCTATTGAGTTGAAAGTTCACCAGTAAGTGTTCTACACTGAAACTGACTACAAACACTATTCAGTCTTGAAACTAATGTACTTATAGGAGGGCACTACGAACCATCATTCCAACACTTGACAATCATCATCGTCGACCACACCACCGTTAAGGGCCTCGTTGAGTATTGCACTCTTGTTCTTCTTCAGTTCAGAGTTGATGAAACTTCGCTTTTCCTCTTTTTGCCTCCTGAGGGAGGCGGTGCCCGCGCTCTGCCGCTCCGCGAGCCCTTTAGTGAACGTGTAAATAACCGTCGTAAAGTCACTCTCGATAAACGCCAAGTTGATACTCGGGCCCGTTTCAACCGTACACAAATTCTCCTGTAAAACACTTATGAAGTTCATACTAACGTCTTGATTAGTCGCAATGGGCACGTATATGTTTAACTTTTCGGTTTTGCTGGGCTTAGCGACGACATAGAGCGTGTCGACGTCTCTATTGTAGCAGTATTCCGTGTCATACATGAGTTTTTGATCCACTAAATATATGTACAAAAAGTAGGCAAGTGATATCTTCTTGTCGCATACGCAGCCAAGCTTTTTCATGTCTTCCTTTATTTTCACTTCAACTTCCATTTTAAGCTTAAAATCTCAATTTCGATTGTTTGTAAACATTTTGTAAACTACACACAGACTAGAAATAAATATGAAAAAGAATGACAAACCAAAGAGTAGGTACCAAGTTTTACGACAAACCAAAATGTCAAAGCTTTGCGTCAAAACAAACTTATCTGTGCAGGTGGACAAAATAATTGTAACGGAACGGCAGCTATTTTAAAATATCATTCCGCTCGATTGCGCTGTCCAAGTGTTCATGGTCTTCTGCTATCAGTTTCTTCTAGTGCGATCGCCGTACAATGAGCGTACACAATGTTATGAAAATGCAGTAAGTAGGTAGGTACCGCTTTCCTCGCTTTCAATAAGTAAGTATCTAGCATAAGTTAATTCTCCACTAGCGACCCCATTAACTACAAATAAGTTGGTGGATCTGTCCCTTGATTCTGTAACTCAGTGCCTATAAAAAATGAAAGCCACTGACATATATTTTTTATCCAGTACCTGGGTATTTCTTTTCAATCTTTCAATGGATAAAAAATGTCTATCGTCGTTGATAGACACTGAGTTACAGAATCAGCCCCCAATACCTAAATCCTAAATGTTAGACAGTGTATAGTCGAAAGTCAAAAGTAACTTTAACTCCAAGTTCTCTGAAAACAAAAGTTCCCAGAGATAGAGAATACTTTTATTATTCTGATTTCTGTGGCGAGGATTTTTAAATTGTCTATACTTTATGCCAGTTTACATGCACAAACATATATATGTTTGTGTTTACATGGATGTATCATATCACCATATTAACATAGTGACATCTATACAAAAGTAGTGCAACTATTCTTTAAGAAATAAAGATCGGAACTAAATCGTAGTGGTCTATGAGTCCCTCAATAGATGGCGACTATAACCTTAACTTCCAAACCTATAACAAAATTATGACAGTTTTATAATTAAAAAAAACAGTAAAGTGATCAATGTAATGCCGAGTGAACTTTGTAATTTCATAGTTACATGAGTCTTTCTGTAAGTATAGTGTTGTTGTTGTTCAAATAAAGTATAACAAATAAGGTCGATAATTTCGACACGTTCGTCATCAGTCAGGATGGCCGAGCGGTCTAAGGCGCCAGACTCAAGGTTACCTTGCCTACTCAGTAGGTTTGAGCTGTTCTGGTCCTCTCTGAGGGCGTGGGTTCGAATCCCACTTCTGACAAACACTTTTGTAGAACTTTTTAAAGCAATGTAGACATAGTATACAATAATATACATATTTTATGGACCTTAAAAACTACATGAGTCTACAAAGGTTATGCAGAGATTTCTTTCAGGTCTCATCTGCCATCTGCTAGTTCTTTAAACTGCGGGACTCTATAATAGTACTGATAGTTCTCTCGACTGCCTGGCACCGTACATACTAACTGATTTTTGTACATAAAATCTTGGGCCCCATTTCCATTAGCAGTTCAGCGTACTCGTATCATAGAAAAAAAGTCAGTCTAAACAAAATCTACCAAAAGTTCCCGTACCGGGAATCGAACCCGAGCCTCCTGGGTGAAAGCCAGGTATCCTAGCCACTAGACCATACGGGAGATAACAATACAGTTGAAATATTTAATTTTAAAGATTAGTTTAAATTTTTAATAAATTATTATTATTATATTAATATTATGACATAAAACATAAATTACTAAAATCTTAATTAACACACATCAAACAAAAAGAATAAAAGAGCAAGTAGGTATTTCTATTCAAGTTATTTTTAGAATGCCGAACAAAAGGGCCTTCAACCTTCAACTCTGAAAAGACTGAAAGAATCCAACGAGTCAAAGCTGATAGACAGCAGCTGACAGCCCAAGAAGTTCTGTAGTTTAAAAAATACGAACTGGTGCCCTCTCACCGGAAAGCGCTGTATTGGCAGACCGACGACATCAGACGAGACAAAGGCAGCCGCTATACGGGCGGCCCAAGACCAAGGCATGTGAAAATGTATCCGAGACTTAAGTCTAGTAGTGCAAAGAAAGAAATAAAGAAAATAAAAAATACTGTACTGTAACATGTTACCTAAATTGAAATAAAATACTGCGCCCCCGGGTGGGCTCGAACCACCAACCTTTCGGTTAACAGCCGAACGCGCTAGCCAATTGCGCCACGGAGGCGATGGACTGCTTATGGAAATTTTCATTCATGATTTTTGGGACATCAAAAACGTAGGAGTTAATAAAAAATAATTTATTTTCTCAAATATGCTTGGGAGCATTATTTAACAACCTTCTTCAAGATAAATCGAAATTGCTGTACTGGCCAGCAGCGGCCGGCAAAAGTTGTATGAAAATCCATTGCTGGTTTAGCTTAGCGGCCAGATAAATTACATAGTAAACACATTTCTGTCGTGTAATTTAAAAATGGAACGATCTTTTACTCCAAAATATGACAACCGAGGAGGTAACCTATCAATAAGTTCCTGAAAAGCCGGCAACGTATTGGTATTGCCTACTGCCTCTGGTACTACAAGTGGTCATGGGCGGCGGTAATCACTTAACATCAGGTGACCCGCCAGCTCGTTTGCCCGCTATTCATATATAAAAAATCAAAGGTTTTATTTAAATTTCCAACTAGCTTGCAAATAGAAAGCTGTTTATAGAAAAAAAACCAATGAACACTTCAATGCGGGGAAAATTATTATTGTTGTTCATTGTTCGTCATTGATTTTGAAAAGTAAATTGTATTTGACAAAATGAGTTCAAGTGAAGACAATGAATGTGTGAGTGAGTGAAATTCAAGAGGCGGCAAGAGTTATAATAGAAAACTTTTTTCTATAGGATATATTTAAAATTAGATAATTCCGCGAAAATAACTAAGCAAATAAAAATAATTATGCATTATCAAAATGTAAAATTAAACTGTATAAAATCTTCGCAGCCGGTAGGATTCGAACCTACGCTCCCAGAGGGAATCTGATTTCGAGTCAGACGCCTTAACCACTCGGCCACGACTGCCACGGCTGTCTCGGTCGAAATAGTGAATTATATTTTATACATATTTAATAATAATAAAAAATCTTGCAAGTTCTACACCTGTCTGCCGCAGGTGAGTGCCGCTGCAGAGAGCCGTAGCCGTAGACTTCAAAAGTGCAGATTGTTTATGAAATAAAAGCGAATTCACTTCGCCGTCACGGAATATGTAAAAAAGACTAGAACACTTTTCAATATGAGCGAATGCCTCTGTCACCCTATTTTTAACCGACTTCAAAAAAAAGAGGAGGTTCTCAATTCGACGCGTATGTTTTTTTTTTTTTTTTTTGGCGATGTTACTCCATAACTCCGTCAAATCTGAACCGATTTTAATAATTTTTTTTTTATTTGAAAGGAAGTATCGTCAGGTTGGTCCCATTTAAATTTGGTGAAGATCTGATGAATATCTTCGGAGATGGAGGACGGAACTCCTCAATGAATAAGAGCAAATCGCTCGTGATCAGAGTGTGTGTCGCATTTTAACCATGCATTCTTCATAGCATACATACATAATGCTTTTCTATTCGGCATTTCAATATAATTTTTTTTAACCGAATTTTTGACGATGTTACTCTATAACTCTGTCAAATCTGAACCGATTTCAATAAAAAAAATTTAATTTAAAAGGGCATGTCGTCAGGTTGGTCCCATTTAAGTTTGGTGAAGATCTGATAAATATCTTCGGAGATATAGGATGGAACTCCTCATTGAATAAGAGCAAATCGCTCGTGATCAGAGTGTGTGTAGGATTTTAACCATGCAAACTTCATAGCATACATACATATGCTAAATTTCTATTTAGAATAATATATTTCAATACTTTTTTAAGGAGCAAAACAAATGGTCTAGAGAATTGGTCCCATGAAGCTACACTAAAAAGCTTAAAATAATAATATAAAAAAACATTTTAAAAAAACCGACTTCAAACGCCACTTAAAAGTATAAAATAATTTTACTTTGTACACGTATGTTGAAGTCGGGCCAGCGTTGCGCAATGGTATCATCGTTTCTATATTTTAAGCCCGTCCGACTTCAATATACGTGTACAAACTAAAATTATTAAATCGTAAATACTATTAGGCCGGTATACTTGTTGAATTAGCCCATGAGACGGACGGGCCTAAATAGAAACGATGAAACCGATGCGCGACGCTGGTCCAACTTCAACATACGTGTAAAAAGTAAAATTATTTTATACTTTTAAGTGGCGTTTGAAGTCGGTTTTTTTAAAATGTTTTTTTTATATTATTATATCTTCTATCTTCTATTATTGATATAATTAAGAATCAAACGAACTTACCTTGTGAAGTTTGATATCTAATTATACTTCGCATCTTTCCCGAAGATGATTATTGTTTACATGCAGATGTTTAGAGCATCGAAAAAATGCAACAAAATTCCGTAAATTATTTCTTGTTCGTTGATACTTGACAAATTAATCGACAGAAATAATTTACATACAAAATTATAAGCCATTAAATAATATCTACGTTATTCTGGTATTAAGGTAGAAATTAGTTATTTGTTGAATAATAATTTTAACTTTGAAATTAAGTACTTATCTAAGAATTCAGTTTTACCTGATTTTTAGAAGTTTTATTGTACTACTGTAATAGTACTTTAAAATATATTAAATGAAGATTCAGACTAACTTGCTGCTTTTAGAAACACCTGCCTTGCGGTCAGTTAACTTCGACGCATGTCGCGTGTTAGGGGCACCGTTTAATGTTATACGTAATTAATGCCACTTATCCAGAATTGATTTAACACAATGAGATAAAATTTGAGGTTTTTTATTTTTTTTTTAACTGACAAAAGACAACCTTCCTACTGATGCAAGGTTTTATCTGAAAATGTTTTAAGGGAGAACTGGATACACTTTAAAATTTTCTTTAATAAGTATATGGCAAAACAATGAACGGTTAAAAACTATTTGGTTTTGAGCCTTTCTAAAATCATCTATTTTAATACGAATATTTTCCGATTCAAAAGGAAATGTTTTGAATATTTATAAGCTCGGAGGAAAAAAAATTTTGTGTTTTTTATAAGGCTAAGGATGCGTGCATTCTTTTTTAAGAGTTAATGTGTTTAAAGACAAGTCTTTTAGAGCGATCAATTCATTAGGGAAATTATTCTGTATATTAATAGGTACTAGATTAGGAAATCAAGCAATTATTGTGTGGTTATCAAGCAAGGTATTGTGGCAAGAGATTTCGCCTATTTGGCCAGATAAAAAGATAACGCGAACCGATAACTGTTTACCTGAAATATAAATATAATATTAGAACCACAATAATTTAAACCTTTGTTTTTGCATAAAACAACCATGATTTTATCGTACTTGTAAAGAATGAGACCATTACTATGTCGATGCTCCTTGAAAGCGCAGATAAGTAGGATTTTAATATAGGCTGAAAGTATAGCACTTTCGAAACTAGCAGATTGGTCTGTACCTGTTGAATGCACAATAATTTCAGAGTTTAAGCTTAATTTCCATGAAGCGTATCTTTGACATTCATGATTTTGATTACTGGCAAATGAATCCAACCTGACGAAACGCGTAATCGATTCAGTGTTTATATTATTAACCGTTTAATGAGATTCAAAATCTGTGATTAGATTCGTATTGGACTGACGCAAAAAAGTATAAATTGCGTTCTTCACATCATTGCCATAATATGTTACGTGCGATTTTGTTGTTTTTTTTTTTGATTAGCGCTTGGCGGAGATGATGGTAAGTGAAGATGCAGCCTAAGATGGCATGCGCCTGCCCAGAAACTGCCTTTTCACTCTTGATTTGAAGGTACCCAAATTGATTTGAAAGATGTGAGTATATACCGCCTATTTTATTGATATGGGCAATAGCTATAGCGTTGTCTATTTCTCATAAGATATTGCAATTACTTAGTCATGATGCATGACTGAGGTTTTAAAGGCTGCAAGCAAGCGAGACTGTTTATAAGCAATGATATTATATTTTATGAATATAGGGAATAGTCTCAATTTTAAAATGAGGAACTTGCAGAATCAATATAATCCTTCCAGTCCTCCCGCCATACGAAATCATCTGTTAAACATTCGGAAAGAGTCATACATATTATTTGTTATAATTGTCAAAATAGTTGAGTGCCACAAAATTTTCCTTTCCATAGTCACCGGGCTGGCTGGCGTCAGCAAACCAACATAACTAGCTAGTTTTCTGATGGTAGGTACATCGTTCTGTATACGATAGTTCAAGAGTACGCATTCTTATGTTACGTTGTACTTGTACGTTTTTTCTTTTTAAATTTAAAACCCACAAATAAATATCTTTTCTGTGGGCAAATTCGACTTTTTTATTTTCTTAATTAGCTAAAAATCCTAATTTGAAAGGTAAAATTACTATTTATACATTATGAATCTTTGAATACTCGTAAAATAATACTGGTAAAATTATTATTTTTACATTATGCGTAAAGAATTTCCAAAACACAAGAAATCGTCAAAAAAACATTTTTGATAAGTGACCTAACGAACGTGAAGACGGAGGAAAGGTTTCAATAACTTTATATTTTGTAATATACATAAGAGATAGTAAAATACAAACGATCAAACTTTAAATTCATACAGTTGCATCGACTCCTAATGCTGCTGTCCTAAAGCTAGCGTTGTTAACCACCGCAACCATATTTCGATCTATGATCCAAAGAGCGGCAATTTATTAAGAAATGGCATTTTTTATATTGCTATATCAAAAACTATAGCAGTAAGGAAAATATCAATTAGATGGATTGATAGAGAATTTTTAAGTAAGATAGCACTAAACAAATAATCGTATTTGGTCAAATGTTGGTTAACGGCGTTATAGCTTGACGAAGGCAGAATAAAGTCGATTGCTCCATTTCCATGATTTACATTGGATATGTGTGGTATAGTGTAGGTAGATATAAAACTTTTAGTATGTAGGTAATCTGTAGCTGTTTTCATATAAGTCAGTTTGGAATAAATTCGTTGCTCGGACTGGGCGTATTATTTGCATATTCTACAAAATCGAAGACATCTATCACTTGGAGCCACTGGCAGTAAAAAATATGCATTTTTTTTTTCTAAAGTGGCAATGAAGCTTTTATCGATCAACATTAATACCGTATCAGTTTTAAAGTGAATGGCATAGATTATTAAAATCTTTTAAATTTAATAAACCAATGGTTTAGGGACTAAAGATTTGTGTGATGAATTTACCCAGAAGGCAAATCAAAATATAACCTGAATATAACAATTCCGTAATGCATTCACTGATTTTGAGAGAATACGACCTAAACGACGATAAAGAATTTATTTATTGTTTGATGCACTATGCAATGGAATTTTATAACTTTTTAATTTTAAAGGTTATGACTTATAAGGGAAAATTTTTTATAATCCAAAATGGTTTTATCATTCCAATTCATGAAGAAAATAATAAAGTCTGTCAGCGATAGGTCAAAACATTTTTGTGTTTTTTGTACCTGTGACCAAGGTGCTAGCTTTGGAGAGTTTGCGCGTAGGGTCGAACGCTAAGGTGTCCCGTCCCACTCGCATGGTGCGGACTCAGACGCTCGTGGTGCCCGCGTTGGGGGTGCCGATACTGGTTCAAGTATAATTGCGGATCGCCGCGGAGCCCCCCGTGCGTTTAGAGCTTCCGGGTTGCAAATCAAAACTCTCGGTTGTGAGCGCAGCTGATTTGGTTTATCGCTGTTAAATCTCAATTCTGAGAATTAGAAATGGCCTTATAGCATTTTAATTATTATTTTATACATCTTGTTTTTGTTTGCTTACAGCAATCGCCCTTCATCGCTTAGTATTTTAATAACTTCTTGCCAATTACAGATAGACATAGAACTCGAAATCTGATTCTGTTTCTCCTTGCTGTACTTTTTAATCATATTATGTACCTACAGTTTTCGACAGGTGAACATTGACGCATAAGCTTGATCTTGTCTTTTTTGCGTTGGGTCTGAGCCCAAAAATTTGCAAAAACCTTCATTTTCTCGGAAGAGACTTAAATATCGTCTTTGGAGACGATATTTATCAATTTTATTTTAATGTATACTTTGTAAGGTAGGCAATTTAAATTCTTACTATTAAATCTCACACAAGCTTTGCGTCAGAACCAAACTAAAATGGTATACCAAACCAAACTAAACCAAACCAAACTAAAATAATATAATAAATTCACACACAATATATGTCGGGATACAATTTCCACACACGATTTACGTTGGGATATGTGTAACATTAAGTCACAAATTAGTTGGTAGGTAGTTTGAAATCCTCAAAATAATTCTCACACACGCTTTACGTCGGAGTAATTAATAATAAATCCACACACAATATATGTCGAAATACAATTTCCACACACGATTTACGTCGGGATATGCCTTGTCGAAGTAGTTAATAATATATCTCGTGGGGATAAATAACTAAAACTTTCGAATGAATATAGAACATTAAAGAAGGTAGAAAATACTCAAATCTTACCTTGATTCCTTTGTCCGGAAATACTCTTGCGATGAATCTTCAGATGATGAACTTGATGAGACTATTTTCTTCTAATTTGAATTTGAATATCTTATACACTTACTGATTATCCTATACTTATACCTATACCTATACACAATATTTCACGCTTTCTTAATTTTTGTTGGACGTGTGATTCGGACAACACAAAATAACGTAATGGCACTATCATAATAAAATTTTAAAAAAGGATTAAAAATATATATTTAATATATATTAAATAACTCTAAATGTGTGATAAGGACAGCATAACATGGCGTTCTGCTGCATGTAAACATTAATCATCTTCGGGAAAGATGCGAAGTATAATTATGTCAACAGTCCTTATTTGATGTAACTGGACCCTTGTGAGTTCGCTTTCGAAGTGAGTTATATTTTGATGAATATCCCTTTCCCCAACAGCATTAAATATTTTATTCAAACGTCAAGAAATATTCCTTGTATCTGCGGGATAACAATGTGTAATCCTTTGTTACGATCTAGGTCTATGTAGGTATTATGAAAAAAATCAAGTCGATCCGTTTCTCCGTTCAGCTTCTAAATTGAGATTTTCTATTCAGTGCTTTTTATTATTTAAAAAAAACTAAATATATTTTATACATAGGGGACACCCGGGTTTGAACCGGGGACCATTCGATCTGCAGTCGAATGCTCTACCACTGAGCTATATCCCCGACGATGCGAGTGCCAAAATTATTAAGTATAAACATCTACTCTTCTACTGATTAATAAATATTTCCACACAGATTTCAGTTTAGGCGCAGTTGGTGTACCCAACTTCCCAAAAAAATATTGCGAACTTTTCAAATAAAGCAAATGCAACGGGGGCAGATATGCGGTGGCAAATTTGAATAAACCACTTATATTACGTCACTCAGGAGAACAAAAAATACAGTAATTTATATATTTTCTTGTGCAACTCAAAAAATGACTTTTCTATTGTTTGGGTTATTTCAGTTTGTACCAAAATCTGACCACGCCAGCAACGAGAAGCCACTGTATTGCTGTAGCCGCCGAGCGAAGCCCATCGCCTCGTATCGGCAACGGTTTTATTAGACCTTTCCCTTTCCATTCCCTCTCGACGGAGTACCTATCTACAGCTTTCGGGAGCTTTCCTAGGTATCGAACCAAAAGTATCGATACTACTCAGTCATCGATCCTTTTTCGAATCCCTAAGCATCATGCAATCTAGACGGCAAACTTGATCGTATATGGCCTCCCTAAGTCTATTTATTTGTTTTTTGATGAGAACGAATAACAGTCATACTCGTTCAGACAAAAAAGTTGTAGACATTTCAATTTTATTTATTTGTATAGATTAAAGAAGCAGCGATTACCCGTTGGCCCTGCGTTGGCCCCGCTCGCCAAATTCTAGAGCCCTTATACCTAATTAACACTGCACGAAGTTGCGTGTTCGAAGTGCTTACTTAGGTTAGGTTAGGTACCTATTAATTTAACACTTATGTATTTAGTTAGTAGTTAAGTTGCTAACAAATTAATTAGTTACTCGTTAAATCGCGTAATTTATTGATAAATAATTGTTCTGGTGTGCGAGCGAGCGGAAGTGTGGTTATGATCGCTCGTGAATGCTGATCGTCGGCCCTGAAGCGAACCCACCTTATTCTGGATGATTTTGTTGTAATCGCAGTTTGGAGCCCTTCAGTGTTAGTCGTGGTAAGTATAACGAAATTTTTAACCGACTTTCAAAAAGGAGAAGGTTCTCCATATATAGGTACAAGGGTGGATTTCCCAACAGCATTTACGCGGCATTGTTGAAATCGGTAGTGCAGAACGTTACTATGCAGTTCTACTAGTATTTTCTAGATAGAAGAGGTAGTTACCTATGTGTGAGCAATAACTGTTTATGATTAGGATTGTACTTTAGGAAAAAATAATTATCAAATCCTGAATTTTCATTTCGGTGTCTGTCCTCGCGAAATTTTTCGCTGTAATTTCCCTCATAAAACAAAACATTTTGGTTATTTTGGTTTATGGCTACTTTTACTTACCGATTCGCGTGACTATTTTTAGACCGATGCGCGATGTTCGTCCTACTTCAAAAAAACGTGTGACGTCTCGTCCTCATAAGCTCTTTTTACCTGGCGCCAACTTGGTCTCCCTTCCTCCATTATCCTCAACCCACAGAAATAATCTTTAGGTACTAATGGTTTGCTGGTTTGCCCTTCAACACGCAGCAACGAAGCAACGGATCAACGTAATTTTTTTCATGGATATAGTTGAGGACCTGACGAGTGACATAGCTAAAAAAGGGTTTACAATAACAAACATACAAACAAAGCTAGTACCTACAAGTTTTATAGTTCTTGTAGCGGTTACGCGACGTCGTGTACATGCGCATTTCGTTAGCGTGCATGCCTGTCGGATCCTAGGTGGGAGCGAAGACACACACGCAACGATGAGCCAAGCGCACTCGAGAATTGCAAGAACATATTAATTTCCAGATGATTTGGCAGCCCCTCAACCTCACGGAGGTCTGCCCGCCGCACACGCCGATCTCCGCGTGTTCCGACTTCGGCGTGCTGTACCTCAGCCTGCTGGTGCAGCTGTTCGGCGGCTCCGCAGACGCGAGGAGGCAGCAGCAGGTCGAGCGGGAGGGCGGCAGGAGGCGGCGGCACAAGGAGTATGACTTCATCGTGGTGGGCGCGGGGGCGGCGGGCTGCGTCGTCGCCAACAGGCTGACGGAGAACCCCAAGTGGAAGGTACGAACTGAGTGGACAAGGAACAACTGACTTACTTTGTTACACTTCGTTTTTTAGTTTGCAGGCCCGCCAAGCGCTTGAAACGCACCACCGTCCGCGGGGCGTCAACCAGGCGTCAACCAGGCGTCAACCGAACGCAACCACGTAAACGAAATTCAAGATTACTTATTCCTTGAAGGACAACCAGTGGCTTGGTAAAAAAAATGGGTTTAACTCTGTATATCTATATATTAGACTCATTCTACTGTCTCTTTCAAAATAATGCTTGAGTGGATAATAAACTGAAGTGGAAATGGGCGGGGCACATAGTTCGAAGAGCTGATGGTCGTTGAGGTCCCAAGGTGCTGGAGTGGCGACCCCGCACCGGGAAGCGCAGTGTTGGCAGACCCCCCACCCGGTGGACCGACGACTTCAAACGAGTCGCAGGGAGTCGCTGGATTCAGGCGGCGCAAGACCGAGATCTGTGGCGGTCCATGCAAGAGACTTATGTCCAGCAGTGGACGTCCATAAGTTGATGATGATGATGATGATGATGATGATGGATAATAATCGTTCATAGGGTTCCGAAAAACACGGAACTTATAGGATCGCTTCGTTGTATGTCTGTCTGTCGGTGAAACGGCTTGAGTAACCAAGTTGTGAACTTGGTTAATATATGGTAAATTATGCTGAATGAAGTTAATAGTCTCTTAATGCTGTGAACATTTCAAGTTTCTAGTTCAACTCAATGAAAACAATAAAGTTACAGCTTTTCAAAGCGTATTTCGACGTGTCACATTTTTGCCATTCATTTAAATCTAGGCGTTATATCTTAAATCGTTGAAATTTTAAAATGAAATAAATACATTTTTTGATGAAAATTGCATAATATGTACTCCCTAAGCAGCATGTAGGTAAGCATATTATAGAAAAGAAATGCTCCCAAATGCTCTAAGTATGAAAGGCGTAGGACATGATAGTTGTATTTCAATTCTAGACTACCATTGACTAGGCTCAGTGTAGAGCGGTACAGAATTTAAATTGTCCTTCCCCACTATCTCATTCATATTCGTCGAAGTGTATCACCCCGACACTAACTCGTTCAGGTGCTGCTACTAGAGGCCGGCCCGGAAGAGCCCGACGTAACGTCGGTGCCGGGCTTGTCCACCGCGCTGCTGGGTTCCAACATCGACTGGCAGTACACCACGGAGCCCAACGGCAAGAGCTGCCTCGCGCACCCTGGAGGAAGATGCCCGTGGCCACGGTAGGTGGTGGCTACTCGAGGCCGACCCGGAACGGCCCGACGTGACGCTGGTGCCGGGCTTGTCCGCCGCGCTGCTGGGCTCCAACATCGACTGGCAGTACACCACGGAGCCCAACGGCAAGAGCTGCCTCGCGCACCCTGGAGGAAGATGCCCGTGGCCACGGTAGGTGGTGGCTACTCGAGGCCGACCCGGAACGGCCCGACGTGACGCTGGTGCCGGGCTTGTCCGCGGCGCTGCTGGGCTCCAACATCGACTGGCAGTACACCACGGAGCCCAACGGCAAGAGCTGCCTCGCGCACCCTGGAGGAAGATGCCCGTGGCCACGGTAGGTGGTGGCTACTCGAGGCCGACCCGGAACGGCCCGACGTGACGCTGGTGCCGGGCTTGTCCGCCGCGCTGCTGGGCTCCAACATCGACTGGCAGTACACCACGGAGCCCAACGGCAAGAGCTGCCTCGCGCACCCTGGAGGAAGATGCCCGTGGCCACGGTAGGTGGTGGCTACTCGAGGCCGACCCGGAACAGCCCGACGTGACGCTGGTGCCGGGCTTGTCATTGTTAATCATTATACGGGCAAAAGCTAGTATTAATATAAATATGTATCCGAATAAATTTTTTAACCAACTAAATACACAGTTTATGCAATCAATAAATTAATTTGAATTTGAATTTTCGGATAACACTTAACACTTTAATAAATTATAAAAAATAATATAATATGTATGTTCAAATGTGAAGAGGTAATTTCAGTATTTTAATTCAGGGGCAAAACAATGGGCGGTTCGAGTTCCATAAACTCAATGGCGTACATCAGAGGCAACAGAGTGGACTACGACGACTGGGCCCGCCGCGGCAACGACGGCTGGAGCTATGAAGACGTAAGCAGCAACTGCCAAATAATACAGATTACACAAATTACATTCACTACACTCACGTACTCCTTATAAGAAGTGCTCTTCTTGAGATCACGAGAAACAGATAAAAATGTATGAGATCTTATTCTTGTTTCTCCAGGTGCTACCCTTCTTCAGAAAGTCGGAGCGAAACATGAATATAGAAGCCCTCAATAGCAAATACCACGGGGCCAAGGGCGAGCAGTACGTGTCTCGATATCCCTACATCGACGACCCCTCGCTCATGTTGACCGAAGCGTTCAACCAGGCGGGCCTGCCCCTGACGGACTACAACGCGGCTCGGCAGCTGGGCACCATGCAGGCACAAGCCGTGGCGCTCGACGGGGAGCGAGTGTCGACCAACGTCGCTTTCATAAGACCGATCCGGAACAAAAGGCTTAATCTCGATATCGAAACTGATTCTGAAGCTACTAAAATACTTATCGATGAACATAAAACTGCTTACGGAGTCGTTTACGTTAAAGGCGGCAAGAAGTATACGGCGTACGCCAAAAAAGAGGTGATCGTTAGCGGCGGAACCATTAACTCACCGAAGTTATTGATGTTATCTGGAATAGGACCAAGAAACCATTTGGAGAGCGTGGGCATCCCTGTCGTACAAGACTTGCCGGTCGGAGAGAATCTGCACGATCATGTCACCTTCAATGGTATCATAGTGGCTTTACCGAACAGAACCTCCACGGCGGTCGACGAGGAGGGGGTCCTGCGCGCCGTGCAAGACTACGCCGAAATGAAATTCAAGAGAGGCCCGCTGGCGGGGAACGGCCCCGTGAATTCGATCGCATTCCTCAAAACCGACCCCGACCTGATCGCGCCCGATATACAGTTCCAAGTGGACAACGTTCCGAACTGGAGAGAGTTCATACGGGATCCTATAACGGGAGAGAGCGTCGCGATCATGCCGACCGCGTTCTACGACGCCGTGATACCGCGAACCATGAACTTGGTGCCGAGAAGCAGGGGCGTACTTTTACTGAACGAAACCGATCCGAACGGTCATCCCCTGCTGTTTCCCAATTACTTCGGCGACGAGAGGGACTTCGCACCTCTGTTGAAGGGAGTCCGGTTTCTACTGTCGCTAGAGAACACGGCGGCGTTCAGATCCCGCGGGGCGTACTTCGTGCGGGAGCCGCTGCCGCACTGCGCGCACTACGAGTGGGGCACGGACGAGTACTTCGTGTGCGTGATGCGCGCGTACACCTCCTCGCCGTACCACCCCGTGGGCACGTGCGCGATGGGCGGCGTGCTGGACGCGCGGCTGCGCGTGCGCGGCGTGCGCGCGCTGCGCGTGCTGGACGCGTCGGCGATGCCCGTGGTGGTGCGCGGCAACACCAACGCTCCCTCCATCATGATCGGGGAGCGCGGCGCGGACTTCGTCGTGCGACACTGGAGGGGGCGCACGAGGAATTATAGCTGAAGAATGTGCTTCATATACTTATAATAAATAAATAATTATCCTTAATACTTATACCATGTTTTTATCATACGATTCATAATATATCTATGAGGTCAAGAAGACCAACGTGCTAATTACCTACAAAATTAGTATTGCTTCTAAAGACTTCTTGTTTATGAGTATTTTACTATTTTCGTTTGTAAAATGTACCTAGTGTGGGTGAAACGGAAAATTGGGAAGTGATCAATGCCACCCATAATATTATTATTCATGGTATCTCAAAAATACCGTAATTATCAGCAATTTAAATTCTTATAATTATGCAATAAAAGCCGACCAGAATATATTTATTTATTTATTTATTTATTTATTTATTAGGTATACTAACAATATACATATTATACATTCAAAAACAAACATACAAAAACATTGCAACATTGACTGATATGCATATCAATAACAAGCATACACAGCATTCATACAAACAAAAAAGAGGCACCGGATAGACTAAGCCTTAAAAACAAAATTTCTAAATAAGTGAGCAAACAATATTGTAAAATTATTATAGGTAAAATAGATTACATACATGCAAAAAAAAAGTAGAAAAATACAGAGGATAAGTACCTGCATACATGCAACCGAACGACTGAGACATAATTTACATATAAAACTAAATAAAACTAAATGTAGGTAACAGAAAAATACCGATTAGTTTTTAGTAGATGAACTCACTGATAGATGATCAGTGAGTTTCTTTTTAAAAACACAAAATGAGTCATGAAATATGTCAATGCCAGGTAGGGTGTTACATAGTTCATTATATTTAGCGCATATACGCGAGATCGGAGCTTGCTTTCCAAGTTGGGTTTTAGTGAAAGGTATGTGAAAGATTTTCTTAGATTTACAATAACGGGGGTATTTACGCGGAACGGATATCGATACACGGCTGAGAAGGTTACTGCATTTAACTTTATTTTGAATTATTTTATGTAAAAAACATAGATCGAGTATTTCGCGCCTATTTCTTAAAGACATCATTTTGAACTCTGCAAGTCGCTGATAGTATGGTTGCCTGTGTGATATAGTCAGCATAACATGTGTTTAACACCTAAGATGGTACTTCAATACGTTCTGTTAGACTTTACTTACCCAACAATGCTTTAAGCAGCTGAAAAAATAATACAATTTATTTAACGTGAAATTTTCACCTAAAACATGGCTTCTTAGTAACAAGTAGGTATTGTATTTGTATTTAAGGAGGGGACGCCTACCGACGCCAGGCGGATGATCAGTCTTGTGTCAGGACTATTCCACCCAATTCCCCGTCTTTGGACACAGGTTACTGGTGCCCAGGCAGCCTACCCCCCTTAAACCTACCTGTAGCTTTCGCAAACCTAACGATATCCTTTACAGAAAGATTTGTTAGGTCTTCTTCACTTATTCTATCCTAATCTTGCAGTTCTCATCTTACCAATGAGTAGGTACATAGGGCACTAGCTATGAAGTGGAAGCTGGTCTCCTCCTCACCACAGTCAGGACACGATGGGTCTTCTTTAATTCTCATAATTGTGAGATGTCTATTTAGCAAACAGTGCCCAGTTGCTATACGTACTACCAATGCTTTCTACCAATTATTTCTACTTTGTGACATGAGCTGTCTTGGTCTCTTCTTATCGAATGATTTCAGGAACAGTTTCGATTGCCTGTATTGAATCGAGTTGTTCCATCTTGAATTCGATTCTCTTTCTACGATTCCCTCTATCACTCTTTTGGTAATCGTGTACGGAATGGGTAGGCAAGGATCGGGTCCGTGAAATTGGACACCTGCTCCCATTCAACAACAAGTAGGTAGATAACTTCCTAGTTAACTAGTTGTATGTAGTTCTAAACTAACCCGAGGATTTACGAACTGTCGATTTATGAATAGTTACTGTTGGTACCAAGTAAAGAATTGGTACATCGCTGAATTCCAGGACCCAACTCCTCAATCCTGATGCTGCAGGGGTTCTGCCCACGTAAACTGTGGGGAGTTAGGAACTCATCACCATCATCATTTCAGCCTGCGGACGTCCACTGCTGAACATAGGCCTTTCCCAAGCAGCGCCACCACACCCGGTCCTCAGCTCTTCTCATCCAGCCACTTCCCGCCACTCTCTTTATGTCGTCGGTCCACCTTGCTGGAGAGCGCCCCACACTACGCTTGCTTGTCCGCGGTCTCCACTCCAGGACTTTCCGGCTCCAGCGGTCATCGCCCCTGCGACAAGCATGGCCTGCCCACTGCCACTTCAGCTTACTGATAGTTTGGGCTATGTCAGTGACCTTGGTTCTCCTACGGATCTCTTCATTGCGAATTTTATCCTTCAGAGTAACTCCTAACATAGCCCTCTCCATAGCTCGCTGAGCGACTTTGAATTGGTGGATTAAGCCCTTTGTCAGTGTCCACGTTTCAGCACCGTAAGTGAGGTCGGGAAGGACACACTGATTGAAGACTTTCGTCTTCAGACACTGAGGTATTGACGATGAGAAGACTTGACTTAATTTTCCAAACTCTGCCCAGCCCAGCCGTATTCTTCTGTTGGCTTCTTCGTCGAAATTGTTTCTACTCAGTTGTATGATTTGGCCAAGGTAGTTGTATTGTGAAACAATTTCGATTCCAACATTTTCGACGGTTACGGGTATCGGGATAACGTGTTGATTGAACATGACTTTGGTTTTGTCCATGTTTATCCCGAGACCAACACGTCTGGAAGAACGGCTTAGGCTACTCAGCATCTGCTCGAGGTCTTGTGGAGTCTCTGCCAAGATTACCACGTCATCAGCGAATCGTAGGTGTGAGATGTATTCACCATTTATATTTAGACCGCGTTCTTTCCAGTCCAGCGTTTTGAAAAGGTCTTCTAGTGCACTATTAAATAGTTTTGGGGAAATCACATCCCCCTGTCTAACCCCTCTTCGCAGGAGTTAGGAACTATCGATTGTGAATTGCAGAAGCGGACAAAGTCGCGGGCGTTCGCTAGTATTCAATACATTTATTTGAATTTCATGCTATTCTATAACGAATAAGTATTAGGTATTGAATTTACTATCTATACTATCTATACTATTATAATAAAGAGAGAGCGCGAATTTTGTGAGTTTGTATGTATGTCCGGAGCAAACTTTGGAACCACCGCACCTATTTCAAAAATTCTTTCACCATTTCAAAGGTACATTATTCCAGATGGTTATAGGCTATATATTAGGTACATAAATGTATTATGGCTAGATATTATGTGCAAATTTGTTAAAGAAGTCGGAAAAATTTTTGACTCTCAAACGTTTTCAAGGCGTGCGCTGGGTCATATACTGTTATTGGATGAAAATAATGTATGGGCGAATTGTTCCTCTTAAAAAGTTCTAAAAAAAGTCCGCGATAGCATATGTCCAGCTTCTAAGGATAACTTACAGTAACCATTTCTATCTTTCAAATTTTGATTAAAAATAATGAATTACTTTCGACCTTCTTTAACCGATGTGATGTCATATATCTAAATAAATATGTTTATTATCGTAAGTGTTTAATTTAGAACATATTTGCAAAATTATTGGAAAATTATTGGAAAATTATTGGAAAAAACATATTGGAAAATTAATATTTCCGCGCGACAAAATAATAAAATGGTGCCGGCCGGCGCGGGCGGTGCACGGTGGCGGGTTTCGGCGCGGGAGATTCCTGTGATTCCTGTGGTGATCTTATTTACAATCGTCTCCTATTAGAAGCTCTGTGCGATCAGTCCCGTAAAAACAAATATTTAAATTTTCAACCCGGACGAAGTCGGCGCGGGCTTCTAGTAATTTAATATAATGACTGCTGTTTCGTTTATAGAAAGACTCATTCGACCAAACCTAATGAATAGTTTGGCAATAAGGAGAGAACTGATGAACTGACAAGGAAGGACTCCTAGGAAGGAGCATTATGCGTATAGCAGCCGCATCACTTCTGTAGTCGGGTAAGATTATGGATCATAAATTAAATATGATCACTTGAACAGTTTGTTAAAACAGCTGTGAAGAAATTGTTTGCATTAAACACTAGGCGCTTCATTCGATTTTTCAGGTTTCCAATTGGAAATCTCGACGGTTGTTATGGCCTTCTTTTTTTTTTTATTCGATGACAAGATAGTAATAGACTGCGATTTCACCTGATAGTAAGTGACGATGCCGTCTAAGATGGTAGCGGGCTAACTTGGAACGGGTATGACAGTGTGCATCGACCCATACCCCTAGTCTGTTTCTACCCGCCATTGTGCCGGAACGTTAAAACATTGAACGGCCCGTTTTTTGACGGTACGATAGTAACTAGCCACGGCCGAAGCCTCCCACCGGACTGGACCAGAGACAATTCAGATATTATAAATTCCCAAATCACCTCCGCCGGGAATCGAGCTCCAACCTCCCAATTATAAGAGCACAGCACTCATTATTCCGCCAGGGCGTTTGTCAGAGTTGCAACTATTGGATAGAATCAGGCGTTACTTTGCGGAAGTTCATGATTAGCAAGAAAAGGTTTGAGTTATTTTGCTATAATCCGCCAACAGAAAAAATCTGTATGATCAAACATGCAGTTAAAAGCTAAGCACCGCTCACCTTCCCGACCAAGCAAAAAAGCCAAGTTCCCGAGCAAGCGATGCCACCACCAGTCACATGCACCACCACACAAGACTTTTATACTACTCTCGACGCACGTTTCGCCCCGACATCGGAGCATCCAGCAGGAGATATCGACTTTACAATGCTGTATTGTCTGTAGAGTTGCAACTTGCAACCGATGCAGCAGCTGTCGCTGCACAATCACTCGCGGGCCCGTGTCGAGAATCAGAATGTAGTATCAGCTGAACATGTGAAATTTTCCGCACCGGGACCATTAGGAAATCTGCAACCCGCCGGGACGCTCGGGGCTCGCTCCACGCCTGGCACGTGTCGGCCCGGAGTTGCAGCACCGCCGGGATTGGCCCACTTGTAAAACAAAGAATCTAATTAATAGGTATATTTAAAAAGAAATTCTTAGGCTGATTTGTCTCTGCTGTGGTGGGAGGCTTTGGCCGTAGATATTCACCAACCTACAGTCAAAAGACGTGAAATAGGGCGTGCGGAAACCACAGGCCACTAGTAATACCGTTTATCTCAATGTGTCACTCCTCCACCTCATCTAACCAATGAATTAGACCTAATATTTGATAGACAGACAAACAAAGTTAACATTAACTATATGAAGGCTTTTGATACTGAATAAATAAATTAATTAATTATTGACATCATTTACATAATATTTCTTTCATATAAAAAGGCAGCAAATTAATATTAGTCTCTGTACATCTCGAGTGGGGTTTGCGGCGACCACCTCACGGAAACTGAAATACTGAAGAACAAAGTGGCCCCGAAATAAGGTGGTCTTTGCTCATTGTTGATCTGACTGAAGCTTCAGGTTAGTGGCACATACTTATTTTAACTGTTACAGATCTTTAAATAATAACAGGTACCGATACGACACCGTAATCTTTTTTTTTTGGTTTAAGTTTAAACTTTTAATTTTCGAAAAAAAAAAAATTCTTTCTCGTAGGGAGAGGGCAGCCTGTCTGAGCTTAAACACACTAAATATTATATGTATCTATCTGCTGTAAGTTGCTGAAGCGTTGGGCATCCCACAGACTACTCGATGCCGCAGCATCGACTCAAGATGTCTTGGAAATAGTCTGAAGTAACAGGACGCCTTTCGAGTCAATCGTATCAGTGATTGTTTGCAAAACTCTAATACGACGAAAATAAGTTACAGTACAGACCTAATATAGTTTTGTCAGCCGGACTGAGTCGTTTCTTGCCGCTATCAAGCTAATATTTCGCGCTCGCGCTACATTCCCCCCGCGGTGAGCGGGACTAATACCGCGCGCTCACCTCTGGCGCACCCCCTCAAATACCTAAAACTCGTCCAGAACCTCGTCTTAACTGAGCAGGAAATGAATTGATGATTTTCAAACGCCTGGCCAGAATTTTGTAAATAGCTAAGATCCATCTCGATCATCGTTTGCTTTCCGCATCTGTCCGCCTATTAGGGAGCTACGAGGGAACAGACACACTCTCTCTCTTTTTTTCGTCGGAGGCATATCGGAGGTTAAAAATCAATATGATCATGATTAGGTATATCCGATTTCTCGGGTTACAGGTTTTTAAACTTTTTGGTCGGCAGTTGATATTCTAAGCAGTCGGATATTTTATTAATACTAAACCTCCGCTGTTCGTCCGTCCGTCCGTCTGTCAGCGGGCTGTATCTCGTGACCTGCAATAGGTAGACAGTTACAATTTTCAGAGAATGTGTATTTCTGTTGCCGCTACAACAACAAAATAATAAAAATAAATTCAAGGGGGTTGCTCTACAAGAAAAGCCTTTTTTTCTTCGTTTTGGTACGGAGCCCGTCGTATGTGAGTCCGGTTATTCTACTCCGACACTGCTCGTTTCGCAGCTCACGATGCTCTGGCAGCCCGTGAACCTGACGCAGGTGTGCCCGGCGGCCAGCCCGCTGGCGGCGTGCTCCAGCTTCGGCTTCATGTACCTCGGCCTGCTGGTGCAGCTGTTCGGCGACTCCCCGGAGCACGAGAGGCAGCGCGCGTGCGCCGCGGAGCACGGGCCCCAGACGAGAGACGAGGCGGAGTTCGACTTCGTGGTGGTGGGCGCGGGCGCGGCCGGCTCTCTCATCGCCAACAGGCTCACAGCCAACCCCAATTGGAATGTAAGTTTTTAATTTTTTTTTTGTGGTTTTCCCCCTTTTTTCCTCCGACAAGGTAATCGCATGCATTTTGTAAAAAGTTCTTATTTTGATATTACGGAACTATAAGGAACACTTCAATTTTATTTATTTGTATAGATTTACAACCAGTTCACGTCAAGTTGGCCGCTACCCCGCACCGCACCTCAAGTCAGACCCGCTAGTACAGATAGCGACGCATCGCTCGCGATTGTCACTACCAAGTTTTTTCAAAGTTTTGTTACGGTTACGATTTGAATGTTTTTGTTAACTTCAAATTACGAGTAGTTATTGAATATTGGATAGAATCAGGCGTTACTTTTCGGAAGTTCATGATTAGGAAGAAAAGGTTAGAATTATTTTGCTATAATCCACCAACAGTTGGCGTTTGAACGATTTTCTGGTGGGAGGCTTTAGCCGTGCCTATAGTTACTACCCTATCGTCAAACACGTGCCGCCAAACGATTTAGCGTTCCGGCACGATGGCGTGTAGAAACCGATTAGGAGGTTGAATCTACCCTGACATACCCGTTCTAAGTTAACCCGCTACCATCTGCATCGTCACTTACCTACCATCAGGTGAGATTGCAGTCAGAGACTATCTTGTTAACGAATAAAAAAAACAACGCACAGAACTCAACCCCCCGTATAGCAGACCGCAACCCTAATCCTAACCGCTAGGCTCTATCGATGCTCCGAGCTCTGACACTCTGAGTTATAGAGTTCAGACTCAGCACGCATTACGTGTCATTGTCAGGTCATGCTGGTGGAGGCTGGTGGAGAAGAGCCTGACGTGACGCGAGTTCCGGCCTTCTTCAACGTTCTCGGGGGCTCCAACATAGACTGGAGTTTCTCATTGGAACCCAATGGAAAGAGCTGCCTCGCATTCCCTGAAGGCAGATGTGGATGGCCGCGGTATGTTTGTAACTATGAGCTCCTAGTACATTAGGAATTAATGCTAACCAGCTTGTACTTTTTAACTTGATCATAATAATAATTACAAGCACAGGTAAATTGATTTACATTATTAGCATTATTTAAGTCCACGCAGAGGAAAGAGGCATTTTACGTCACTTTTACGTATAAATAATTAGAAAAATCCCTGAGGAATGCAGAAAAGATTTTTAAGGATAATAAGTAGGTACGTATATATAATACATGCTCCAAAACGACAGTTGTGCTATCTCTGAGCCGAGTTTCGTTAAGATCGCTTCTGCGATTCAGCGACAGACACACATTCGCATAAATATACCTTAATATGAATATTATAGTATGGAAAACACCACGGCTATCGGAAGTAAGGAATCAAATTTTGTTTTCTGCTTTAGGAAAATAATTAAAATCAATATATCGCACATGCTATAACGTCAGTTATGCAATTTTTGTCAAAACTGAACTGAGTATGAGAAAATACGCCTAATCTACCTCTTTACTTGGTGTGTTATTGTCGCTTGTGAAGTACGCATACTTTCCGCGTAAGGGCATTAGTGTCGTTATGGTTTTGGCGTGAATCTGGACGCCACTTGGAGAAACAATGTTTCATTGGTCAGTTGCGCGCGCTTTTCTCCGCACAAGAATTGTCCAGTTAATTGTTTTCTAGTACCATAACGTCATTTCTCCCATACGTAACGAGGGTAGTAATTTTTAAACGTTTATATTTTTTTAATAGTAATTACTGAGATGTTTGCTTTACCTTTAGTTGTAGTTTAAACTTATTATCGTTTTATTTGTTTAGTCGAGAAGAACTATACGTTGTAATAGGATGTTGAATTTTCAAAAGCTTCTCCTGAAAAATTACATCATTCGCATAAGTGACGTTATAGTACCGTATGTGCGATATATTGAAAGCCTTCTTTATTTAATTCAGAGGTAAAGGATTGGGTGGTTCGACCATAATCAACGCAATGGCTTACGTCAGAGGAAACAAGAAGGATTACGACGACTGGGCTCTCATGGGCAACGAGGGCTGGAGCTACGAAGAGGTGAGTTACTTAGGAATTTAGCGAATTTTGAAATTAAAATACTTACTTAAATTCATAAAATTCAAAAGATGTTTTGTCCAAAATATGACATTTAAAATCTTTACTTTTCAGGTACTTCCATACTTTACAAAATCTGAATGCAATCTGAACAAAGATGCCGTGGATAGCGATTACCACGGAGCCAAGGGTGAACAGTACGTGGCTTGGCTGCCTCACCTCGACGAGCCTTCCAAAATGATGACTGAAGCGTTCAACGAAAACGGAATACCTCGCATCGATTTCAATGGGGCTACACAAATCGGCGCCATGCAAGCGCAAACATTTTCAGCTGATGGCGAACGTGTATCTGCCTATGATGCTTTCATAAAGCCTATCCGATATAATAGACCAAATCTCGCTATTGAAACCAACGCAGAAGTTAGAAAAATCCTCATAGATGATAGTAAAACAGCTTACGGAGTCGTGTATTTCAAAGACGGCAAGGAATATACGGTGTATGCGAAGAAAGAGATAATTCTTAGTGCCGGATTGGTTAATTCACCGCAAATACTAATGTTGTCAGGAATAGGCCCTAAAGAACACTTAGAAAGCTTAAATATTCAGGTGGTACAAGATTTAGCGGTCGGTGAGAATATTCATGATCATGTTTCATTTAATGGTATGATTGTCGCTTTATCGAATGAAACTGCCACTACAGTTTGTCAGGAGCAGATAATAAAAGATGTCGAAGAGTTCGCCAAAATGAAAATCAAAAAGGGTCCACTAACCGGTCTCGGCCCAATCATGTCCGCGTCGTTTATCAAAACGGAGGAATGTTTGGAAGCACCAGACATACAATGCCAAGCCGTCCCCCTTCTCAACTGGAGAGAATTCATCCAAGATCCAATAACGGCAGAAAAGACCCCGATCTGGCCAACGGCATACTACGACGCAGTTGTGCCAAGAATTATGAATTTAGTGCCAAAAAGTAGAGGCTATATGTTGTTAAATAAAGATGACCCATACGGTCATCCAATTATCCATGGCAATTACCTGGGTGACGAGAGGGACATAGAGCCTCTGATGAAAGGCATAAAATTTTTGTTATCTTTAGAAGATACAGAAGCCTTCAAATCGCGCGGAGCATATTTCGTTAGAGAAAATATGCCACACTGTACGGAATACGATTGGGGTACCGAGGAGTACTTCATTTGCTTGATTAGACAGTACACTTCGACCACTCACCACCAAGTCGGAGGATGCAAGATGGGCCCCAAATCGGACAAACACGCAGTGGTAGACAACGAGCTGCGAGTGCACGGCGTCGACTCGCTGAGGGTGATAGACGCGTCCATCATGCCCAAAGTCATCCGCGGCAACACGGCCGCGCCCACCTTCATGATCGCGGAGAAGGGCGTGGAATCGGTCATCAAATATTGGCAAAAACGTACCGATAATTACTGCTTTTAGTTTTACTGGAAGCTAATGAATTTAGAAGTTCGTGTGATTATAAAACTGTTTAAAAAATAATGTTAAAGAAATAAAAATTGTTGATTCATGTACAAACTTTTAACAAACGCAAACCTAGCATAGGCCTCTACCATTGTCACGTTTAGGGACACTACTCAAAAGTAGTAATATAACAATTGTATAAGCTGTCTTCAGCTTCATAGAACGTCATCTACTGATCTCTGATGTTCGAACTAAACGTAACCTAAAGGTATGAGTGACAGGGCAACGCTCTACGACATAGGAGAGATTCCCAAGTTGATCCAGCCAAACCTTAACCAGAACCTTAACCCTCCTATGATTTATGAATGTATTTAGTAGCGTTGCATTTTCCTCATTTTACATTATGCTTTAATTTTTCTGGAATACGTAAAATCTTATGATGATCAATAATGTGTAATTCTATATCTGTCAGCGAAATTTTTGTTAGAATTGTTTCAGGCCCGTAATAGTTATTACCTATTAGATACTCATATAGTTTTTTTCTCAGTCAATAATCGTGGAGTTGACTTTGTTATTTAGTATTGTTTAAATGTTACCAAAAATAATATTCTGATTTAATTTGTTGTAAAAATTATGAGACAAAACCTAACAACTATTGATTTCAGTAAAATAAAACAGTTTCAAATTATTGCTACATTTTATTGGTACAGGAAAGATTAAAAATTCTATGCATATTAAAATTATTTTATACAGTCATCTTCAACTCATCGTCGTCTAGAACATCTTTTAAAAAGTATAAAATAACACAAGCCAAATATTGGCAAATAACATTTTGAATGTTTACAATCCTTTCAGTATTAATACAATCATAAAAACCTCCTACGCATAACTTCTATAATACAAATGCACGTCGCATTTTATAATACAACAATAATTTCTAGTGTTATGGAAATTACAAAAACAAGCTAACAATTCATTCAACTGCTATACACAAGTCCAAGGGACGCAAGTTTTAACCATACACTAGATGGCGCTGAACGCCGAAGGACGAACGCAATGGTCAAAATGGTAGACCGATTAATTTTTTTGGTTCCAAAATCGTCGGTGTTCTGTATTCACTTTTCTGGCAGCTTGATGACCGGCATCTGGGCGTAGTCCCAGTTATTTTCGCAGTGCTCGATCAAGTCTTTTTCGGAGTCGGAGAGCACAGACAGGTCGATCTCTTGGCTGTCGCTGAACGGATCTGTGTAAGGGTAGTGCACGAGAATGCAGCTGAAATCCATTCGTGTCTCGTTGAAGCCGAGCATCTTCTTTAATTTCTTATCGGAATCCACCTGAGGAAGACGAAAGCGATTCTTATTAGTTAATATACAGATTTTGTTTTGTAATAAAGCAGCAAATAATCTGAAGATTACAGAAGTTAATTCGCCGATTAAGATGAATGTTGCATTGTTGAAATGTAATGCAATGTTGAATCCTTATAAACCTTGTCATAAACGAACTGAGCTGAAGTTATGTGTATTTGTTTGAGTGAGATAATTACCTTAATAACGTAAATGTCGTTCTCAACGCAAAAAGCTTGTAGTAAGACTTCTTGCATATGCGTGGCGCTGTCGCCGGGCGATGCTGCCGCCGTCAAGCAGAACAGGGCTCCGTTCGTGTTCTTGGACAGGTACTGAATGGCCGGCAGGAGGCCGATCGTCAGCCTCTTCTCAACACAGGCTCTACCCAGTACGGTCTTGATACAATGGCTGATTGGGCTGCAAAAAAAATTAAAAATTAGTTAAATAATGAAACCAAAAAATTCTCCCCGGCGGGGAATCGAACCCCGGTCTCCCGCGTGACAGGCGGGGATACTTACCACTATACTACCGAGGATGGCGTTCGTGATGTTCAAATTATCGGAAACGTTGTGAAACTTAACATAATGCTAATTGATGATAAACATTTTTTAGAATCTGAATTACCTATTAATAGGGAAATTTAATCTTGATAATGGATTCCAATCATCCAACAACTTTTAAAATTTTACGCAAAAATGTATACTTATTCGAGAATTATTTTCCTCTTAAAATCACACAACGAATCACATCTAATCTAGGAATTTTATCAATTAAATTAAAGAATGCAGTAAACATGATCGGGAGTGATCGGGAATAACTTTCTATTATCTACTTCTGATTTCCTTTCATTGTGCAACTAATTATTATGTTCTACTTATTTCATAATTATGCAATAATTAGACCTTACCTTTTAGCCGCAACTCCACTGAAAGACTCCATCTTCACTGGAACCACTGATTCGTCGTACATCTTGCTGGCTAAGTTTATGCTTTTCAAATTGTCACAAATTTTTGGAAACTCCAACCGGTGACCACGAATTTTCACTTAAACTTCACACAGTTCTAAACTCAGTTCACTTGTTATCAGCACTAATGGTATTGTCAATATCAATCTTGTTATTATTATCAATAATCAGAGTAGTTGCAAATGCAATCGAAACTATGTCACAAGAATTTCTGAAGTTCACAAATTCAACTGGCGTGGTATTGCTTGTTTAGCTTGGAACAGAATGGTGAGCTCATGACGTCGCTCACGTATTTATACTGGGCCTGACGCACGCGCGAGCATGAGGATGTGTGTGTGGCGCCTAGCCAGTATTGAAAGAGATTCCTCGAAATTCACTTGTAGTCTTGTCGCGAATCAATGTGTTAGTTGTCTTCCATTTACTAAATGTTTGTGTGTGCGTATATTTTCCGCGGACAGACTTCAAGTAGCATTTCACCATAATATCTCAACTGGGTTTCAAGTCTCAACGTGTTCGGTAAAAGTCTATTATATCATGACACTCCCTGCCCCTCTCGGTGCCCAGTTCGCAGGGCGCGCGAGGGGGCTCCAAGCGACCAAAGGTTCTAAGAACTTTGAGGTTATCGAGTGTTCGTATGTGTGGGTGCGTTTTATCCGTCGTTGTCGGTCGGAATTCCCGCGTCTATTTCGATAGGGAAAGGATTGTTATTGGTTTGGTTTTTTTATTATTTCCAAACTCGGGTATTTTGACGGATGCTGCAGTCGAGTGCTTTATAAATGACCTTGGTTTCTTCATTTAACTTAAGTGAAAATGCAGTTAGCATATTTAGATTTGTATACTTACTTACTTAACCTTCGCAATATTCAATGGTTTAACATTCGCTAACTAAATTACTACTTATCTAATTACAATTAACGTTATCATTTACACTGAGACTTTGTCTTAATTGCTCTAGTGGTTTTTGCTTTATGCATGCGTCCTTCGAAACTATGTACCTACCTACGAGTATTACAGTTAAATAACTTCTTTCTAGTAAAACTACTTGTCTCTTATCACTATCGAGCTATTAGTATAAGTCAATGCTTATCACACAGCTGCTGGTAACTAGACTAGACTGTTTCAAGTCACACTCTTGTTTCATGCTCATCATCGTATTATGCAACGTGTATCACTATACGGATAGAGCAATGATCGGCAACAGTAACATGTTTATCATTATCTTTAATTACTTCCCCATTTTAATCAGTCGTTTGTGGACTTGCGTGAGCATTCAATGTAGATATAATGTTTACAAACAATAGTAAACCATAGTAAACCTCAAATTACGAAAGGCACCTTAAATTATAATAAATTAAAAATAAACAAACTTTTTTAAAAACAAGCTTTTATTCAAATACGCTAAAAAAATAAAATGAATTTTTCTTTTAAAACTTTTACTATTAACTTAAAATGTCTTTACACAATTTATATGATATGAAAGCTTGTCCCTCATCGTAAGATCCTGACCTGATGACAATGGGACCGTCGTTTCAAACAAAAAAGGCGTTTTCGAGTAATCGGGGAACGTACATAAAAAATAAAATAAAAAAAAAGCTTCTGACGAATTGGGAACCTCCTACTTTTTTGGAAGTCTGTAAATAGGCACATTAAAAATAAAATTAAAATTTACACTCTTTACATTATCACTTACGTAAGTATTATAGATTGTTTTTTAATAATTACTATAAAAATGTCTAAATGGTACAACTCTGGTAATCACTAAATTAATTAAAATCCTAATAGCAGCTAAGAATATAAGTGAAAACAAAAAACAAGTTTCCCGGGTAAATCCAAAAACAATAAAGAGCGATAAAGATATTATGACTAGATAGGTACTTACTATCGGTAATTTTCATAATAAGTTATAGATACATACCTGTTTTCAAACTAATATTTTTGTAATATTATAAATACTGATAAACTCTTTGACTTGTGGGTTGTTGCTGGGATTTTTCAATTTTATTTTTCTCTAATCAAATACAGTTGCTCTCACGCGACTTCGTCCACGCGGAGTTAGGTTCTAAAAGTTCCAAGGGAACCTTTTATTTTTCTAGGATTACGTACTACGTACATTTCTATGATCTAATTAAACTAAGTTATAGCTTATACTACTATACGAATGAGGAGGTACGGTTCCAAAAAAATTTTCTAACAAATATTTTGTTTGGTGATTCGATTTATCTTTTCGTTGTAAACGGGTTCAGTACCTACCATGAATATCATTGTATACCTAGCTGTTGCCAAAACAATCGGCTTCTGTGTATACTACATGTGGGTTTTACGTATTATCATTTTCCTTAAACAAACCTTGAACAGATTATTATTAATTATTAGTTAAAAGCAATACAATTTATAACGTCTTTTAACTAATAAGTAATTAATATTCCTCACTAACAAATAATTATTCCAATTAATAAAATTATTTATCAAAAGGTGGAAACTCTTGATGTTCTGAGTTTTCCCAAAGATATTTAGACCTTAGATTTATATTCTAGGCCCCTTTGGCTACATCGAGTGTGCTAACAGAAGACAAATAGCCATGCACAAGTCAAAACTTAAATAAAACAAATTAATAAATTATGGTAGGTTTTTAAAGTTTATGCAGATACTGATACGAACTTTGTCATTTCCTCTAACAGGGACATTCCTAGAGGTTTATTCTTGTTAGTATGTAGTAGGTACATAGCGACGGCCCTGCAAAGGCTATGCGTGGGGGATTCACCGAGACATTTATTTTTAAATACTGTTGGTACTTTTTATTGCACGTTATGTGAATAAGGATGCGTTTATCTTTGTAAACTTTTATCAAAGACTTTGTGCTGTATGGCATTCTGGGGGACTGATTTTAGAGTTGGAATTTTATTATCGAAAAGAACAAAATTTTACATTTTCGTATAACATTCGTGGCCTATTTAACCATTGACTTCAACAGGCTGATATGAAACTGATAATACTAATACAATTCTCACTCTTTGTTAATTAACAGTATTAGTGATGGTTTCCTGCTGAACAGCGAAGCAAGCTTCCACCTTGCTTATATTCATTTGTTTTTAACGTAGTACGAGTGTAAAGTAGCCAGGCAAGTGAATTTTCCCAGAAAAGTAAAGACCTACAACCTCAAGTATTGTTGCGGCTTCATACACCCTGGATCCTCAGTAACTTAATACAAGTGCTTAGAGTTTTCCTGATACAATGCGTATTCTCAGAATTTCCAGTATGGAAGGTGAGGTGTTATCTAGAGAATTATCATGGTCTATTTTGTCAGGATAATGGATAGAATAGAACACAATAGAATAGAATTTATTTGTCAGAATGTACAAATATTTGGTCTTAAAATTATTTTGTCCTGACACATTCAACTAATAAATTAATTATTAAATGATCTACTGGGTGAATCATAGATTGATCTATCGAAATACGTAAGGGTCATTAGCCCGTCTCGTTAATCTCCGAAGGTCGGTCGAGAATTCCGCCAGGTGTAAAATAATTTACAAGCACATGTATGTAGGAAGTCCTATTAATATTATAAATGCGAATGTTCGGATGCATGGATGGATGTTTGTTACTCGATCACGTCGCAACAACTGAACCGATTTGGGCTGAAAGGCACAGAGATAGATTATCGTGTGGAATAACAACACAGCTTACTCGAACTGTTGCATAATATGGCAGTAACCTGTTGAAGAACCTGCAAGATCACGCGGAGTTGTTTATTTTGCAAATATATGTAGCGCGATAGCAATAGCAACGTGTTATCAATTTTGGTTATTGTTGTGTAATCATGACAAGAGCTTATTGTATTTTTATTGGCTTTTTATCTTAAGTATTTTTGATGTCGACTGGAATACTTAATACCTGGTTTGTAAAAGATCTGCAATGTTTTAGATAGATGTTTTCCAAACTTTCAATGATCTTTTTTTTTTTAAATAAGAATATCAGCCAAGCTGAACTTGACTGATATTCTCCTCTCCCCTCCAAATAAGTGAAAACTTGTGTTAGGAGTGGGTACGACAATAGTGCAATGGATGGGGATCGAACCTGCGAAATTTCAGTTTTCGGTCTGCACCTTTAATCGTTGAGCTATTGAGGCTTTCTTCTTATTTGGTAAATAGGTGCATACATATCCATAATATACCTTATTGACTATCTATTTTTTTTTTTACTTCCTCCGCATGGAGTTACATTTTTAAATATCTTCTTTTTTGTTTTTCCGGGATAAACTATATATTGTATAACTATGAAAACTATACCTACTCATGTAAAAAATATCATCGATCTATAGCTCCGTTTCTATGTGATTGTAGAACAAACCAACAAACAAAAACTCTCGCAAATAATATTACATGATCACTAGGTTACCTAGTTGATCCAGAATACATCGATGATACGGAGAAATTGTTAATTTTTTTTTCACGGAAACAATCTAGCGAAGCCGCGGAATATGCATCGTCAGTCAAAGTAACCTCAAAGTTCTTTGAACCAACCGACGCCAAGGTCGAGGCTCTGGCCTTCAGGGTTAACGGCAGGATCTCCGAAAACAGCCTGTTTTGGATTCAATAGTAAACAATCAAATATTCATTGTTTTGATAGGTTAAAAATATATGTTGTAGATTAATACACGTTCTAATTTATTTTGCCGTTCAAAAGTCCATATTTTGAACTTCACTCGATGAAATAATATTCCGAAAACAGTGTAGTTTTCAATTGGGTTTCGGTTGTATGTGTAGTATATCAAAGTTAAACTAAAAAAAAAAATTACAAAAAATAGGCAAAAGCTTCTAGAATAATATTTTGCCGTTAATTTTTCTCTAAAAAGCTTTCTTTTTTTTTAATCATGACTGGTTTACTTTCTTTATAACAAAGTGGCTCGGGCGCCTCATTTCAGTAGCTCGCAAGGTATCATCGAGGGAGGACGTATCGCTCTAGCTGGCTCACTGCGATCCCCGCTGATCAGACGAACTATTGGAGTATTATTTATTTGTGTTCACTTATCATAGATAATCAAAATAAAATTAGTGTGTAAATATTATTACCTATTATCTTCTAGTGTGTAAATCTTGTTATGTATTATTAAATCTGTAAATATTAATGTAAGTTAGGTACTCTTATAGTAAATTAATTAATTAAGAATATAATAAAGTGAAAATATGGGGACTAAAAATAAACAAAAGAACAAAATATCCAGATTTAAATTACGAAAGCTTAGACAAAATATAAGGTAAGTTTGATCCTTCTAATACAAATGTTGTACCTATTCTGTACCTTACCTACTTTATTTTTTTTAATTCTTGTGAATCTTTGGACAGACTTTCGAAATCGATCTGGACTCTCGAATTCCCTGCACTTGAGAACCATTGCCAAAATCAGAAAAAAGTGGCAGCCATTTTCTTTTTTCTCGTTATGGGACCAATTCCTTTCAAAATCGATATCTGGAGATCCCTGTGCTCATAAAGGAGAACCACTGCCAAAATCAAAAAAAGTGGCGGCCATTTTCTTTTTTCTCGTTATGGGACCGATTTCTTTCAAAATCAATATCTAGGGGTCCCTGTGCTCATAAAAGAGATAACCACTACCAAAATTAGAAAAAGTGGCGGCCATTTTCTTTTTTCTCGTTATGGGACCGATTTCTTTCAAAATCGATATCTGGGGATCCCTGTGCTCATAAAAGAGATTACCACTGCCAAAATAAAAAAAAGTGGCGGCCATTTTCTTTTTTCTCGTTATGGGACCGATTTCTTTCAAAATCGATATCTGGGGATCCCTGTGCTCATAAAAGAGATTACCACTGCCAAAATCAAAAAAAGTGGCGGCCATTTTCTTTTTTCTCGTTATGGGACCGATTTCTTTCAAAATCGATATCTGGGGATCCCTGTGCTCATAAAAGAGATAACCACTGCCAAAATTAGACAAAGGGGCAGCCATTTTCTTTTTTTTCGTTATGTGACCGATTTCTTTCAAAATCGATATCTGGGGATCCCTGTGCTCATAAAAGAGATAACCACTGCCAAAATTAGAAAAAGTGGCGGCCATTTTCTTTTTTTTCGTTATGGGAACGATTTCTTTCAAAATCGATATCTGGGGATCCCTGTGCTCATAAAAGAGATAACCACTGCCAAAATTAGAAAAAGTGGCGGCCATTTTCTTTTTTCTCGTTATGGGACCGATTTCTTTCAAAATCGATATCTGGGGATCCCTGTGCTCATAAAAGAGATAACCACTGCCAAAATTAGAAAAAGTGGCGGCCATTTTCGTTTTTCTCGTTATGGGACCGATTTCTTTCAAAATCGATATCTGGGGATCCCTGTGCTCATAAAAGAGATAACCACTGCCAAAATTAGAAAAAGTTGCGGCCATTTTCTTTTTTCTCGTTATGGGACCGATTTCTTTCAAAATCGATATCTGGGGATCCCTGTGCTCATAAAAGAGATAACCACTGCCAAAATTAGAAAAAGTGGCGGCCATTTTCTTTTTTCTCGTTATGGGACCGATTTCTTTCAAAATCAATATCTAGGGATCTCTGTGCTCATAAAAGAGATATCCACTGCCGAAATTAGAAAATTGGCGGCCATTTTCTTTTTTCTCATTATGGGACCGATTTCTTTCAAAATCGATATCTGGGGATTCCTGTGTTTATAAAAGAGGTAACCACTGCCAGAATGGGAAAAAGTGACAGCCATTTTCTTTTTTCTCGTTAAGGGACCAATTTCTTTCAAAATTGATCCCTGTGCTCATTATAGAGGTAACCATTGTCAAAACTAGAAAAAGTGGTGGCCATTTTCTTTATTCTTGTTATGGAATTTATTTGTTACGTTCCCTTATTGGTTGAGCGAAGCAACGGCTGGATCGTCATGCTCGTGAACGGGTGTCACCAACGGGAATGTTTGTCTACTTTCTGGTTAGTACAGTAATGTGGAGCGGAGATATCGAATTTGAAAGAATTTTATCCAATAGTAAATAATGATAAGAACGCCTTTTTAATATTTGACTAATGTTTAACTATAGCAAAAAAAAATATTACTGCCACTTTTTCTAATTTTGGCAGTGTTTATCTCTTTTATGAGCACAGAGATTCCCAGATATCGATTTTGAAAGAAATCGGTCCCATAACGAGAAAAAAGAAAATGGCCACCACTTTTTCTAATTTTGGCCATGGTTACCTCATTTATGAACCTAAGGAACCCCAGATATCGATTTTGAAAGAAATTGGTCAATTAACGAGAAAAAAGAAAATGGCCGCCATTTTTTCTAATTTTGGCAGTTGTTACCTTTTTTACGAGCACAGGTATCCCCAGATATCGATTTTGAAATAAATTGGCCCCATAACGAGAAAAACGAAAATGACTGCAACTTTTTTTAATTTTGGCAGTGGTTACCTCTTTTATGAGCACAGGGATCCCCAGATATCGATTTTGAAAGAAGTCGGTCCAATAACGAGAAAAAAGAAAATGGACGCCACTTTTTTTGATTTTGGCAGTGGTTATCTCTTTTATGAGCACAGGGATCCCCAGATATCGATTTTGAAAGAAATCGGTCCCATAACGAAAAAAAAGAAAATGGCCGCCACTTTTTCTAATTTTGGCAGTGGTTATCTCTTTTATGAGCACAGGGATCCCCAGATATCGATTTTGAAAGAAATCGGTCCCATAACGAGAAAAAAGAAAATGGCCGCCACTTTTTCTAATTTTGGCAGTGGTTATCTCTTTTATGAGCACAGGGATCCCCAGATATCGATTTTGAAAGAAATCGGTCCCATAACGAAAAAAAAGAAAATGGCCGCCACTTTTTCTAATTTTGGCAGTGGTTATCTCTTTTATGAGCACAGGGATCCCCAGATATCGATTTTGAAAGAAATCGGTCACATAATGAAAAAAAAGAAAATGGCCGCCACTTTTTCTAATTTTGGCAGTGGTTATCTCTTTTATGAGCACAGGGATCCCCAGATATCGATTTTGAAAGAAATCGGTCACATATCGAAAAAAAAGAAAATGGCCGCCACTTTTTCTAATTTTGGCAGTGGTTATCTCTTTTATGAGCACAGGGATCCCCAGATATCGATTTTGAAAGAAGTCGGTCCCATAACGAAAAAAAAGAAAATGGCCGCCACTTTTTCTAATTTTGGCAGTGGTTATCTCTTTTATGAGCACAGGGATCCCCAGATATCGATTTTGAAAGAAATCGGTCCCATAACGAGAAAAAAGAAAATGGCCGCCACTTTTTCTAATTTTGGCAGTGGTTATCTCTTTTATGAGCACAGGGATCCCCAGATATCGATTTTGAAAGAAATCGGTCCCATAACGAAAAAAAAGAAAATGGCCGCCACTTTTTCTAATTTTGGCAGTGGTTATCTCTTTTATGAGCACAGGGATCCCCAGATATCGATTTTGAAAGAAATCGGTCACATAATGAAAAAAAGAAAATGGCCGCCACTTTTTCTAATTTTGGCAGTGGTTATCTCTTTTATGAGCACAGGGATCCCCAGATATCGATTTTGAAAGAAATCGGTCACATATCGAAAAAAAAGAAAATGGCCGCCACTTTTTCTAATTTTGGCAGTGGTTATCTCTTTTATGAGCACAGGGATCCCCAGATATCGATTTTGAAAGAAGTCGGTCCCATAACGAGAAAAAAGAAAATGGCCGCCACTTTTTTTGATTTTGGCAGTAGTTATCTCTTTTATGAGCACAGGGATCCCCAGATATCGATTTTGAAAGAAATCGGTCCCATAACGAGAAAAAATAAAATGGCCGCCACTTTTTTTGATTTTGGCAGTGGTTCTCTTTTATGAGCACAGGGATCACCAGATATCGATTTTGAAAGAAATCGGTCCCATAACGAGAAAAAAGAAAATGGCCGCCACTTTTTTTGATTTTGGCAGTAGTTATCTCTTTTATGAGCACAGGGATCCCCAGATATCGATTTTGAAAGAAATCGGTCCCATAACGAGAAAAAATAAAATGGCCGCCACTTTTTTTGATTTTGGCAGTGGTTCTCTTTTATGAGCACAGGGATCACCAGATATCGATTTTGAAAGAAATCGGTCCCATAACGAGAAAAAAGAAAATGGCCGTCACTTTTTCTAATTTTGGCAGTGGTTATCACTTTTATGAGCACAGGGATCCTCAGATATCGATTTTGAAAGAAGTCGGTCCCATAACGAGAAAAAAGAAAATGGCCGCCACTTTTTTGATTTTGGCAGTGGTTATCTCTTTTATGAGCACAGGGATTCCCAGATATCGATTTTGAAAGAAGTCGGTCCCATAACGAGAAAAAAGAAAATGGCCGCCACTTTTTTTGATTTTGGCAGTAGTTATCTCTTTTATGAGCACAGGGATCCCCAGATATCGATTTTGAAAGAAGTCGGTCCCATAACGAGAAAAAA
The DNA here is from genome assembly GCA_933228805.2 of Hipparchia semele. Lineage (NCBI taxonomy): Eukaryota > Metazoa > Arthropoda > Insecta > Lepidoptera > Nymphalidae > Hipparchia > Hipparchia semele. The sequence goes on along the minus strand of OW121715.1, from coordinate 15,563,674 downwards.
GAAAATGGCCGCCACTTTTTTTGATTTTGGCAGTAGTTATCTCTTTTATGAGCACAGGGATCCCCAGATATCGATTTTGAAAGAAATCGGTCCCATAACGAGAAAAAATAAAATGGCCGCCACTTTTTTTGATTTTGGCAGTGGTTCTCTTTTATGAGCACAGGGATCACCAGATATCGATTTTGAAAGAAATCGGTCCCATAACGAGAAAAAAGAAAATGGCCGCCACTTTTTTTGATTTTGGCAGTAGTTATCTCTTTTATGAGCACAGGGATCCCCAGATATCGATTTTGAAAGAAATCGGTCCCATAACGAGAAAAAATAAAATGGCCGCCACTTTTTTTGATTTTGGCCGTGGTTCTCTTTTATGAGCACAGGGATCACCAGATATCGATTTTGAAAGAAATCGGTCCCATAACGAGAAAAAAGAAAATGGCCGTCACTTTTTCTAATTTTGGCAGTGGTTCTCTTTTATGAGCACAGGGATCACCAGATATCGATTTTGAAAGAAATCGGTCCCATAACGAGAAAAAAGAAAATGGCCGCCACTTTTTTTGATTTTGGCAGTAGTTATCTCTTTTATGAGTACAGGGATCCCCAGATATCGATTTTGAAAGAAATCGGTCCCATAACGAGAAAAAATAAAATGGCCGCCACTTTTTTTGATTTTGGCAGTGGTTCTCTTTTATGAGCACAGGGATCACCAGATATCGATTTTGAAAGAAATCGGTCCCATAACGAGAAAAAAGAAAATGGCCGTCACTTTTTCTAATTTTGGCAGTGGTTATCTCTTTTATGAGCACAGGGATCCTCAGATATCGATTTTGAAAGAAGTCGGTCCCATAACGAGAAAAAAGAAAATGGCCACCACTTTTTCTAATTTTGGCCATGGTTACCTCATTTATGAACCTAAGGAACCCCAGATATCGATTTTGAAAGAAATTGGTCAATTAACGAGAAAAAAGAAAATGGCCGCCATTTTTTCTAATTTTGGCAGTTGTTACCTTTTTTACGAGCACAGGTATCCCCAGATATCGATTTTGAAATAAATTGGCCCCATAACGAGAAAAACGAAAATGACTGCAACTTTTTTTAATTTTGGCAGTGGTTACCTCTTTTATGAGCACAGGGATCCCCAGATATCGATTTTGAAAGAAGTCGGTCCAATAACGAGAAAAAAGAAAATGGACGCCACTTTTTTTGATTTTGGCAGTGGTTATCTCTTTTATGAGCACAGGGATCCCCAGATATCGATTTTGAAAGAAATCGGTCCCATAACGAAAAAAAAGAAAATGGCCGCCACTTTTTCTAATTTTGGCAGTGGTTATCTCTTTTATGAGCACAGGGATCCCCAGATATCGATTTTGAAAGAAATCGGTCCCATAACGAGAAAAAAGAAAATGGCCGCCACTTTTTCTAATTTTGGCAGTGGTTATCTCTTTTATGAGCACAGGGATCCCCAGATATCGATTTTGAAAGAAATCGGTCCCATAACGAAAAAAAAGAAAATGGCCGCCACTTTTTCTAATTTTGGCAGTGGTTATCTCTTTTATGAGCACAGGGATCCCCAGATATCGATTTTGAAAGAAATCGGTCACATAATGAAAAAAAAGAAAATGGCCGCCACTTTTTCTAATTTTGGCAGTGGTTATCTCTTTTATGAGCACAGGGATCCCCAGATATCGATTTTGAAAGAAATCGGTCACATATCGAAAAAAAAGAAAATGGCCGCCACTTTTTCTAATTTTGGCAGTGGTTATCTCTTTTATGAGCACAGGGATCCCCAGATATCGATTTTGAAAGAAGTCGGTCCCATAACGAAAAAAAAGAAAATGGCCGCCACTTTTTCTAATTTTGGCAGTGGTTATCTCTTTTATGAGCACAGGGATCCCCAGATATCGATTTTGAAAGAAATCGGTCCCATAACGAGAAAAAAGAAAATGGCCGCCACTTTTTCTAATTTTGGCAGTGGTTATCTCTTTTATGAGCACAGGGATCCCCAGATATCGATTTTGAAAGAAATCGGTCCCATAACGAAAAAAAAGAAAATGGCCGCCACTTTTTCTAATTTTGGCAGTGGTTATCTCTTTTATGAGCACAGGGATCCCCAGATATCGATTTTGAAAGAAATCGGTCACATAATGAAAAAAAAGAAAATGGCCGCCACTTTTTCTAATTTTGGCAGTGGTTATCTCTTTTATGAGCACAGGGATCCCCAGATATCGATTTTGAAAGAAATCGGTCACATATCGAAAAAAAAGAAAATGGCCGCCACTTTTTCTAATTTTGGCAGTGGTTATCTCTTTTATGAGCACAGGGATCCCCAGATATCGATTTTGAAAGAAGTCGGTCCCATAACGAGAAAAAAGAAAATGGCCGCCACTTTTTTTGATTTTGGCAGTAGTTATCTCTTTTATGAGCACAGGGATCCCCAGATATCGATTTTGAAAGAAATCGGTCCCATAACGAGAAAAAATAAAATGGCCGCCACTTTTTTTGATTTTGGCAGTGGTTCTCTTTTATGAGCACAGGGATCACCAGATATCGATTTTGAAAGAAATCGGTCCCATAACGAGAAAAAAGAAAATGGCCGCCACTTTTTTTGATTTTGGCAGTAGTTATCTCTTTTATGAGCACAGGGATCCCCAGATATCGATTTTGAAAGAAATCGGTCCCATAACGAGAAAAAATAAAATGGCCGCCACTTTTTTTGATTTTGGCAGTGGTTCTCTTTTATGAGCACAGGGATCACCAGATATCGATTTTGAAAGAAATCGGTCCCATAACGAGAAAAAAGAAAATGGCCGTCACTTTTTCTAATTTTGGCAGTGGTTATCACTTTTATGAGCACAGGGATCCTCAGATATCGATTTTGAAAGAAGTCGGTCCCATAACGAGAAAAAAGAAAATGGCCGCCACTTTTTTGATTTTGGCAGTGGTTATCTCTTTTATGAGCACAGGGATTCCCAGATATCGATTTTGAAAGAAGTCGGTCCCATAACGAGAAAAAAGAAAATGGCCGCCACTTTTTTTGATTTTGGCAGTAGTTATCTCTTTTATGAGCACAGGGATCCCCAGATATCGATTTTGAAAGAAGTCGGTCCCATAACGAGAAAAAAGAAAATGGCCGCCACTTTTTTTGATTTTGGCAGTAGTTATCTCTTTTATGAGCACAGGGATCCCCAGATATCGATTTTGAAAGAAATCGGTCCCATAACGAGAAAAAATAAAATGGCCGCCACTTTTTTTGATTTTGGCAGTGGTTCTCTTTTATGAGCACAGGGATCACCAGATATCGATTTTGAAAGAAATCGGTCCCATAACGAGAAAAAAGAAAATGGCCGCCACTTTTTTTGATTTTGGCAGTAGTTATCTCTTTTATGAGCACAGGGATCCCCAGATATCGATTTTGAAAGAAATCGGTCCCATAACGAGAAAAAATAAAATGGCCGCCACTTTTTTTGATTTTGGCCGTGGTTCTCTTTTATGAGCACAGGGATCACCAGATATCGATTTTGAAAGAAATCGGTCCCATAACGAGAAAAAAGAAAATGGCCGTCACTTTTTCTAATTTTGGCAGTGGTTCTCTTTTATGAGCACAGGGATCACCAGATATCGATTTTGAAAGAAATCGGTCCCATAACGAGAAAAAAGAAAATGGCCGCCACTTTTTTTGATTTTGGCAGTAGTTATCTCTTTTATGAGTACAGGGATCCCCAGATATCGATTTTGAAAGAAATCGGTCCCATAACGAGAAAAAATAAAATGGCCGCCACTTTTTTTGATTTTGGCAGTGGTTCTCTTTTATGAGCACAGGGATCACCAGATATCGATTTTGAAAGAAATCGGTCCCATAACGAGAAAAAAGAAAATGGCCGTCACTTTTTCTAATTTTGGCAGTGGTTATCACTTTTATGAGCACAGGGATCCTCAGATATCGATTTTGAAAGAAGTCGGTCCCATAACGAGAAAAAAGAAAATGGCCGCCACTTTTTTGATTTTGGCAGTGGTTATCTCTTTTATGAGCACAGGGATCCCCAGATATCGATTTTGAAAGAAGTCGGTCCCATAACGAGAAAAAAGAAAATGGCCGCCACTTTTTTTGATTTTGGCAGTAGTTATCTCTTTTATGAGCACAGGGATCCCCAGATATCGATTTTGAAAGAAGTCGGTCCCATAACGAGAAAAAAGAAAATGGCCGCCACTTTTTTTGATTTTGGCAGTAGTTATCTCTTTTATGAGCACAGGGATCCCCAGATATCGATTTTGAAAGAAGTCGGTCCCATAACGAGAAAAAAGAAAATGGCCGCCACTTTTTTTGATTTTGGCAGTAGTTATCTCTTTTATGAGCACAGGGATCCCCAGATATCGATTTTGAAAGAAATCGGTCCCATAACGAGAAAAAATAAAATGGCCGCCACTTTTTTTGATTTTGGCAGTGGTTCTCTTTTATGAGCACAGGGATCACCAGATATCGATTTTGAAAGAAATTGGTCCCATAACGAGAAAAAAGAAAATGGCCGCCACTTTTTCTAATTTTGGCAGTGGTTATCTCTTTTATGAGCACAGGGATCCTCAGATATCGATTTTGAAAGAAGTCAGTCCCATAACGAGAAAAAAGAAAATGGCCGCCACTTTTTCTAATTTTGGCAGTGGTTATCTCTTTTATGAGCACAGGGATCCCCAGATATCGATTTTGAAAGAAATCGGTCTAATAACAAAAAAAAAACTGAACAAAATATGTAGTAAGTAAAATATTAATCGAACTTACTTAATACCTTGTTTGAGCTTTAGCAGTTTAAAACTGCATGTTTTGTTCTTTCTTCAATATAAATATTTCATAAACCTTAGAACTGCCCTACTGTTAGGCATCATAAGGTTATTTAATCTATGACGTAAAATTTGCGCTGCGGCGGGGTTAGCGAGTTCATTTGATGAGCGCGAGCGAGACCTCACCGTGCGAGGAACGAAGTGGCTCTAAAATACCTACTGCGGCCGAAGATCGTGCCCTTAAAACAATCGATAGTGAGGGAGTGCGCGGCGCGCGCCAACAGGTGTGAATCATACCACTGCAGAATTGCTCCTTAACGTTTGAAAACGTAACAAATGATTCAATCTAAGGTAGAGATAGGTTATTGGCTATAATATACAACGTATAACAAAAGTGTGAAATAACCCTGAAGGAGGTGAATGTGCTCATGAAACTGAACAACTTTCCCCAAGGAACATAGGTCGAAATACGAAAAAAAAAAAATTTACCTCCCATAGTAAATCAATCAGTTGATCGTCAATTTTGTGTGGGAGGTCCACATTTCTCCTTCAGGGTTATTTCACACTTTTGTTACACGATGTATATGCATTTCCTTGATATATGTGTAATACAAAAAATCATTCAAAGCATTCAAATTGTGACCTAATTATTGAATTACCTAACGTTTTCCAAATCATCCATCCATTAAACCATAGCATTTGTTTATAGCAAGAACTAATCACAAACAGCCGAAGAAGTATTTACCTACCTACCAAATAATACTACCACTCACGGGAAATTGCTCTCCCTTGGTGAGTCTATCCACAGAATCTACTTATCTACAGAAATGTTTTGAGATTGAGCAATATAAAATAGAATGGTATCTAGTAGATATAGATAGACATTTGCGTAATATTATGTACGAGACCAATAAGGCATAACATTTGATAAGAAGTAAACAAAGATTCATGCGTGTCCTCACATAAGTAAGAAAGAATTAAAATTCCATTAGCAAGCAACAAACGCTTCGACGGACATGAGCGCAGCTAAACTAGGTCACACATGATTAACAGACGTGTGTAAGTTGCCATAGACAACTTGATTTTTGGAGGTTATGAAAAAATGATGTGTTGACGTTACTAATAATTATAGAGTACAGAACTGGGAAATGTGGTTGCGTACGTGTGGTCGTTAGAAGAAAGTCCGCGGAAGTCTCGAAGACTTCAATCTTTCATAATATCAATACTAAATACTTTTAATTTTTTAAAGTTCAACTTCATAGGCCCTTGTGGCTCTTACAACTAATATAGACTCTCAGAGTGCTGTATGAAAGAAGGGTTCTGACACAGGGTCCGCTTAAAAAAGCCACGTCTACTGAGAAGAGAAATATGACATTACAATTTTGCACTAACGAACCAACGATAAACGCTCATTTCTTTAGCCAACACTCACAAATACTGAAATCTGGATGTTATAACATCCTGAAAGAAATACAAACCTGCCGTTAATCCTGTCAATTTTGTTATATGGTAATAAAATTATCGGTTAGTAAAACACCTGCCGTTGCTCACATAGGTGCATAAAAAACATAATCGGTTTCAAATATAACTGTGGAGATGCCGGACGTGTTCTGTTCAAAAGTGGAACATAAGAAAATATCAATGTGTGTATCACATACCTATACCCATGGTACAGAAACATGAAATCAGTCCATTGGTTCTAAATTATGTTTAACTTCATGCTATCAGTGCGACTAAATGCTATAAGTATATGTAGATACAATAAAGGATAAAAATTGTGATCAGCATTTACATATTACTTACTAGTTACTTATATACATAATATATTTTCTCGTAAATAACAAAACAAGTAAGACCATAACAAGAGGATAAAAAAGAATCATTTACTTACTGAAATAGGTCATGAACTTTCAAGTTCGTAAACATTTTCATTATGGATTTAAGGTAAACAAACTCAGTCGCAATATTTTTCATATCTTTTTCCTCTTTCATCCTTCCTTCGTTTTCCTCTTTTCAATTAAACCTTAACTTCGATAACCCAGCATCAAATTCTTGATCATCATGAACATTTCAATTGATAGAGTACCTTCTGCGCTGGACATGCCTCGTGAAATGATCGCCACAGAGCACGACCGCGGGCCGCTTGCGTCCAGTACAATTAATAATTCCTACGTAATAATAAAATTAAAGTACTTACATACGTGCGTGGTAAAATAATAATTATAGGAAATATTCTTTAAGCATTAAGATGTATTATTGAATGGACTGGCTGCCAGGGAGTTCTCCACAATATTCTCAAAGGTGTGTGAAGTCTGTCAATCCAAAATTGGCCAGTGTAGTGGCCTTAACTTGGAGATCTGTGTCTAGTAGTGCGCCGGCGATGGGGTGAGATGGGTGAGAATGGTGGGATGTTGAATGATTGAATGAAACGGTGCGACTATGCAGAGCACCTTGCTGAAGACAAAGAATGTATTTTCTCTTTTTATCTATGCTGAAGATGAGGAATTTTCTGTAGCAAGCCCGGAACTACGCAAATGCAGTAGCACCGTTGATGATAGAGCAAGATTAAGCACATCTGAAATGAAAACCTCGGTAAGCAATGGGTTCACAGTTCGAACTGTATAACCCACTGAAATAATTATGTAGAACTAGCGGAGTTCACACATCCTTGTGAATCGAGTATCGGTATCGACCCGGCTACAGCTGTCGGATCCGTGTGTGGAAACATCGAAGTAGTGCGCAGTTTAATGTAACTGCTTGCATATGAAATCCAATCATGTTGTGTAACTTACGACGTCAGTGTGACAGCGAGGACAATACAGACACACCACAGCACCTCTCACTTTGTGAGGAAGTCTACGCTTGAATTAATTCTTATCCTGAATAAAATTAGTATGTAATAATTTGTAAGAAAATCTTTACAGGTAAACCTCCATCCATCCATATTCCTTATTATAGATGCGAAAGTGTGTTTGTTGATTTACCCTTCAATCACACCGCAACAGAGCTATCAGAGCTAGCAGAGATCGACGTGATTGTTTGCATGGGTATAGATTAGAACTTAGACAATGACCGGCCATAGGCTCCTTACGTCCTTGACAATTCGGTTAATCACGTGCTCCTCTTTTGCGCCATCGGGTACACGCACTCGGCACGGGGTATCTTAAAATGATTCTAAACCAATTTTGTCAGCAATCCAGATTTCATTATAAGCAATCATCGATATTACGCAATCAACGAAAAGTCTACCTTAGTCTTCTTGAAGAAGGACTCGTCGAATCACGCAATTGCCAATCCATTGGCGCAACGTGTAATTTTCTCTATGAGGAATGTCGCAACTGGCAACGCAAGTCGTACAATATGAGAGAATACAAACAAGGAACAAGGTCAGGCCAGTCGTCACATCGTCACAAGACACGCGACGTCGCGGAGTCAAATTCGCGAAGCCCGCCGATTGGCCGCCCTGATAGGCGTGGAAGCGTCGAAAGATACGGTAGTAGACTTCAACTAACCTACTGTTTTACTCGCAGAAATATAATATATCAAGGTAGAACGGGAAAGTGGGCGGGGTACGCGTGCCAACAGTTTGCAAAATAGTGCAACATGAGTGCAACAGTTTTCAAAAAAAAACCTCGTGATAATGCTTTATTACACGATTCGTAATCCTTCTTTTTCTTCTCTTCTTTATTCGTACCAATAGACATTCACTGTTGTACAAAGATCTTTTGCAATGGACTCGGACATGCGCCGCCTGCATCTAGCGGTTCCCGTCGACTCGTCATCGGTCCACCTAAAGTCTAAAGATTCCTAATTATAAAATTAAAAGCCTGGAACTAAATCTCAAAAAAGTCGAGTTTGAGCCGTCTTCCTCTCACAAAATGTAGAGCATAATGTAGCTAAACTTGGAACGTTCTGTTCATGATGCAAGATAAGAGATAATGTTATCTTCGGTAATGATTCACCGCACTAAAACAACTTACAAGTTTTCGTAGAAGCTGCTAAAAATAAACTCACTCTCTCATAATAGACTGTATCGTTATCAGATGTCCAACATTCAAGATCAAAGTTAGACGATTTTCATCACAATTAGATTCCTTGATAGCATCAAATTCAGTCCTGTGCGCGCTACGAGAAAGTTTTGTCTACCCATTTACTAGTAAATTTGTATGAAATGTAACGAGTAAATGGGTAGACAGGCTTATGTTAGTCCTACTGATCGTGGCGCTTATGAGTCCTACTGATATCAACTATACGTTTCAACGTCGAGGTGTAGATGATAATGACTTGCAACTTAAGAAGTGCGTTCAATAAAAATCGGCGAGCAGATAACAATGTTTTGGTTCCCGTCGGTCAGCACGGAGCACTGCATGGTACTGGTCAGGGAGATAGCACTGATAAGGGCAGTGACGTCACTGAGCGACGCCCCGCAGTGCCACGCGCCGATGTCGCTTTCCGCGGCCGAGAACATCTGGGTCGATGTGTACGCATTTGTGAGAATTGTTATGCAAATGGCACAGAGGACATTATACAACTCTACCTGTAGGTACAAATAAAAACTTTGGACTAGAGCAGCAGTTACGAGTTCTTAATTCTTCTAATCAGAGTTCCGATGCAACTCAAGCAGTCATTCGATCGGATGAAGTTGATGAGGGTTGATTATACTTAGTCCAATTTTAGTCACCTCTTTTGTGGATGGTTTTTAAAGTTGTAATTAAGGGTTATTTGCTTTTTACGAGTTAGGTTTCATCTGCTGCAACTGATCATGTTATTTTCAATCAGCAATACTCCATTTGACAAAATACGCAGAAAAGAGATTATTACAATTGTTTTGATATTCGATATCAATCAATGGATGCGACGCACGAGTTGACGCCCTACAATCTACGTCACGTGGATGCCAATAACATTTGGGAAAATACGCATTTATCCTATTCATTTCATTTATTTACAAAAGTTTTTTCCTACTTTTAGTTTATTGTTTTAGTTTCCTTAAAAAATTTAAGTTAGCGGACGACCTGAAAACTAGCAAATAAGTATAACATTATAAAGTGGCAAATAATAAACATAAATAATTATTATTATTTATGTTTTCCGCCTGTGACGTCAATTAAGAAGTTTTACAAGTACGTAGGCAATAGTAGTAGTAATAGGCATAGTAATCGTAGCATGTATGTTGTAATATTTATTATGATTTCCTCTATACTATATTATGTGACTATTTATATTTCATACCTAGTTACATAGGTAGGTAAGATAACGTGGAAAGATATTAGGTATAATAATAGTCTAGAAATTTTCGCTTTCACAATAAGAAAATACTTATAGGAAAATAAAGAGATGATTATTCAGTTAGCCTTTTCAATATAAGTAAATACCTACGTATCTAACTACTACAGGAATTAATTGCGAAGGCTTACTATTCTGTAGAAAGTATTAGACCAAGGAAAATGCGACTTAAAATCTGCAAAATGGAAGGGTAGGAAAAAAATAAACATAATACCTAATATTACCTATATTTATAAAAAAAAAACTAGAATATTCTCAATATAGGTACCTGAAAATATAATTAAGTAGGTCTAGGCGCTCGTTTAAAAGTAGGTATACTTAATCTCTAAATATATAAAAGGCAAAGGTGACTGACTGACTGACTGACTGACTGACTGACTGACTGACTGACTGACTGACTGATCTATCAACGCACAGCTCTAACCACTGGACCGATCGAGCTGAAATTTGGTATACAGGTAGCTGTTAGGACGTAGACATCCGCTAAGAAAGGATTTTGGAAAATTTCAACCCCAAGAGGGTTAAATAGGGGGTTAAAAAATCGAACCTAACGTGAGCGAAGCCGCGGGTTAAAGCTAGTTCAACATAATCTTCAATTAATACCCAGTTAGGTATACAAGGATGCTGTGAACTAGGTATGTAAATGACTACGTAGAAGGTATTCTATTCTAGGTCACACACGTATGTGTGACGTAGAAATAGCGTCGCGGAAAATATATTACTCGCTAAAATAAATCTACATAAAATTATTATCATATAAATAGATATATCTACAATCAAACAAGACAATATTTATATCTACAAACAAACTTAGTGAAAACGTTAAAAGTATACTAGATATTTTGTGTATAAATTACTACATGAATGTAAAAATTCTTTGAAATTGAAAAATAAGTTTCCTATCGTGACAAAAAGATTTTTCGAAGTTAGGGGTGGTTTTAAAAGAACCCGTTTTCACAGTCAATGTACTACACCAAACACTCGTCCACTTCCCTAATGATTTCGTCGATCTGTATCAGAATCTATTTCTAGCTGACTCTTCTTAGCAAAATCTGCTTTTCAAACCGGTGATAGAATCTTGACGTGTCGTAAGAGCCACATACATATGGGTCTAGATGTAGTATGTAATGGCATGTAATTAAACGAGCTTCTATTTAATACCATTATTGGCTTCTAAATTACTAAGTCAGCTTCAACTAGTGAGCCTCTAAAAAATATAATTTTAGCATCTATATTTATAACTTAGCTTCAAACCGTGAACTCCTAAAATACTTAAATATTAGCATCAAATAATACACCAAATCTTCAACCACATTTTTAATTTTTTTTTTGTGAGAAAAATGAAATAAAAAAATGTTTCTAACTAAATAAAAAAACGTTTTTTTTTTGATAAAATGAAATTAAAAAAATGATTGTTTTTAAATTTAACTCAAGATAAATACCTACACATAACATTATAACATTTTTGAAAAAAAAAAATCAAATTTTTTTTCAACTTTTTTTTTAGTTTTAGGTAGATTTACGATCCCAACAGAACCTAAGTGCCCGGCCTTCGGCCGGGCACCTGAATATTCATGTATAACCCTAACCTAACCTAACTTTAGTTTAAAGAAAAAATTATACAAAAATAATTGCAATATTAACACACTGACAACAGAACAACAAAAAAAAGCACGTTTTGAATGGCGCTCTTTGATTGGTGCAAATAGCCATAACCAACGAGATCGTGCAAATTGCCAGTCGCATCCGTCTCACTCGCACCAACGAAATCGTGCAAATGGCCAGTCGTATCCATCTCACTCGCATCAAATCGTGCAGTGGCAGTGGACAATAATAAAAATAGTGGCTCTTTATTTGATGCTTTCTTTGGAATATTTTGTGGCCATTGTGAAGAAGCCGAGTTAGTATATTAGAAGCTTCATCATTTTCCCGTTGCTGAGTTATTAAATTAGAAGCTAGGTTTTGATGCAAAAAAATAAATTTTGTTGGTCGACTTATTATATTCCGTATGTAATAAATAATTTTATATTTTGAGCACATTCTACATTTAGCAATGCTAACTTCTAAATTCTAATCTCTAGAAAGCACTAGTAAAAGATATTTTCATTGCAAAGAAAACTATAGCATCAAAGTTTAACTTAATCATGGGTACAAAGCGAATTCTTGATTTTTGGGCCTTTTGCACATTATAAGAAAATCTCTTGTGTCTTATGAGAAATGTCCTATAAGAAAAACCATACATCTCTTATGCCAATGTGCTTGTATCATCGATATATAGCCTGTATTTGTCATAAGCTCAAAAGACACAAGAAATTTTCTTATAATGTGCAAAAGGCCTTAGGTTCTGTTAATTTCAGATGTTGCTGAAGGAGTTCACGTGTCAGTTCCTCAAGCACACGGCGCCCTGCCGCCGCCACCTGACCCCTGAGCTGGTGCTCCGGCTCGTGACCCCCGCCTGCCCCCTGTGGTCCGCGCGCGCCGAGGACTCCCCATTCACTGACCCCTTCTGGGGGTTTTATTGGCCAGGGGGCCAAGCTACTGCTAGGTGAGGGCATGTTTTTTATTATTAGAACATTTTAATATTATAAATATGAGAAAGGGTGTGTTTGTTGGTTCGTTGGTTTGTCCTTCAATGATGCAGCAACGAGGCAGATATAAATCTATCTAAATTAAATTCCGCAGTAAACCTCTGTTTTTCCAGGATAAAGGGAATTATATCAGTCCTACGTAGAATAAATAAACACACTCGCATTTATAATAACATAAGTATTTTTAAGGTACACCCTGGTAAGGTATACCCTGGTTATTGTAAGTTCTTTGAGTATTAAACCAGCAGTAAGTAAGACGCATACAATTTACTCGGTACTAGCAATGACCTCAAATAACCCTCTCTCGTTTCATTGCCACCCCTTGGTCTGCGCGCTGACGTCACAAACCGCTATCGTTCTGTCTGCTACTGGTTAGTGCAGTATCCGCCGAACGCAGTTTTTCCCTGGGCCCGCGTCGCCGGCACATGTGTGCAAACATACTGGTTTGCGTTTACCCGCGAATCGCAATCTACGCACATTGCTCATGAATATTAAATGCTTGTCGTAGGCTCCTAAAGTGTGGCAATCGCCACATTTTACCAGTAATATGATCAATATTGCATGTACCGCAGTCGTCTATACATAATAACTAATTATTATCCTTACTACAATTTATATTACTAGCTGATGCCCGCGACTTTGTTCGCGTGGATTGAAGTTTTGAATTCCCGCGGGAACTCTCTTATTTTTCGGTATGAAAAGTAACCTATGTGTTATCCCAGACTATAATCTATCTCTATCAGCCAAACCGGTTCAGTCGTTGCGGTTTGATTGAGTAATAAACGAAAAATAGAAACTTACTGTAGCACGCAAACGCAATTTTACATCCGCGTGTACAAAATGTGATATCTGTTGCATCTTCTCTTTTTAAACAACTTTTCCTCACTTATCACTTAACTCTACTTATTTCTGAGCACTGTTGTTTAAATGCTCTAAGCTTGATATATAGGTATGTCGCAGTAGGATGGTTGTAGTCGTGATATAAATAGTAATATATCTAGGGATATAGTTATATACCGTAAGATAGTTATATGAAAGCATGTCGTAACTATCTTACTGCGACATAGAGATATGGATATGCGCAGTCGAAGCGATAAAGTTTGGGAACTACTGGCCAACGCGTATTGCAGTTGAGGAGGAAAATAATGTTAATAACTAGAAATACCCGGCACGCGAGTGGAATTAATTAATGTTGTTATAGTTAGGAAGGTTTTCCGAGTTGTTTCCGAACGATAAGTTTCTGCTGGTATTATCAGTCGTTTGTTTACATTTTTTAACCCCTGACAAAAAATCTGTGTCGACGTATATCTGTGTATCATTGTATATGTCTCGCAGCTCCCTAACGAATGGACCGATTTTGATGCGGTCTTTTCTGTTTAAAAGCTTACAAGATTGGGGTGGTTTTTATTCTTAGCTATAATTTAAAAAGATATATGGTCTCACAATCTTTCACTGGTGCGATTGATTTGGTGTACTCTTAGTTCGGATTATGTCCAAGGCATGGCAACCTTTCTGCTGCAGCATCAAGTAACCTGCAGTAGGTACCCAAATACTCCTCAACAACTTACACCAGAAAAAAATAGTGTGTTTAGGCTCATTAGAATGGTCTCAATGAGTAGGCTGTAGGTGTTAGACAGATGATGATTGAGGGTCGAGGAGGAGGGTCTGGTGATGGGGCAAAAACTGGGTACCAGGAAATCAGGAAATTCAGGCATAATATCGACATAGACCGGCCAATAAGTCGTACATATCGTGGGTGTTATTCAATTTACACTTTGTATTCACCGAATTTAATCTGTGAAATAGTTTTTCACTTCTTTTTCTTTAAGTAAGTAGGTACTTTATGATGTCTCATAAACTACTTATATTTTTTTTCTACTCATATCTTTCTGTTTATCTCGATTGTATTGCTAACATCGATGGGTGAGCACCTGCTTATCAATGTCAACAAAAACCTATCTTGCAAAATGCTAAACAGCTATCTTCGAAGGCATCAGCTATCAAGGTCTTTATAAAAACCCATCTTTAATACTTATCATTTTACCAAGTATCAAAATAATACTATGTGCAATCAAATACAAACGTTGCCAAAAGTGATCACTGACAGCTACTGATAGGTATTGTGTCACTGAACACAGATCATATGATGAGATCTATAGAGCGTTCTCTGACTTAGCTCGGACTTAAGATAGAGTAAAAACGAGACAGCAATATGCTCTGACATAAATTTTTCTCGTTTTAACTCTGTCTGGAGTTTGAGTAGAGTGAGAGTGCGGTTTTCAGCCATAGTTTTCGATTGTTTTGTCTTTATCAATGAAATAGCCTGAATGCCGAAAAGCCGTAAGAATTTTTTAAATCAATTAAAAATCATCTTTTGCCCTCCCAACATAAGATCGTGTTTACGTTACTATCACATCTATTCATTCATTATTAAAACTTCTGTTGAGAGTTGTGTCAAATATAAGTTTTCATTGGAAAAACAATCTTAACGTGAAAGAGATAAGGGCGATAATGAAACGTTTCACGCAGGCATGAGTCATTCTTTTCGCGGGTTTTACAGACTCATTCATAGTAGACTCCTCAGTTTTAATGTGTGTGTCTTGATTATGATATTGTTAGTGTTCATACTTTTATCGATTTCACTAAGTAAATTCTAAAATAAATAGTTAAAGCACATTGAACCATAATTAATTATAATTAATATTTGCTTTATTTTACTTTATTAAAATAATGTATATTATAAATACGTGCAGTACTTATAATCACCTGATGGTAAATGAAGATTCAGCCTAAGATGGTGCGCGTTTGTCTAGAAGATGCCTATTCACTCTTGATTTAAAGACACCCACATTATAGTTAATTGGAAAAACAGAAGCCGGAAGGGCATTCCAAATTTATGCTACTGTTTTAACAACACTGAGAGTTCCCTCAAGGTGTGTGAACTGTGAAGTCATATAAGTGGTAATCTAAACCCTTGTCATTCTGAGAGGAGCCCGTGATTAGTAGGGCTAACATGCGCGCCACGAGAAAGTTTTGTCTACACGTTTACTCGTAGTCTACACTTTTTTTCTCGTGGCGCGCATGTTAGCCCTACAGATGTGGGCTGGCGGCGAGATAATTTATAATTACTTAATAAATAATGAAGTAAATGAATAATGTGAATACTTAGGGAAATCCGAATTATAATAACCAGTTAAAATGATAACCTAATAAATAATTCCCGAGAATAATAAGCAGTTATTTTGTAAACAGATATCAATGTTATTTTGAACTCGTTTCCTGAACGTTCAGCATTAGGTATCTAGGTACCTACTTTATGTTGTTTTCCCGATTTCTACGAAAATGATAGCAGAAATTAGGAAGCATAGAAAACAATTATTTTCCTACCTGACAAATTAAGTTCTTAAAAAAGATTTATGTAATTTTAAATTGAAGACATTATATTCACCCTTTGCCCTACAAGATAAGTAAAACACCTACTTACGTTCTAAAGTTGATAAAAAGTAGTTCACGACTATGCATACCAACCCACTCAAGGGAAAGAAAGAATGGTAATTCCGTATTCTGCGAAAAGCATTAGAAAGGGACAAATGACCGATTTTATTAAGCCAGAAAGAGATGACAGAATGTAGGGAGGATAGAGTGATGAATTTTCATTTTCAGGAAAGAGATGCAAGATTGTGAGTCATGTTGGAATGCTTCAGGAATTTAGTACGTGTGAGTCACGTTTGTTTGGTATATTATCAATTTATCATTATTATCGCCTTTTAGTTTTGTCCAAATTTTGGAAATTCACACTTCAATTACGCGTGGAATATGGAAATTCTGTCGGCGCCTTTCATTTTAAAGGAAAATCCATACCAATATCGTAAATAAGAATTGTATCTTTGTCTTTTTGTTTTCCCCCACAAATCTCATCTCTTGATGAAGCTTAAAATAAATAAATAAGATTCTCACAAGCTTAAAGTTCTAAAGGGAAAATGGACCATTGGTTTATAGGGAAAAACTCGTGAAATCATTTCATGTAGGTAGGTTCTCTAACGGAAGGGTCACACGAAATGTCACAACTGTGACTGACGCCGCTGACAGCGAACAGCGACCTTGACCCCGGCCTTGCGACCCCGTCAGCTGTGAACTATGAAGTGCGACAGCGAGGATTACCATACTTTGTATAGAATTTACGGGATTGTCCTGGACCCTGTTTCATGCAACTTTTATTTTATTCGATAACAAGGTAGCCCTTGACTGCAATCTCACCTCATGGTAAGTGACGATGCAGTCTAAGATGGTAGCGGGCGAACTTGGAAATATAATAAATATAGCAGTGTAAATTACCACCCATACCCTAATCGATTTCTACACGCCATCGTGCCGGAAAGCTAAGTCGCTTGGCGGCGCGTCTTTGATGGTAGGGTGGTAACTAGCCACGGCCAAAGCCTCCCACCAGACAAAACCTATGCATTTTTGTCTTCACTCTCCACTTTGAAATCAGTGTTTTTTGATGATTAACGTTAAGGTCCAAGACACAGAGCTGCCCGCGAAATTCAAATTTAATTTGGTTTTTTGCCATTTATAAACGAATACGACAAAGTAGGCTTATGGTATTCAAATTGCGATAATGACAGTATCATCTTCACAGGTTTATATACTACTAGGTTTATATCTTAACGTGAAAGTATCCAGTTTAAGAAATTAGTCAAAATAATGAGTTTGACGTGAGCTACTCACAAATTAGTCATTATTTTGATTAATTTCTTAAACTGGATACTTTCACGTTAAGATTAGTATATAAACCTGTGAAGATGATACTGCTATTGGCGCAATTTCAATACCATAAGCCTACTTCGTCGTATTAGTTTACAAATTGCGAAAAACCAAATTAAATTTGAATTTCGCGGGCAGACCCGTCTCTTGGGCCTTAATAAACATTTATTTTGAAAGTTAGCGCAGTGCGCTAGAGACAATTCGCAGTGAGATAAGCGGAATATGTTTGATAAGAAGAACGTGTGTCAATGTTATCATTTAGCGATAAGGCACGTGCATCGCTTAGAATTTAATGTATTTATAATGTTGATAGTAAATACCTACAAACTGTAGGTATCTTTATTTAATTGGCAAGGAGTCAAGGACCACTTGCGATACACGTTACCTAAGAAGTTAAATTAATTTTACTATAATAAAACTATTTTTTTTTAGGTTACATGGGTGAGGAAGGTTCTTTTTGCCAAATTTTTACCCTACTTGACTTGAATTTCTTTAAAGATAACTTCACTCTAGATGCCTGACGTGGAACTGTGCCTGTATCCACGTCATAATCGGCACACGATTTACCTACAAGACGTTAGGTATTCCACGTGCTTAGAACAAACAATATGTGGGTCTCCGAAACCGGTCCTTACAGCTCGTCATTGTTTGATTTTATAAACCCACAATATTTGTTACAAAAAATGTCCGCGTCAACTTCGCCACGCTACACCCGAGCGCGTGGCGCAGAGGCCGTTGACGTCTCGTCGATGATTCAACGTTGTTTTGTTTAGGAGTTAGTTTTTATCACTACACTTACCTTCTTCTGTATTTTGTCTGCAACTTCTTTAAGGTCTACTTTCATGTTTCGGATTATCTAGGTAGGACTTATAATAAAGGAGAGTTTTGAACCTGTACAGAAAGTGTCGTGTAGTCATATCGTTCTCGTATGACTCGTGTCAAAACCATTCCTGTCCTCATCAGCCATGCAGCTGAGCTGATCACGTTGTTATACTGACAGCTGATCACGCTGAGCGACTTATTAAAATATATATGTATTTCAATATATCATATCGTCTCATTTCTAAACAGAACCACATTGGTTTTCACACAGTTGCGCAATGCTTTTGTATAGGTACTTTTATGAAATGCGCACCATGAGAAACCAATACTTACGATTTTAATAAATTATTATAAATTAGATGATGCCCGAAACCCGCGGGAACTCTTTAACTTTCCGCGATAAAATGTAGCCTATGTGTTAATTCTAAATTCTGGGTGTGACCTATCTCTATTCCAAATTTCAGCCAAAACGGTTTTTGTTTGTGGTGGCGTGAAGGAGTAACAAACACAGACACACACACACACACACACACACACACGTACACATACGTATTTTCGCCTTTAATTTTTATAATACATACTAGCGGACCCGACAGACGTTGTCCTGTCTTAAGTTTTTTTACATCCTCTTTGACGAAATTGGCAGCACGCATTCTGTCAATGTTATGTCAAACGCCATAAGGTTACATCAAAAAAGTTTGAATTGTAAAAGCGGTTACATTAGAAATAATTTAATATGGTGGTTAATATTTCTTAAATTTTCTAATTTTCCGCGCAATTTTCTTAATTTTTTCTTTCATAAGAACCTTCTCCTGACAATAACAAACACAATAAAAAAAGAATTAGCGAAATCGGTCCAGCCGTTCACGCGTGATGCGCTTACCAACACATTAAGCGATTCATTTTTATATATTAAGATTAGTGTAGTGAGATTTAAATAATTGTTTTTCAGTCTATTTATGTGAACTATCTACAATTTAAACCGTTCAACATAAACTAAATAGGCAAGAACTTGCCTCCTCCCACTCCTACGTACAAACATTATAATAACTCCCCCGGGGCCGCTGCCGCCAGCCGCCAACTCTGACTCATCCCAAGTTTCATCCCTGTAGCGGGAATCCCGTTTCCAAGAATCATCCCCTCCTACATAAAATATTTGGTACCATTTATCTGCCCACGTATTCTTTCAGGATAATGTACAATTCGTAGAACAGAGACTTTGTTTACCAACGTTTTCACTTTATTGGGCCATAGGGACATTTTTATTTCTAACTTATTTAATTTCTTGATCAATACCAACATGGCTATAATATTCAAACAACGTTCTTACCATATTTATTGTAAACGGGGAAAAGTATAGTTCCTGCTCGGACCAAAATAAAAAAGCCAGAAAAAAGTTAAAAGTGAAAAAGATTAAAGGAACGTGAGATCTTTGCCTTGTAGTATAGCTACAGCAAATGTAGTAAGTATAAGATATCAATACCTACTTACATTGTAATAATGAATTTATAATTACAGTTAAAAACTATGCGTCATACCTGAAAATCATTTAAATTATGTATTATGTAGGGAAGTGAATAATTAATTTTTGTACCTATTCAAAACAAACGCCCTGAAAGTATTTTCATAATATCATGTGGTAAACCTACAAAGATCGTATGTTGACGGACCTATGGACCTATGGGCCTATGGGCACCTATATAGTGCCTATACCTACACGTGGTCAGGCGATGCGCTGAGAGACGTGGCGCGAGACGATTGTTTACAATTTACAATGTTGGTAGGTACTCGACTGCAATGATGCAACTATTGTTAACATGCGGAAAACAACTATTTCACGATGTTGCGTCCGGCGCGACGCGAATATTGTTGCGCAAGCTAATGTTTATTGAAAGAACCTATTTCTTTCAGAATAATCTATAATTAGAATAATAATAATATAAATACTTGTCTGGAGGCTTCGGCCGTGGCTAGTTTCCACCCTACCGCCAAGTGATTTTGGCGTTCCGACACGATGGCGAGTAGAAACCGATTTGGGGTAGGTATGGGTTGAATTTACACTGCCGTACCCCTTCCAAGTAAGCCCGCTACCATCTTAGACTGCATCGTCACTTACTATCAGGTGAGATTGCAGTCAAGGATTATCTTGTCATCGAATAAAAAAAAATCTATTGAATCTCCAAATCACATTGAGTTTTTAGTTCATCACATGGGATTTTCCAAATGTTTATCTGATGTTGTGGAAACTTCGATTTAAAAATATGGAAAGCGTTTACCCATATAGATAGTTAGTTCATGAATTTATTATAACTTTTTGCGTCAATATTAGGTATTCTCGACAATTTTCAGGACATATTAGGTAGCTGGGTAATAAGGCCTATGGGCTACCTAACTGACACTTTGATAAGATTGGCTTGGAAAGTTGGAAGTACCTATATAATTTGAAATCCAAATTATAAAGTTGTTTGTTACGTCTTGACATAGAGCATAGGATGGAAGAAATAAAGCGACCTATTTAGGTGACATAAATGTTTGCACACTACTTTTTTCGGAGGGGATTTTTTTCTCAGAACTGATATCAAGGCCTTATATCTGTTTTGGTATCATATCGTTTCCAAGAAAATTGATAAATACAAACATTTAGGACAGATACGAAAACAAAACGAAAACATTACAAAACTGGGAGTAGCCGAGGATTATTGCCTTGCCTATACATATAATCCTGTGTACAGGTAATGAACAGTGAAAACTCGGTTCCATGAACAATTTTTTTGCCGCTTTTCTATAGCTTCATGAGCATATTTTATTATATTATCATCCAAGTAGACTAGTAGATAGCTATTCGTTTATAACTTTATAATATGACTGTGTATCAACGGTAGATCTAGATATCACATTCATAAAAAATAATTTGTCCTAATTTCCTAATATTTCTTTGCTATTCTAATCAAAATAATTATAATTATTGAATTATTGATACATTTAGATCAGCCAAATAAAAATAAATATGTAAGCAAAAAAAGCCAACATCACGCGGTGTTCCCAGGCGGTCACCCATCCAAGTACTAACCGCGCCCGATGTTGCTTAACTTCGGTGATCGGACGAGAACCGGTGTATTCAACGTGGTATGGACGTTGGCTATATAAATTACAAATTTTATAATTAGATAGTAGTTAGTACCCATTTATAAATTGTAAATTGTCTAATTATTGAATTATACACTTAAAAAAATTAAGTAATAATTATTTATTTTATAATTATTTATTTTATGATAGTACTTTGCTTCTGAACTCATAGTTCGTATATATAGACAGTGTGCCCCTGGGCCCCAACGTTTTCATAAATTGTATTCTAGCGCCATCTAGTAAGCACGATGAATAAACCTTCTCTTAAGGTAGCGTCGGGTGTTGAATTGTTGCATGTCGTGATCGTGAATCAGGTGGCGGCGGCACTGTCGATGCTCCACCAAGTCTTCACCACAAGCATATCGCCGTAGACCAAGCTCCTCACAGTATGGAGTCCGTGGAGCGTATGTCCGCTCAAGACTGACGTACGCGGCTCCGGCTTGGAATACACTCTGACCAGCGACAACCAGCGCAGCAAATGGGTGCTGAAATAAAATAAACTTCAGAAATAAATCAAGTAATATCTAATATTTACAGCATTATATTATTACAGATATATCCTGGATAATACGGAGATCGTTAAAGACCGTCGTGTTTTGGACGTGGGCTGCGGCTGCGGCGCCAGCGCCATTGCGGCAGCTGTGAGCGGCGCTCGACGCGTTGTCGCGAACGATATTGATCCTTGTAAGCGTTCGAAAATCCAAAGTACCTAATTAAAAATATAAATTATGTTAGTTATGTAATTAATAAAAATATTAATAAGAAAAAGCAAAAAGTTGGAGATGCCGGGGATCGAACCCGGGGCCTTTCACATGCAAAGCGAACGCTCTACCACTGAGCTACATCCCCGATGAACTTATCTATTGAAATTGTAAATTAATTTCAGATGCTGTTTTGGCAACAAAAATCAACGCGAAATTAAATAACACAAAAGTCGAAATCGATACCAATAACTTTATTGGAAGAGATTGTAAAGATTTCGATGTCATTTTGATCGGAGACATGTTCTATGATGAGGAGTTCGCCAGTATTTTGTTTGAATGGCTCCATAAATTAACTGGTGATAATAAATTGGTAAGAGAAATAATGGCATAATATAAGTACCCACTTAAATAGAAATATTGCATATTAACTTGATGCGTGATTGAAGGACAAACTAATAAAGCAAAAACACACTTTCGTTGTATTTTTTTCAGGTATTAATCGGAGATCCCGGGAGGCACGGCTTGTCGGCGCGCAGGCGGCGCCAGCTGACCGCGCTAGCTCGCTACGAGCTGACGGCCGAAACCCGCCACCAAAACAACGGCTTCACTCACGCGACGCTGTGGCGGATGACTCCATTGTGATGGGAACATTTTGTCCAATAACAAAGTTTTATTTTTGAGAAATATTAGCACATTTTTTTTCTTTAGATACAATAATAGTACATTATTGCAAAGGCAGGGAAGTAGGCAATTGCAGGTCGAGTATGAGTTTGAAGGCCGAGCCGTAGGCGAGGACTTCACTAAATACGAGACAGGCAATTGCCATTTCCCGCCGAGGCATATATAGTGCTTTTCTCAAAAGAATGCAGGGAAATAAAACACTTTTTATATTATACTATGTACATCCAAATCCATCCGCCATTTTGGTTTAAATCAGGTGAAGTAGGTACAATCAATCTCCATTTCACTCTCTGAACCGTTGGAACTCATTTTGATTATTATTAAATTTATTTATTAAGTAGGTATGTAAATAAAATCAAAAAAAAAATCAAAATCAAAATTTATTTATTTCATGTAGGCCAACTTGTAGCTCTTATGAAACGTCAAAAATCTACCACCGGTTCGGAATGCAGATTCTGCTGAGAAGAGCCGGCAAGAAACTCAGCAGTTGCTCTTTTCAAAAAAAATTTTTTTTTACAATTGTTAAAAAGAACTAGGCTATGCACACAATGTTTCCACACAGAAGTTTCAAAAATGTACGCCTACCGCAACCAAAGACATGTTAACATGGGTAGACACAAAGCAGACCCATTCCCGTTGGCGGCACCCGTTCACGAGCATGACGCATGATCCAGCCATTGCCTCGCTCAACCATATTTGAGGGAACGTAACAACCCGCACCACACGACACCACCACAGAAATGTTTAAGTGAGCATGACATACTTAGGCTACCCATGTTAAGGCATCGAATTAAATATTAATATTAAGATACTCATTTTAAGACATAACTGAGACACAAATAAAGTGGAAACACTGTAGAACAGAATACAATAGAATCATGTTACACAGGATAGTTATTACTGTCTCATGAATGGAGCGAATTATATTCACGCTTTTTTTTATCATTATATAGTCTTCAATTATTGTATAATATGTTTTTTCCATGAGAGCAGATTTAATAGATTTCTTAAACTTGTGTAGATGCAAGTCTAAGATCGACTGTGGAATTCCATTGTAGACTGTCACGCCCATTCTCACAAATATAAATTACAATGTAATAACTTATTACACTATCTATTGGGTAGCTGGATGCCAAGCCGATTGATTCCATGCAACTTTATCATTGAGAAAATCACTAACTTTGTAATAACCACGACTTAACAAATGTTTCTTTACGCATTGTTTAAATCTGTGCAATGGAAAATCCAGTAATTCCTTCGGGACCATATTATATAAGCGTACACTCAACCCCACAAAGGATTTCTGAACTTTGCGCAGGCGACACCACGGCGTTTCTAGTTTATGACGGTTTCTAAGAAGTCGACTGTGTGTATCTCCTCTTTGTTTATGAAGATGAATGTTTTGTCTCACAAGGACAATATTATTATAAATATACTGTGAAGCTACCGTAAGTATACCAATCTCTTTAAATTTTTCACGTAGAGATTGGCGCGATCCGAGATTGTAAATTGAACGGATGGCTCTTTTTTGCAATATAAAAATAGTTTCAATATTAGCTGCTCCGCCCCACAACAAGATTCCATAAGACATCACACTATGGAAGTAGGCGAAGTACACAAGTCTAGCAGTTTCCTCATCGGTAAACTGCCTAATTTTCCTAACAGCATAGGCAGCTGAACTTAGTTTGCCTACTAGTGTCTCTATGTGAGCGTCCCACTGAAGCTTGTCATCCAAGGTCACCCCCAGAAAAACTGTGGAGTTCTCAATCTTAAGTCCTTCTCCGTTTATTTTTATTGTTTTATCAATTTTTCTTACATTTGGTAAAGCAAATTCTAAACATTTAGTTTTTTTTGCGTTTAAAAGCAAGTTATTAGCAGTAAACCAGAGCGATATTTGTGATAACGTACTGTTTATATCGTCAAAATTTACTTTCTTCCTGTCAGTTTTAAATATAAGAGAAGTATCATCTGCAAACAGCACAATATCACAAGCATCGCGAACATGATATGGTAAATCATTAATATAGACCAAAAACAAAAAAGGACCCAAGATCGAGCCTTGTGGAACACCCAACAGAGCAGATGAACCCCGCGATTTCACGTCACCTACGCATACACTTTGAGTACGATCACTAAGGTAAGAGGCAATGAGATCAAGTGCAACGTTTTTGATGCCATAGTGGCTAAGTTTCAGTAAAAGAGTTTGGTGCTCAACGCAATCGAATGCCTTGGATAGGTCGCAAAAGATCCCAATAGCATTTTGCGAATGATTCCAAGCGTCGTAAATATGATTTAGAAGTTTAGCACCTGCATCAGTTGTGCTACGACCTTTTGTGAAGCCGTATTGTTCGGGATGTAGTAAATTATTTTCATTAAAATGTTTCATCAATTGATTGAGTATAATTTTTTCAAATATCTTACTAAGAGTCGGCAAGATTGAAACAGGTCTGTAATTATTAAGGTCGGTTTTACTGCCTGACTTAAATAGAGGTATTAGCTTACCATGTTTCATCAAATTAGGAAAGATACCCGAGGCAACACATTCATTAAAAATTACGGCTAAGTAAGGAGCAATGTCGTTGATTATGTTAGATATAATCTTCACAGACATACCCCACAGATCACCAGTTTTTTTCATTTTTAACATCTTAAAATTTTTAACTACCTCAGATGCAGTGATTGGTTCGAATTCAAACAAAACATTGCACTCTTTAACGTTGCCCCTCAATAAATCCTGAGTCTTGATAACAAATCAAGACGAATTTTCAGCTTTACCGCCAATTTTTAGGGTTCCGAAAAAAACTTCGGAACCCTTATAGGATCACTTCGTTGTCCGTCTGTCTGTCAGTGTGTCACCACCGTTTTTCTCGAAAACGGCTCATGATACTAAGTCGAAATTTATACTGAATATAAAGTTCAGTGGTCTCTTAGTGTTTTAAGAATATCAAGCTTATAGCTTAACTCAGTGAAAAGTTACAGCTTGAAAACCACGGCTTTCTCATTATTAAAACAAATTAAGGCACATCTTCAAAAATCGTTTTTTTCCATACCTAATTTTTAGTTTCATAGTAAGTCCCGTTATATTTTACAAACACCAGCCTTAAAATCTTACAAATGACGGAGATTTTGATACCTCTAAACCTCATAATAGTACCTAAAACAGCCAAAAAAACAAAAAAAAACGATATCTTACTGTGAATTACAATCATTGCAATGCTTACTTTAGTGACGCGTCACGTAGACATATTATAATGGTGCGGCCACACTATGGTAAACTTCAATATCGATCATCTCAACTATTATCGCGGTTATTTCCGCCGATATTAAACGCGACAAACTGAGTGCCCACACTTCGTCAACGTCAACGAAAATTTAATTGGCGATAACGCAATAATTCTGTATTAATTTTTTAATGATGTATTTATTAATTCTGTATTAATTAATTGGCGATAACGCAATGTGAATGCAGCAGCGTCAGCGTCCATCTTGAATCAGGACATATTATCGTCATTATCGGGCATTGAGGTTGACTATTCAAGTGTAGCCGCTCAATTTTTCGCGTTAAATATTGCCAGAAGCTGCCGCGTTAACTGTGGCAACGTTAACCCTTTAATGTGGATAGCTCCTAAAGGCTCCTAGAATAATAAAATGACTAAAGTGAGAAGACATTATATCAAAATATGTATGTAGAAGCAGGACAAGGCATTGTGTTTCTATTTGGTAGGTACCTATCCATTGACGTATAGCATAGCTCCGTCTCTATCTCCTTTAGAGAGCCATCACTGACCAGAAAGAGAGCCATGCTGATGTGAGGCTCTGTCAAGTGTCAAGTTTAGTTTGTGTTTGGTTTTGTTTCGCGTCGTGTTATGTTATTTTGTATTTAAATCATAATTATTTAATAAAAGTTTCAATAAATTTGGTTTTTAATGTACGGTTTTACTCAAGGTGGATATAAACCTTCCAAAAATACATCAGTTACAACGAGATGAATCCGTTTTCGTGGTTTGGTACTACCTATATGTATATCGACTACAAAGCTGCAAAGGTATTTAACTAAGTTTATTAGTTAATGGCTAATACTGTCAATATATTTTAATGTAACAAATGAAGATATTTTCGTTTAAAGATGTTTAGTAACAAGGTACATAGTTGACTCATAATTTAAATAAGTATCTATTGAAAACATAACCTACAAAACAAATACTTATATGTATTTCATTT
Source organism: Hipparchia semele (assembly GCA_933228805.2). Classification (NCBI taxonomy): domain Eukaryota; kingdom Metazoa; phylum Arthropoda; class Insecta; order Lepidoptera; family Nymphalidae; genus Hipparchia; species Hipparchia semele. The sequence continues at coordinate 15,536,712 of OW121715.1, read as the reverse complement.
TATTTATGATTATAAAAGTTAAATTAACTGTTTTAGATTCCAAGAAAATGCTGTGTGCCCGAATGCAAACCAAATTACGACAGTGTTATCAGCATTGAAGGAGCTAAAAGTACATTTTCTTTCCCGAAAGATGCTCATCTCTCTCAATCGTGGTTACGTGCGATTCCACGAAAAGACTGGGTACCTACCTACAAAACACTCAGCTGTATGTAGCAACCATTTTTCAACCCATGAAATCCAGACTAGAAATTATTATAGAAGAAATAATTATTGGAAGTGAGCAATTGAAATACCTACCCATGTTTTGGTCGAGGGAGCAATACCTCATATTTTCAATAATCTCCCATCATACATGTCGAAGAGTACTCTACCTCCAAGAAGCAAGCCCGAAAAAAGGAAAGAACAAGCTGAATAATTTCATGAGGGGCAGGTGTCTAAATTTTTAGAGAGTGACATAATAAAATCATTCGAAGTATAAATTCCAAGAAAAGTTAAAAGAGTCTAAATGGTTATATCAAGTGATACCTAATAAGAGGCTATATTTCTATTTGTTAAATCTTGATATTGAAAGTAATAATGGTGACAGCAATGTGAAAGTAGTTAATAGTGTGTAGTGTGTGTGTTATAGGATGAAAATCTAAGCTTTCAGGTATATGTAAAAGGACATTTAATGCATCATGAAGATTTAAGCTGGATATTACCTAGTGAACTTAAGCTTAGCAGATGGTCACAGCTTGAAAATATCGTACCCTTATTGCAAAAACCGATTATCTGCATTTTTGTACCAAAATTAGGTTAAATATATCAATCGACTCCTCAACTCACGGCGAAGCTGTAGGTAAAACCCATTGTCGGCTACGACGCTTGTTTACGGAGATAGCTAGAGTTAAAAGCAACTACCTACAGGTATGATTTAATTACCTTCTTAAAAAAAGAACTAAACTCATTTAAATAATTTAGATTTATAAATCTATACCACAAAAACAATGTATTGTATTATAATACTTTTCAGATGTAGTTGCTTGATTTATCATTATGTCAATATTATTCTGTTAATACATGTTAACCTGCGTTAACAGGTTTCAGCTTTTATTAATATACTAGAAATTGCTGATGTATCTAGAAAGAAAAACGAACTAAACAACATTAGTTGCTTTTTGCAGAATAATGAACTCAATATTTTGTTAAAATTATTGCAGGTAAAAGAACTTAAGTTCACTTTTACTGTATAACTGGGCTACGAGGGTTTTTGAACATCTTCACAAATCAAAAGTTTTTTGATTTGTTAAGCTCACAATATAACTCTATCTTTAAGGTGATAGAGAAAAGACTGTCTAAAGATCTTAAGTTTAGTAACTGGCCAACTGCCGGAATCTATAAAAGTAGAAATAAGCTGTTTGACTTATATGCAGAAAAAAATATAATTATTCCCCCGCGTTTATTGAATATGTAAGAAACTATTCTAAATTGTTTGAAAATGTGTGCATACAAGCAAAGTCACTTCACATAAAACAAAAAATTGCCAATTCTGATAATAAAATTAAAACAGCATGGGACATCATCGGCGATGAAATGAGTAAACATAAGGTACATAATAATAATAAATTGGAGCTTAAAAGTGATAATCATGTAATTAACTCCGATACAGTAATTGTAAATACATTTGAGAACTTTTTCAAAAATATTCCAATTACTACAACCAGTTCTCTGAATTCCTCGCCAGCAGAAGTCTATCGTCTTCTAAGGAGCAATGTCTCTGAGTGCAATAAGTTATTTAGGTTTGAACACGTTACCCCATATGACATAGTCAAAACATTTAAATCTTTACAAAATAAGAAAACAGCAGATCTATGGGGGATATCAGTTAAAATAATTCATAACATAATTGATATTATTGCGCCATATCTTGCTTTAATTTTTAATAAATCAGTAGATTCTGGATCTTTTCCAGACCTTATGAAATGTAGTAAGCTAATACCGCTTTTTAAATCGGGAAGCAAGAGTGACCCGAATAACTACAGGCCAATTTCAATTTTGCCAACTCTCAGCAAGATATTCGGAAAAATAATGCTCAACCAACTGCTTTTACACTTTAATTTAAATAAAATCCTACACACTGAGCAGTATGGTTTTACAAAGGGTCGATCAACAACCGATGCAGCCGCAAGGCTGTTACAACACATATTCGATGCATGGGAGAACTCACAGAGTGCCATTGGTATTTTCTGTGATTTGTCGTCAAAGGCATTCGACTGCGTTGATCACGAGACACTTTTGCTTAAACTGAGCCACTATGGCATTAAAGATTTTGCACTTAGTCTCATTGCGTCTTATCTCAGTGAACGAGTCCAAAGAGTATGTGTCAATGATGTAAAATCATCCGGATCAGCCTCAGTAATGGGTGTACCCCAGGGTTCTATTCTAGGTCCATTCATGTTTTTGGTCTACATAAATGATTTACCACATTTTGTCCACAATACTTGCGATATTGTACTATTTGCTGATGATACGTCTTTGAATTTTAAAGTCGATAAATAAAAGACAATTTTGACGATGTAAATAATGCATTATCTCAAGTTTCTGAATGGTTTACGGCAAATAATCTACTTTTAAATACTAAAAAAACAAAGTGTGTTGAGTTTTTATTACCTAACCCGAGAACTGTCAGTAAAAATTTAAAGATAAATAATGAACCTTTGAAAACTGAGGACTCCAAAGTGTTCTTGGGATTAACCCTGGATTCAAAGCTACAATGGGGCACCCATATAGCAACGCTTGCGGGCAAACTTAGCTCTGCTGTATATGTTATCTTTACATAGTATAAAACAAAATCGATTCCCGCTGTCTGGCCCTCTTTATGTACGCGTAGATCTTTTAAACTACGCAACGGATTTTAATTCAGTTTTCATCAGTAGATAGAGGGATTCGAGAGGAAAGTTTACAGTTATAGTGTTTCCCTAAATTCCTACGGGAACGGGACAAATGTAGGTGAAACCGCAAGGCACAGCTAGTTATTCTAATATAATAAAACGAAATAATTTAAATGAGCTAATCTCTAGAACGGCTGGACCGATTTCAACGAAACTTTCTTTTAAAGATAGCTGAGATTATAAGAAATAATGTAGGCTTGCCCATTTCCCACGGGAACGGGAACTCCTCGGGTAAAACCATAGGGCGCTGCAGTTAGTACGTACAAAGTTAAATGAAATCTACTTTACCTTCAGCCAAAAGCGACTAAAGATATTTATTTTACACCTGTACTGGCTAAAGTTGAACTAAAACGATTTTTGTCTTGATGATTATTACTATTCAAAACAAGTGATTAAATAAAAAATGCCATTAGAGCTACCAGAACGGTAAATTTGAAAATTTGGTAGTTTTTCTACATTCAGGAAAAACTAACTAAGTGAGCTCCTTACCGGTTATTTTCTTCTTTTTGTTGAAAAAATAGTAAGTTTTTTTCAATTATTAACCTACTTAACATTTCTTGAATAGTTTCTTGTTTATAAAAATTATTATTGTTTAAAAATGGACATCATTATAACTAATTTTTAAGTCGTTAAAGTTTCAAATGCTTATAACTCAAAAACTTTTCGCTCAAATTTTGGTGCAGATAATCGGTTTTTGCAATAAGGGTACGATATACTATATTGTTATTATAACAATAGTGAACCAACAAAGTCATTTGACTATTGTCTTGATAGGTCTATTGAGTACTTGAATGAAGCAGTTAATACTGAAAATGATAATTTAAATGCTGCAGAGCTTGTTCTAGACCAAATGAAATTGCTAAAAAATAAGCAACGTAGATATAGTGTTGAGACGGCTATGTGTATAGTATTATTATGTCAATGTTGGTATCGGATTTTTGTAGTGCTGCCAGGGATCCCAACTAATGGGGGTTTCTCCCCAAAAAGGAGTAAACAAGTGAAATGGGATACTTATAGTATAATATACCTAAGTATATAATTAAGTAATTATATATCACTCCCTATTACCACTGTATAAATTGTATCAACTATTACCGAAACACAGGCTAATATCCTATTATTCTTTTATTTCTCTCTTGTTATTACTGGTCTATCAATTTCTGTCTCGGTCGGGTCACTACATCACTAAAGGCTATGCCTGAAAATCAGCACTGTAGCCATAATACTGCACCATTATGCTGAGGCAGCAGCCTTTTCAGCTTCAACACGCACCTTTATGTTATAGATTAATGCTGAGATCTATAGAGTGTACTCTGGCTCGGCTCGAACTTGGGTTAGAGTTGAAGCGAGCCACAGAAATATGTTCTGACATAAATCTGTCTCGTTTTGGCTCTGACTTGAGTCTGGGCGGAGTGGGGGTGCAGTCACTTACTCAAACTTTGTACCTACTTTTAATTTTTGTGTGAGCTGAATAATTAATGTTTATTTTTTATTTTATAAAATTAGCTGTGAACGAAATTGCCGAACGAAATCAACCAAAAAAACGAGAGTATATAATCAAAGATATATTGTGGTATAGTTCAACCACAGATTTGCATGCTGGGGATGTTTTCAATTTTTCAATTTTCATTTGTATGGTATGTACTCGTATTTGTTATACTAAAAATAACAAAATTGTTTCTTTTCAAATGTAAACTTGAAAATTAATTTTTCTTGAAAGAGACTTCTCTACATTGTACCTGGAGACAAAATATGGGTGTCAGACTCAGACTATGAATATTAGATGGAACTAAGTGTAGTTATTGATTTCTCTGCTTTTACATTAATGCCCAAGTAAAGGAGTGTAATGTTTGTAAGGAGTATAATGTTGAGGATTTATGTATGCATATGAATTTCTTTATTCCACCATAACTTCTAAATGCCTGAACAGATTTGTGATATTAATTATTGTTTCTGCGAGCAGTGTGTGTGATATTTTGAAACATGAAAAAGTCAGGGACATAAAGAAGGAAAAGTGTAAAAATTAGAATATCCAGTTTTACATGCCAGTAATAAAAATTTATTATTAATAAAAATAAATAATGAACTTGATAAACGTTTTGTTTTGTTTATGTATCCTTAGTAAATATTAAGAGTGCGTTTCCGCATATCGGGTGACTTTCGGTACATATTGTGACTAAGTTAAACCAAATAAGATGGAAATAAAAATTGCTACACATAGATTGGTCCTTAATCTCCAAATCTTGGGAGTTGATTTTGTTCAAAATCTCAATTTTTAGTACTATAAAAATTATTTCCCGTCACCTCTTCACACAAAATTCACGATTTTGGGGCGACTTTAGGTACATTTCTTGTATATAATATACCGGTTTTATGTAATTAAAAAATACTATCTGTTAGCAGATATGTTCAACTCAAAATCTTGGAGAGAAAAATATCAAAAATAGTACAAATAGTATAAAAAAAAAAATATAGCATCGCGTGTAATTTTTTCACATATTTTGGTTTAAACCGAATCTTAAAATAATGTGCAATAAGGCTTATTTTGATTTTACTCGGTCACTGGTTTGATTTCATTTCAAAATTCAAAATTCAAATATCAATCAGTCGGCGTTTGACCGCCTTTCTGAGTGGAAGCTGCGCTGGTTGCAAGCAGATGCTGGTATCGAAAAACATCGCTGTACGAACACGAAATAGTTCATAGCAAACCAAATTGATACTTTATATATTTTGAAAAGAAAGGTAAGAAACTAAGTACTAGGTACCTATGGTACCTTCAATATAATAGCATTATTTTATTATTTGATAGAATTTCGAAATTTCTTTTAAAGTTATATTCCCCGAATGTAGTACTGACCTGCATGTATACCTCGAAAACTTCTATTGGAACTCCTAGATCTTTAGAGTTAGTTGTATCGAGTTTGGGCTCGTTTTGTAAGTTATGATGAGATCTTACCACTGGACTTGTTAGAGTGACCTGATGGTATACTTCGAAGACTACTACTGGATCTTCTAGACGGCTACAGCTAGTTATATCGAGTTTGGGCTCGTTTTGTAAGTAATGATGAGATCTTACCACTGGACTTGTTGGAGTGACTTGGTGGTATACCTCGAAGACTTCTATTGGAACTCCTAGATCTTTACAGCTAGTTATATCGAGTTTGGGCTCGTTTTGTAAGTTATGATGAGATCTTACCACTGGACTTGTTGGAGTGACCTGATGGTATACTTCAAAGACTACTACTGGATCTTCTAGACGGCTACAGCTAGTTATATCGAGTTTGGGCTCGTTTTGTAAGTAATGATGAGATCTTACCACTGGACTTGTTGGAGTGACCTGATGGTATACTTCGAAGACTACTACTGGATCTTCTAGACAGCTACAGCTAGTTATATCGAGTTTGGGCTCGTTTTGTAAGTTATGATGAGATCTTACCACTGGACTTGTTGGAGTGACCTGATGGTATACCTCGAAGACTTCTATTGGAACTCCTAGATCTTTACAGCTAGTTATATCAAGTTTGGGCTCGTTTTGTAAGTAATGATGAGATCTTACCACTGGACTTGTTGGAGTGACTTGGTGGTATACCTCGAAGACTTCTATTGGAACTCCTAGATCTTTACAGCTAGTTATATCGAGTTTGGGCTCGTTTTGTAAGTAATGATGATATCTTACCACTGAACTTGTTGGAGTGACCTGATGGTATACTTCGAAGACTACTACTGGATCTTCTAGACGGCTACAGCTAGTTATATCGAGTTTGGGCTCGTTTTGTAAGTAATGATGAGATCTTACCACTGGACTTGTTGGAGTGACCTGATGGTATACTTCGAAGACTACTACTGGATCTTCTAGACGGCTACAGCTACTTATATCGAGTTTGGGCTCGTTTTGTAAGTTATGATTAGATCTTACCACTGGACTTGTTGCAGTGACCTGATGGTATACTTTGAAGACTACTACTGGATCTTCCAGACGGCTACAGCTAGTTATATCGAGTTTGGGCTCGTTTTGTAAGTAATGATGAGATCTTACCACTGGACTTGTTGGAGTGACCTGATGGTATACTTCGAAGACTACTACTGGATCTTCTAGACGGCTACAGCTAGTTATATCGAGTTTGGGCTCGTTTTGTAAGTAATGATGAGATCTTACCACTGGACTTGTTGGAGTGACCTGATGGTATACTTCGAAGACTACTACTGGATCTTCTAGACGGCTACAGCTAGTTATATCGAGTTTGGGCTCGTTTTGTAAGTAATGATGAGATCTTACAACTGGACTTGTTGGAGTGACCTGATGGTATACTTCGAAGACTACTACTGGATCTTCTAGACGGCTACAGCTAGTTATAGCGAGTTTGGGCTCGTTTTGTAAGTAATGATGAGATCTTACCACTGGACTTGTTGGAGTGACCTGATGGTATACTTCGAAGACTATACTACTGGATCTTCTAGACAGCTACAGCTAGTTATATCGAGTTTGGGCTCGTTTTGTAAGTAATGATGAGATCTTACCACTGGACTTGTTGGAGTGACTTGGTGGTATACCTCGAAGACTTCTATTGGAACTCCTAGATCTTTACAGCTAGTTATATCGAGTTTGGGCTCGTTTTATAAGTTATGATGAGATCTTACCACTGGACTTGTTGGAGTGACCTGATGGTATACTTCAAAGACTACTACTGGATCTTCTAGACGGCTACAGCTAGTTATATCGAATTTGGGCTCGTTTTGTAAGTAACGATGAGATCTTACCACTGGACTTGTTGGAGTGACTTGGTGGTATACCTCGAAGACTTCTATTGGAACTCCTAGATCTTTACAGCTAGTTATATCGAGTTTGGGCTCGTTTTGTAAGTTATGATGAGATCTTACCACTGGACTTGTTGGAGTGACCTGATGGTATACCTCGAAGAGTTCTATTGGAACTCCTAGATCTTTAGAGTTAGTTGTATTGAGTTTGGGCTCGTTTTGTAAGTTATGATGATTAGATTTAGGAGTTCCAATAGAAGTCTTCGAGGTATACCATCAGGTCACTCCAACAAGTCCAGTGGTAAGATCTCATCATTACTTACAAAACGAGCCCAAACTTGATATCACTAGCTGTAGCTGTCTAGAAGATCCAGTAGTAGTCTTCGAAGTATACCATCAGGTCACTCCAACAAGTCCAGTGGTAAGATCTCATCATTACTTACAAAACGAGCCCAAACTCGATATAACTAGCTATAGCCGTCTAGAAGATCCAGTAGTAGTCTTTGATGTATACCATCAGGTCACTCCAACAAGTCCAGTGGTAAGATCTCATCATAACTTACAAAACGAGCCCAAACTCGATATAACTAGCTGTAAACATCTAGGAGTTCCAATAGAAGTCTTCGAGGTATACCACCAAGTCACTCCAACAAGTCCAGTGGTAAGATCTCATCATTACTTACAAAACGAGCCCAAATTCGATATAAGTAGCTGTAAACATCTAGGAGTTCCAATAGAAGTCTTCGAGGTATACCACCAAGTCACTCCAACAAGTCCAGTGGTAATATCTCATCATTACTTACAAAACGAGCCCAAACTCGATATAACTAGCTGTAGCCGTCTAGAAGATCCAGTAGTAGTCTTCGAAGTATACCATCAGGTCACTCCAACAAGTTCAGTGGTAAGATCTCATCATAACTTACAAAACGAGCCCAAACTCGATATAACTAACTCTAAAGATCTAGGAGTTCCAATAGAAGTCTTCGAGGTATACCACCAAGTCACTTCAACAAGTCCAGTGGTAAGATATCATCATTACTTACAAAACGAGCCCAAACTCGATATAACTAGCTGTAAAGATCTAGGAGTTCCAATAGAAGTCTTCGAGGTATACCATCAGGTCACTCCAACAAGTCCAGTGGTAAGATCTCATCATTACTTACAAAACGAGCCCAAACTCAATACAACTTACTCTAAAGATCTAGGAGTTCCAATAGAAGTTTTCGAGGTATACATTCAGGTCAGTACTACATTCGGGGAATGTAACTTTGCAAGAAATTTCGAAATTCTATCAAATAATAAAATAATGCTATTATATTGAAGGTACCGTAGGTACCTACTACCTAGTACTTAGTTTCTTCTTTTCAAAATATATTATCAATTTGGTTTGCTCAACTTAGACTTAAATTTAGAATTAAACTTAGACTTAGATTAAGTCTGAGTTCAAATCTAAGCCTAAGTCTAACACTAAGACTAAGTCTTAGACTAAGACTAAGTCTTAGTCTTAGTCTTAGTGTTAGACTTAGGCTTAGACTTAAAGAGACTTAGTCTTAGTCTAATGCATTTCCCAGTGGCTTAAAAAAGTCTAAATCGAAGTCTAAGACTAAGACTAAATCTAAGTCTAACTTAGTGTACAGCAAGTCCGGACGAAAATAAAAAATAAAAAAATAAAACAAACAATTTATATCCAAGTATCAAAACAAGTTAATTCACTCATTTTTAACGCAGCTTGCCCGCGCCTGTGTGTGCGTGTGAACGGTGCATGTGTAGAAGTGCGTTTTTATACCTACTCTTTGCGAAATCCCGTCCTTAAGTACGTTAATAGCCATTTTAAGCTATAGGAACTCTGCATTAAAACTGCGCGCCTAAGCTGGTCATCTAGTAGATACCTACCTAATTTACATAATCCACACAAGGTTCGGAACCCTCAGAACGCGAGTATGACTCGCACTTGACCGGTTATTTTTTATTATCTGTGCCGACAGGCAAACGCATTTATGGCTATACAGCCACGTAAACGCAATTTGTACGTACTAAGCAAAGAGACTAAGGTATGCCAAGAATGACAAAAGAGATCCGATCAAGGAGTATTTAGTAACCCCAGCACGCCATTTCATACTGTTGTATGAAACTGCATTACATTACAAAGCTCCTGCAATATTTAAAAAAAAAAAAACGCTCCGCGAAACAACTGTTTCGCGGAGCGTTGTAATGTTCCAAATTCAAAAAACGCTCTTGCAATGGATTTGATTTTCTTTGTCCGACAATTCGATACTTCGCGTGTTCTTTTTTCGAAAATAATGACAATATTTCCATGCATGTTTGAGAAAAGAATATTTCACTCATTCATCATTTTATCCATATTGTTACACTTATTTTTTTATGGGAATTTTTCATTTCTATGTCTTGTTTCGGGACTAGTAGCTATACTTATTGACAATAATGCGATCCTCTTTCAAAAAAAACTAAATTTTGATGTTATTATGTATAGCGACAATAGAAATACAAATTCTGTGAAAATTTCAAATGTCTACCTTTATTACGGTTCATATAATATACCTAGGCAGATACCTACAGCCCGTTGGACGCTGAAAGATGGACGAACAGCGAAGGCTTAGCAAGCGGGTTTGGGTACGAAATCGTTTTACATATAAATAGAACTATTTAGGTAAGTACTTGGTTTGGGAACCCTCAGAGAAATATAACTTATTAGCCTCACCTTTAAAAAGGTAAGTAAGTGCACTTAGGACCACTAGTTACGTTTTATAAAGTAACAATTGTTTGATATTCCACATATATGGATTTTTTCTAATGATCAAAACGTTGAAATAAAACAAAATTTTTATAAAAACTAATTTTATTCTTACTAAATATATATGTAAGTACTAAATACTAATATCAAATTATTAAATTCATATTCAAGGCACAAAGTAACGTCGTTGTAGGGTGATTTCGCCGGTTGGCGACCGATTAGCGGGATATTCAACTTTACGTCAATATTTAAGTATGTTGCACCCATAGCACATGTATTAAAGTTATATGACGGGGTCCTAGATATTGTCAAGTTATATTTAAAAGTAAAAAAATAAGAATTACAGTTGTGAAAACATTTTAAATTGAATAAATCTTAAAAACTATGTGAAATGCTAGTTGGCGACCACTTTTGCTAGTTGACGACTGCCCCCTTATCTAGTTGGCGACCTCTCGATTTGCTAGGGAAAACTAAATTTGATTAATTAAAAATAAAAAATATGAACGTGTTAATGTTTAAAAAATCATTATTATTCATGCTTTATTATTCATACATTATAATAAATTATTAAAACACATTTTTTCATGAGATCAAAGGTACACTTTAATATTCAAGCTTAAGCTTAAATGAATCTTAGCAAGTATAATACATTTTCCTACACAAGTACAAAATTAAAAATATCACTTTAAACAACAATTACAAAAGTTTAGAATCAAATCATCAGATCATCAGATCTCGGGATGTTATACATTTTACATTTCTTTCTAATACCGTGTCCTCCTTCTCTTATATTTTTAAAGCACATTCCAGATCTCTTTGGGAATAAGCCGGTGTTATTTTCTAATACGGTTTGTGGAGGACATCTGTAATGAAAATATTATATATTAAACACCTACATTATGCAAAAAACAGATAAGATTATAAGTAGTGATTGCAAATGGTCGTAAACCCACATATTAATTTGCTCATTTTTAGTTGGCGACCACTTGATACCCATACATTTTAAGATGTTTTATAATAATAATTTGGTGGTCGTAAACTAAAAGATACACGGATAAAAATAAACAAATTAAATTGAAAGTGATTAAATTCCGAATTAGATTTGTAGTCTATAAAAAATAAAAATAAATGTTTTTCTTTCTAAATTTCTATTGGCGGCCAGGTGGTCGCCAACTGAAGTTATTGGCTAATTCCAATTTCAGTTAGCGACCATTCAATTTTTTTACCTGATTTTGTATATTACATGTAATAAATGTACAAATAACGTAAAACATATATATATCCACTTAATAGAACATTAAAAAATTGACTCAAATAAATACATCACGATCTACTTACCTCGAACGCATCACTTACTCACTATTTTTTTCGTTGTTTTGGGAACGTGTACGCGCCGAAAGTATGAGCGGCGGATTGAACTAAGATTTGTTTGCTTTCGGGTAAACACAAAGCTGCCAACTATTATAGGTAAAACTAATAGGTCTATCCCCCTCTTTACTTAAGTGAATTTCATTTGGAAAAGAAGAATAGAATTCTTATTATTTTCGTTTTAATGCCGTAGGTCCTGTTAGTGGTCGCGTAACTGACCCTGGTCGCGTAACCGGCGAAGTCACCCTACATAGGTATATTATTATGTTAACTATCTAATTAAAATTATCGTATCTATTTACAAACTCTACAAATTAACGATGACCTCAATAATTAAATCTATAGATAATTATTATTAACATTTATTTATCAATAAAACAGGTAAATTAAGGATTGATTGTACTTCCATACGTAAAATATAATATTTTATAAGAAAAATAAAGTTTCTTTGATAAAATTAGTGTTACGTTCTTATCTACCACTATTTACTTTTCAATATTTATAATTTAATACTAAGAAGAAAATTCGTAAATTATTTTGGTAGTTCAGTGAAATCGACCGACGCGGTACCTAATTAAAAAAAATAGTAGATACGTGCAAGGCCATCTGTTTAAAATTTATAACAATGCCTTTGGAATTAAGTTGCATCATTTAAAAGCGCCATCTATCAATGTAGCCTAAAACTACGTTGTAACAGATGACAACGCCATCTATGAACATGGTTTTGAACTACGCTGAAATGTAACAGCGCCATCTATCGATATAGTTAAAAACTACGTTGATATGTGACATCGCCATCTATCGACGTGGTCGTGAACTATGTCGTGATTTATAATTGGTAGTTGTGCATGGTGTTCGCATAGATGCCGTGCTTGGAGCGAGCAGTTCTTCCAGAGTAGTGTGAATAGGTATCCAAGTCGTGAGGTGCATGAGGATGCGGATGCATAAGAAGCACCGGCTGCAGCGCGAGAGACTTGCGAGATCCTGACACTGATGTCCCGTCCGTCACGTAGGCGTTGTTTACTTCACCTGGAGAACAAAACACAAATTGTTAGTTAAACATAATTAAGTAGGTATACAATTAAAAAATCTGTGATTACACATTGATTGTTTTTTTATTAAGTCTCATTCACATATTATTTGAAAGTTAGCATAAAATATAAGCACACGATTTTACAATCAATTTAATAAATAAGTAAACTAATTTTTTAATAAGTAATTATGTATTAAAAAAATATTAAATTAGTGTCTGTTTGGGATTACGAATTAACTGAGTCTTATTTAAACCTCATATTTTATTTTTGTCTCTCTGTTGATAATTGCAAATTTTAGAAATGGCCGAACTGATTTAGTGGTATCTTCACAGACAAGTAGAGGATTTAGAAGAAGTAGGCTACTTAAACCTTAGCCTAGAATCTAGGTAAGCCTAGCTGGATCAGGGCATATTGTAAATACGACGAATACCTATGCACCTCCTTTACGAAATAGGTAAGTACCTAACTACCTACCTATTTATAGATATCACACCCTGTCCTTGTGCATTGAACGGTATACCTTATAATAAGAATTACAATTACACAATAATATTATTGCCGTGTTAATGGCAAAGATTCTTGGACAGGATGTAAATTGATCTGCGAGGAATTTGATACTGAAGCCAGCCAACCTTGCAAATACACCTTCTATACAATAACGATCTGAAATGGTCTTTATTACTATTCCTATAAGGATTAAGTTTGAATCAAAGTCAACGAGCGACGCTCGCGCGTTCGTCATACATGAATCTTGAGTCTTGAGTCTTGACACTAACTTTTTTACTTTTCCTTAACTTTTTTCACGCGGATTATTATGATCGTTGTACTCTACGCACATGTCGACTGTCGACACTATTTACTTCATGATTCTAGGCAACGACCATTAGCAACGATTAACAATTAGTAAAATATAAGGACCTACACCACCCTACTCAATTTTTATAAAATCACAAAAAAAAACGCGTCCAGTGCGAGGAGGACTCCGGCACGAAGGGCTCCGTACCATTACAGCGATTGTTAAGTTCAAGCAAAAAACCTTTTTTTTTTTTTATTATTTGTTGCTACACATCTTTGTGACAATTTCATGTACTTATCTACCTATTACGGTTCATGAGATACAGCCCGCTAACAGACAGATTGATGGACAGACGGTTGGACGGATTGCGGATTGGCACCCTTTGAGTACGAAATCCTAAAAACCAAACCTTTTTGGGTATAGTACCTAAACATCGACATAGACGTTCAACTCAGTGGTTGTACCTACCTACCTCAATAATAAACACCCCAATAAATGTCCTATAGTAGGTAATACCTATTTGCAATTTATGATTTAAAAATACATTCCTAAGGTGTTAACATTAACCGGTTCAAACCTGTGTACCTACTTGCATATTGCTAACGTAAACCTTTAAAATGATTCATCGTTCAAAAATTTTCAAAGTAACATCACGAATCGCGAAATCTCGTTTCTTTACTAATTCTCGCTGGTATAATAACTTTGCTAAAACCCGAGTAAGAAGTGTAAATTGAAAATTTAAAACATCCCCATCATGTGAATCTATGGCCTGACTATGTACGATGTACCTGACATCCTGTTATCCAGTTTCTGGTCCATCATCAGATCCTCGATCCTCGATCATCATCTATCTAACACCTACTTATTGAGAGCATTCTAACGAGCTCAAATACACTAGGTATACCTATCTGCTGTAAGTTGTTTAGAAGTTGGGTATCGCGTAGACTACGTGATGCTGTAGCCTGTAGCATCAGCTCAAGGCTACCATGCCTTGGAAATAATCCGTAAATAAGTTTGTAAGACCAGTCCATTTCTTTAATCAAGTTGAAAATAAGCTAATGATCTTCAAACGCCTGAACAGTTCTTCAAAAATTATAGCTAAGATGCAGAGAGAAAAAAAAATCGCATCAGATCGGTCCATTTCATAGATAGTTACACAGATACACGTCATACTTCAAACTTATAACATCCTGATTTTCCACGGGGATTAAAAAAAGATAAGAATGTTTAATCGCCATTTACTCACGCGAATGTCCTACTAAAAGCAAGAAATAAATATACAATGACTAGCTTCTGCCCACAACTTTGCTCAGGTTGAGTTCAATTTTTCAAATTCCCTTAGGGGCTGAATTTTCAAAAATCCTTTCATAGCGAATGCCTTCAACATCCTAATCTCATCTGTAGGCCAAACAGCCCGAACCATCCAGTAGTTTGAGCTGTGCGTTGATAGATCAGGCAGTCAGTCAATCAGTCAGTCACCTTTTCCTTTTATTTAATAAAAAAGAAAAAGATAAGGATAGCATTTCACCTATGAGTAACTACCAACTCAGAATACAGAAGCCTACCAATTATAAGATTCCAAGGAAAAAGATTGTAGGTTCAAATACACTACCGTTACAATATTATTATTACCTCCAAGATTCCAAGTCTTTACTATACCAAGCCCTGTACTAGTAGGCGATACTATGTAAAAAAATTGGCTAAGGGCAAGTCGGTCCCACACACGAAGGGTTCAACTTCCACTTACACACACACACAACACACACACACCTCGAGCAAATATGTATGGAAATCCACTTTAATATTCAACATTATTTTTTTATTATTTATTTTGTTGTTATAGCGGCAATAGAAATACACATTAAGTATGTACCTACATATCTACCTACCTACCTATAACTATTACGGTTCATGAGATAAAGCCCGCTGACAGACAGACCGACGGACGGGCAGCAGAGTTTTAGTAATAGGGTCCGGATGGCACCCTTTGGGTACGGTACCCTAAAAAGAGCAAACAAGTCAGTAATCCCCTTAGGGTCGGACAGGTATCCGCGCCGTGCGAGACCGCGAGTGCACGTGACACAAATTCTTGTAACTGTGCCACTCCGTGTCATTCAATGACTCTTCAAGTGACTACGTTCAGAGTGAACACATACCTTACTGTAGCAAGGAATCTTGAGGCTGTAATCACATCTGTGCACATCGATTCGCCTTAATTTGTCCATATAAAAGTGCTATTTTGTATGGAGTCGTGTACGCCTCGATTCGACCTATCACATCGATTCGGCTTTCGCATGTTTTGTACCTACCTCAAATCCGTAAGTGTAACTCTCTGTAAGGATCCTTTCAACGCGCGATGCGTATAAGTGTGATTGGAATCATACGCAAAAATCCGAATCGATGGGCACATATTGCTGTGACATAAGTGTATGTCTGTCATTTCAAAATAACTGGCCTTTAGCGAGTCTTTTTGGACACTGTTACGTGACGTATGTGTGTGTCCAACCCTTAGAGATCCACCCCTGGAGGTAATCAGTACACAGTATAGGCACAGACACACATACACCGCGACACGGTGCGTGACGATGAAAACGAGTTCATAACACGATGCGTGACTATACCATACTATACACACGAGCTGAGGTAATAGGAACTAGTAACACAGACAATCTCAATAAATACCTACCTATCAAGTCTTTAGATTTTAGATTTGATTAGACAGCAGCTCTAAGCTCTACGACAGATTTTGACTATGGTTGCTTGGGCTGGATGGTATCAGAAATAATTCTCAAATAATTGGAGGCAAAATCACAGTAATACAAATCGATAAAAAACTAAATGTGAAATAACAAGGCGTCCGTCACATGGATTGAGAATTAATTCAAGGCATAAATAATAAGAACAAAAACAAAAATTATTTCTGAGTTTATAGTCGCTTGAAGAAACTTTAGCTTAGGAAATGGTCAGACACGAAGGCCTAAGTATCTTAGACCTTAGTCTAACCTAATTTACCTAATTGATATCATTGGATCCTCATAGTCTCTCGAAAAACCTATAGTTCTGTCCTCTTCTTACATTCGTGAAGATACCGTAGGTTTATCGGTTTACCTGTAAGCTAGCTATAACCGAAAGACCAGATCGCTTATAACTAAAAGAAGTACATTTAGTCAAGTTACCTTTGTACAACGAAGGCGAGGGGTAGGCAGTGTCGGGCTGCAGGCGCACGTGGCGCGTCGCCAGGATGAAGGCCAGCGCCGCCAGCACTATCCCGTCCAGGCAGCCGATCACTGCCAACAGGTATGCCCACCGGACGTGGCAGCGGCCTGAGCAGGAACACGATAAAGGTTTAAAAACTGTCACCCGACTGCGGAAAACTGAATGTAACATCCGTCATGTTGATTTGGTTCGTATAAAATGCAGCCTACGTCACCGGGACCAGAATGATGAATCGATTGACACCTCATTCATCAAAGTCGGCTAGGTAGTTAAGTCACATAGGCTGCTAAAATCGTAACTCATCCTTTTGACTTTGCCGTAATCAGAAAGGTCCATCATGATGCTCCAAATTTTGAGGTCTGGAGACAACCAGCGCTTCTTCGCCGATGAGTTTTCTGGCGCGTTGGTCCACGGAACCTAATGCAGCTAGACGGTACTCCTCAGCCACTCCACGAATGGCTGTAGTACTGCTGAGTTACCTATGTTGTACTGGTCCGCGGTGGGTCCGCAGGTCTCCTGCACGGCGGTCTCGCTCCAGCCCGCGGGGTACACCGCCACGCCCGCCACCATGCACGCCGCTGAAACAACAGAGGATCACATTAACATGAGGCACCTTCGTTGCCTTCATCCAAGTTGTCGCCAGGCGTAGGGCGATACACTGATGTCTTTAAGTTGGAGTCATATTTAAGTCTCAGTAGCCGTTTGGCTTGAGACTTAAATACTGTACGGAACAGCTGTATCCCACAGTTATCTCAAAATTACTGCATCATTCATCAGTGTAACGATCGCAATCACCTTAGATTGGCTGGTATTTGTTATTGATGCAGCAAGAACGCCATAAATATAGCTATAGGCATAGTATAGTAGTAGAGCACAAAAAGCTGGCACGATGCTCCTACTAAAAGTTAGAAACTTTAAATAACAATGGGAAGTGGGAAAGTAAGTATATATTGTTTTATATACAAGTAGTACTTGACAACTGGGTAAAACTTTAGAAAACTTTAAGCGGAGCTGGTGCCCGGTGTAATGGCTATAAATTAGACGTAAAAAGTGAAACTCGCAAACAGCAACAGCTGCGATTACGTGAAAAGGCAATGAGATGATATTTTACGGTGATTTCGAACGAAAGCGATACGCCGTGATCATTTCATCCACGCTCCGCCGGACCTTGCCGAGAAACCGTTGCGGAGGGAAAGGGTTAACATTACAAGACTGATTTCTAAAGTCAATTTAACACTGAAAGTGCGCAAGTGGCCGTTAATTTGGGTAAAAGTGCAAGTGTTATTACCATTGTTTTCAAAAGTTGCGCAAGGAAGAAAATTGTTATGTTCTACAGCTTTGCAATTACCTTCTGTCTCATTTGGGTATAATATTAAGGCCTATATTCTGTGTTCTCGTGCGAGTTGGTATCTACATTCCATTTGTCCCAAAAAGATTTTTTCACTTTGTTGCATAACTTAGCAATGTATGAAGACTTAATGCTAAAGATTTTCTCCAAGTTGGTAGTCCTGAGGTATCCATAATGTGCGACATTACGTGTAGGTGTGCAAGTAGAGAAGTGTGTTGTGTAGAGTATAGTAGGTACTATAAATGTTATTAAATGCAGGATTCTCATAATGTTGACAAAAAAAGAACCTTCCCTATACACAATTTGAAAGCAAGGCTTGGAAAACTTTTCAAGGAACCAAGAGTATTGCGAGGCCATATTTTATATCCTGTATTTCATTTCGTGTATTCTATCGTAAGTTAGCAAAGATCCTCTTATCAATCATCTGCGAGTTGATCACCCTTGAGGCTTCAACACAATACCAGCTACTAACGATGCTACAACAGCTACGTGGGAACTGTACGAGCACAATGAAGATCTCATGAGTTTTTATTTGCCTTGCGTCGCTTTTTGCTGGAGGCTTTTTAATTTATGTCTGATTACACCACAGCAACACCACAGACAACAGAAGCATGATTACACTATGAGGCTTGAAGCTTGTTGATTTTTGTAAGGTTGCCTAACGACCGAGATAAGTGCGCAATACGTAGAAGTGTAAGTTTAAGTATCTCCTGGAATACGAAATAGAATTACACCTAGTGTCGGGCAAAAGTAATAAAAGCTTGATGTTAAAAATGAAATTAACCATTTAAAGGCCGCTGCATACATAACGTGCACGGGACGGGACGGGACGGGACGTGGAGTTTTGGAAACATCGTTTCATAGAAAATGTAAGCGACTGTGCATACGTCACGGAGCACGGACGGGACGGGAACGTGCCACGCGCGGAACGGGAAAAATATCGTCGGCGACGATGTTTAGCACGTCCCGTCCCGTACGTGCCCCGTCCCGTGCGTGATTCCGCTGCGTATGCACAGTCGCCCCGTTCGCTCCGGAGAGCTAAGTAGTGATGTTTGTGTATTTACCTACGAAGCAAAAATGGACGAATGGAAAAACTAATTGAGTGTGTACGATCATGAAAGTATTTAGACACCAAATATAAAAATTATCTGTGGCGTAAAATTGCAGTCGAACTATCACTCACTGAAAACCGGTCAGATTTATTTTATTAATTTATTGCATTCGTATCTCTACTTATATTTTAATATGTAATAATAATTACAGTTGAACTTTTTATGCTCAAATCAATAGGTATATAGTATCAAATTTGACGACCTCCCTGGCGCAGTGGTGAGCGCTGTGGTCTTATAACTGAGAGGTCTCGGGTTCGATTCCCGGCGGGGGCAATTTAGGAATTTATAATTTCTAAATTGTCTCTGGTCTGGTCTGGTGGGAGGCTTTGGCCGTGGCTAGTTACCACCCTACCGTCAAAGACGTGCCGCCAAGCGATTTAGCGTTTCGACACGATGGCGTGTAGAAACCGATTAGGGGTATGGGTTGTATTTACACTGCTATACCCCTTCCAAGTTAGCTCGCTACAATCTTAGAAAAATCCATCTTTCCTTGTTCACATCACTAGCACGTTAGTTCTGAGTTATTGCCACGTTGCGTATGCATTAAAAATTCCCGTCCGTGTTTACTAACCACGTCCGGGCCACGTCCGGGCCACGTCCCGTCCACGTCCCGTGCACGTTATGTATGCAGCGAGCTTAAGAGTAGGTAGGTACCTCAAGTGCAGTGCTACAAGCGGCGCCTTTGATACCTAACTAGTCTCTCAAATTGAAATTTTTGATTAATATAAAGCAAAAAAAAAAATAGTTTTGTGCCCTGTTTAAAAACTTTTTTCCAATGGTAGGTATCACAAACTTTCGTAGAGCGAAAAATTATTATATCTCTATTAACTACTATATGCCTAAAGACCCCGTATGATATTTTCAGTTTGAGCAGTAGATTTAGGTACATATTTTGTAAGTAATTATGTTCTTTACATCAAGAATTTTAAGAATAAGACAGATGAGTGCAATGTATACCTACCTCCTCGGAGAAAAATGATCAAAAAATTTTGGCCTATAATCCGAATTCACACATTGCCCGCCGTAGCCCTGGAAATCTTGAAAAGTTACTGGTAACGGGCAAGGTAGAAGGAAAAAGGCCAAGAGGACGTAGCCCTATGCGTTGGTCTGACCAGATCAGCACTGCACTCGGAACATCTTTCCACGCCGCTCTACATAACGCGGAAAATAGGACGAAGTGGAAGAACATCGTGTGGGAGAAGGTGATCCGTGCCAAGGGTTGCGACCCTCAGTAATGAGGATGATGATGCAAGGAGGAGGATAATCCGAAATTGAAAATCAATATTCTCATTTCGCAGATATTGAAACACTTCAAATGTAATCGTCAAAGAATGTAATCCGACAGAACCCAAAACGAACTAATGTTCACACTAGGTTCAAGTCATTAGAGTTGAATGTATTTAAATAGATGAGCATATTAGCAAACATGTGAAAAAAATGAAGTCATTACATTCTTTATTTACGGTCTAGGTATTTCTGTGGGAGAATATTTAAGAATGACAAATGTGAAATGTTGATTTAACAATAAGTACTTATAAAAAGAATTACTTATTACATTATAGAGTAGAAAATTCGTGCGAGTATTATAGGGAAAGATAATGCAAGTTACTTAGCCGGTTTCCGAAATCTTAAATTATGTGCATCAAAAATATCAATATTAACACTGCTTTCGACACAAAGTTGACAAAAACTTAAAATATAAAAGCTGATGAGGATTATCGTCTTAAGTTGGTTAAATCGAAACTTAACAGAGTGTAGCATTCACAATCTGTTGAAGCATTAATTAGTGACTTCTGGATACCAGCACAAATTAGCAAGAACTCTTCTCCATTTAATTCCTTAAGATACTAGGGCAATTTGTTCAAATTGTTCAATTTGCATAAATTATTATGTATTATAAGCCGCTGTAATAATGTTCCATATGTTCTTACTATCCAGGAGATGCAATTTCACTCTCTTTATTCTAAGAATAGTTAGTCTACGTAAAGTCTGTGCGTGTATAATAGTTAATGAGAATATTATTTTTTGATTGTTTGATAAGGCCTGATGTACAAGACGATTTAGTTAAGATTTAGTACTGCCTACTTCTATGTAACTTTCATTTGCTTGTAATTGGAATTTAATAACAGCAATAAAGTTAAAATTTACTCGTAGCTTATCAGATTCTCCTCTTAATTACCTACTTTGGGTAATGTTACGAGTACCTTACATATTGCCGCTGACTACAACGGTATTTAAAATTATCAGTATCATTAGGTAATTCTGTTGCTCAATAGGACGTACTTTAGCCTTTAGGTAATATTTTAAGAACTATCGTCTGTAGTTATCTAACTCTAACTCTTCGAAAACCGTAGCATCGCGTGAGGAATTCTGCCTGTGAAATCGATGTAGCATACATATGTCCTATATAGCCTGAGAGTTCCCTATAATAAATTGGTCTCAAAGATGGAACCCGTACTTGGCCTTGGCTTTGATAGACCATGACCTAAATAAACCCTTGAGATTCCGAGAGGAGATGTGATTCTGTGCCTAGTAGGCCGGCGGTGGGTTGATACGAGATAATAATACACTAGACTAGATATGACTAAAGTAAGTACCTAACTTTAGTCATATCTAGTCTAATCTAGTTTTACAAAATTGTATCGCAAAATGTAGCTGAATTCTTATTATGTACATTTTCTGCACTCCAGTTAGGAAAGCCAAGTATGTGATAGTAGACTTGGCTTGGAGTAATACTCTGCAAGAACACGCAAAGCGCGAAACATGTTCAACATGGACGTTAGATAGATACCATGCTATGGGGAGATAATAACACGTTGTCACGTACATAGGTTCGTGCCAAATATAGATAAATGGTGATCGTTAACGTGTTGTGCAACACAGCATATGAAATTACTCGCAAGTCGCAATCTGTGTCTTTAGGTTACAAAGGCGACATATGCGGCCAGGTATGATGATCATGATTTATGAGCAATGGTAATATATATAAAGCTTCTTTACACTACCACAGAATACTTAACTACTGTTTACATAATATCTTTAGGCTGTACACATAATTTATATTGCCTGCCATAATAAATTGACAACCACCTGGATTGCTAGATATAGGTGGCACAAGACGGATACTTAGAAGTCCATGCACGAGACCTTTGTCTAGCAGTGGATGTCTATCGGTTAAAAAAGAAGATGAAGAAGATGTTTATGTAACTTATGGTTCGTAAGTCAAAACCTGCCACCGGTTCAGAATCCAGATTCTGCTAAGAGCTAACAAAAAACTCAGCAGTCGCTCTTTTTAAACCCAACTATTACAGTATATGCCGTAATATGGCTGTAGCTATACGAGTATTATCTCGTTTTGCAATTTTATCATCAAAAGTTGACTTCGGCTTTATCGAAACATTTTTCAAATCAGTGAAATGACCAACTAAAAATTATTACGGAATCATGCTATAAAAGCGTAAAACATAAATGTTATATCCGGCAAGTGTCTTGGCACTTGGTAATGGGTACTTGCGACTAACAATAAGTAGGTGGTCGCGGCTCATAACGTTCATTACAGTGATTCAGTGTTATATAAGTAACATTCTCTTGCTCTTCTATGATACATTAGATATTTGTTCGACAGACATGCCGTTTATCTCGACGATGTGTTTGCGACATTTTTACTCCAACTTTAGGTTTTTGTGGCTGCCGCTCCTCAAAACAAAAACCTAAGAATAAATCAGTCTTTCAGGAATTCTCTATGTTTTTTGCCAGCGCCACTTGAACCACGCATACCATAACCACAGAAATGCCATGTGATAAACTGGAGAATTTCTCAAATAAACAAAAACTGTGGTCGTTCTGTGATCGTATCGTATGCTGTGAAAATACATATATTTTAAGTGAATGGTCATTCAAAGGGGTTCCTTCCTCATTAAGCTATTACTGAAGTGAGTAGTGTTACCATTAAATCTGTATTGTATAGTTCTAGACACATTAGATTCTAGCTGTGGCCCACTTTTTGTTATTTTGTAATAGATTGCTATTTTGGTTTTCACTAGAATAATAATTGTATTATTTTAGTGAAAAGTATTATATTCTTATATTTTACGAAATAAAGGTTCCAGTGTTTTGACTAGATTTGAAGTTTCAACGTAAATATTTTTTTTTGTGAAGTTTATGAATTGTTAAGTAACAATAAAGAAACGAAAGAAATAAGTATGTGAAATATATATTTTTTTAATTGACAGTAAATATATAAAATTTTTGTAGACTGTCATTTATCCTGCTGCGAATTCTTCCGGAGTCGGCATATGAGCGCGAACCCTGGCGCATCTGTCCTGGTCAATGTTGAGACTCTTGCGTTTACAAGCGATGTCTTTCTCTAGTTCACCTCGATACTTCATTAGCTCTGACCTAACCGCTTCTGCTTGTCTCAGCTTGTTCTGCAGGGACTCTGAAGATTCTTTTATAAATTTCGCCTCTGCCATTAAAGCGTACTGGGCCTCATCCCGACAGTTTTCAACATTAGGCCGTTCATAATTGCGACCGTGAAGTCTGGTCATAACACATTTATTCCTTTACTGTACGTTCCTTAATGCCTCTTTAAGTTGATCTATTAGATTTTCTATATCAGCTGTCTTCTGCAAATTTTCTTTTAAATTTTCTTCTAGTTTTTCACACATCTGTTCAGTCGCGTCTATCGTTTCCGCTAGTGCAGCGTTTGTTCTGTCTGCTTGAATTTTCATGTCTTGACTTCCCTTAACTATGGCTGTCATCAAATCTGCACGAAGTCTCGCAGACTTTTTCCTAATCTCTTCACAATTTCTAATGCTTTCTGAGCAAAAGTGTTCCCAATATTCTAGCGTGGTACCATTCTCTGGCCATCTTGCAACTCCAGGGTGAGCCAAGATTAAATTAGACTCTGGAGTCAATGAAGCATTCAGCTTGTCGAGCTTTAAAGATACAACCTTGTCACTCCAATCAAGCTCGATGGCGGCCTTTGCCGCTTTATTCATTTCCATTTGCGTTTCAACTTTAGCTAAAGTATTATTAAAAACTCTTCTTATTTCTCCCACAATAGCTACTTCTTTAATTAATTCCTGCTCTGCATCGTCCCTCACTAAATCTGGTTCATACCGACCCGTACGAAGCTCTAAGCATTCCCTAGATATCGCTTCTGGCAACATTAATATTCTACAAGCGCCTTTTAATCGCGCCCTGTTTTCATCTAATGTGGCGAGTTCCTCAGTGATTCTGTCTATTGTTAACTGAGCCTGTTCTTTCCAATATGACAAGTCTTTAATTCTACCATTTAAGCTTTTATTAGAATCATCGTGTTTTTTATCCATATTTTTAAAAGTATTTTCAATATCAAGCTTAGTCTGCTCTTCCAAGTTTTTCGCTTTATCGGTCGCTCGCGGAGTGAGGGTAAACTGATTATTCTTCCGCCATTCTCCGGTAGAATATCTGGTTATTGAATATTTATCGACAACTGGTCTTACGCCCGTCATGCCAGCTTGTGGAGACCAATCCAAATGACCTGCAGCCCAAGGTCCAATTGGTCCCATTCCAAGAATGTCTCCACTGGTACTGTCCGTAGGTTGGGGAAGATACTTAGGAGGCGCTCCAGGGGGGTACACCTTGGGTTCTGGTGGTACAATCCTTCCAGGTACATACGGTGAGGCATTAATATTTTCGGGCGCAACTAAGGCCGTAGTTTCTTGTTTTGTTTCTTCGTCATGTCCACGCGTTGTAGGACAGATATGTGGGCACGAATATTTACCATTATTTGTCGCCATATTGTCCTAAACTTTAAATATAACTATCGTTATACTAATATATTAAAAGAAAAATAAAGTAATAAAAAAAAGTCAATTCATGGTATTAAAATTATTTGGTGATACTAAAGTGACATCTAAATGTCAAACTTATAGACATTACTTGCGTTTTAATTCAAGGTTTTAATTTAAGAGGAGAATATAATCACTTCGTGTTTACGAGATCAGCAAGGCGACTTTATCAAACCTCCCCTATACAATTCAGTTGCGTTTTTCGCAAGATTTTTCGGTCTACACAATAGCGTTACACATTGAGATAGTTTTTCATACTTCTATTTTATCACGTCATTCATTATTATCATCGCGGTACTGTGTCACATAATTACGAAGGATTATAAGGCGCCCTAATGTAAAATGTATTATGATATCACAATATCGCAGTCTGATCGCATGACACACTGAGGCACCGATGAAGGGAAGATTGGGAGAGATGTTATACGTGGTTAGAGTTCTAGAGATACCCTTAGATAGCTAATAATCTTACTAGAGCTAGATTGCTTCTTACAAATGAAAATCCACAAAAATCTTTATTCAGTTTAGTTTATCAGAGAGCTTTTTATCAAAAAGCTTTTTTCAATTTATCAGTTATCACGCATGCAAGAATTAACTGTGGGATCGGTAAAGTCGGAGTTAATTGGTATCTAGTTATTATACTTACGGTTTGTTAGATCCCATAGCTGTGGCAGCACCATTTCGATTGTTTCCCACTCTCGTGGGATGGTAATGTAATGTTATTGTTTTTTGTAGAGAGCAATTTTTGCTGTACTTGGATCTAGATTCCGTGTTCTAACTAATCAACTATTTATTTGTTTTTATACGATGGGTTCTATTAAATGCTCGAAGGTTCTAACACAGTTTTGTTATTTAAACTGATCTAGATTATGCTTTAAATACTTAAAAAATAATATAAGCTGAGAGCATGGATTGGTTGATAGTTATATTCTTCCTACGCACTAGATTTGGAGTGCATTTTTAGGCAAAATAGATATTTTTCCTGAAGTATATGCCATCTCGACCGGACGGCGGCGTTACAATTTTTTTTTTTCATTGTTCTGTGACGGTATCGCCGCTCCTCAGACTATGGATTAGTTGTATTAATTTTAGTTGTGGTAGTGCAATTGCAAGCGATAGAGCCACAGGGTAGAGTCAAGGGTGCCCAACTGCCCAGGGAGTGCGGGAAGCTAACCCACGCAGGTAGCCGATCAGCGGTTGTGAGTTGCACGCGTTGTTGTTTAGTGATCAATTCTTTTTGATGTGCACTCCTATTTTCACAATTTTTTCTACTTAAATTATTTTTATTAGCTTTGCTGCAGTTTTGCTATCCAGGTAGACAGGGGTTGAAATCGCAATTGTGTTATGTAAACATTATACACTAGTGGTTCGCCCCGAACTGAGACCTCGCGATATCCCATAATTCCCAAAAGTTTTAATTATATATTGTAATAATTAACTTTTAACATTAGACGCAATAAAAAAAAATAGTTGACATAAAACTGTTTTACTGACACAGCGCCATCTGTTAGCATTATTGTGAAGCTATTAGCATTTAAAATTAAATAATTTCGTTTCTTTATAACATTTATCTAATTTTAGTATTTGTTGTTCAAGTACAGGATATAACTGAATTTTCAACCAAGTTTCACGTTTTAATATTCAGTAATTCTTGACATATGGCCCAAATTAAAATCTCCACTTTGAAAGCCCCCAATTTCGTCAATTTTAAGAGAAAAATTAAAAAAAAAATATTTTTGTACTCTGATCAAAGTCGTCTTTAAAAAAATATATTGCAAGTCTATGTAACGCAACAAACAAAATTTTACTTCAAACACGCTTCTATGAGAGCCCCCCTGAAATAAAGCTTTTTATATTTTTTTATACAATGTTCGGCTGAAGGCCATCAGTTTACATATTATATTTCAATTTGAAGTAATTAAGTTCAGTAATTCAGAAGTTATAGGGCTCTGACAGACATTTGGACGTACACACTTCTCTGTTCAGTACAGACAAGCGCCCTAGTTGACTCAGAGAACTCGCTTCGCTCGTTCAATCAGGGTCCGGACTCCGGATATAAGCCATAGCTCTCCAAATGAGGATGTTAGCTACGTTATTACCTTATATACCCCAGAGATTCTTCTGTATGAACTTCAATATAATTATGACATTTAAAATGTTTACAAAGTGTAAGTAGGTATTTCTAGAATAGCGACAAAGTATTATAATTTGTGAAATCACATCAAAATTCTCTAAGGAATTTAGCAAGGTATTCACGGTTTGTATTAAACTGATCAAATGTCATCCTCACATTCAATTCGCATCGGGGTTGCGCAACCAACACTTGCAGCGTTCGAGACAATAAACAGTGAAAGGTGTGGTTATTGGTAATACAATGATATTGGCACGTTACATGCCAGAGACGGAATTCGGTATTAATATTTATTAATGAATAATAAATTTACTATAATAATAATTTAGTAATTATCAGCAAAAAACCAACAATTTGATGCTCAATCAACTACAATGAAACTTAACAAACATCATGCACCATTAATTCAAAGAGTTAAAAAGCGGAACTAACACATATTTAAATCCAAATTACAGAATATGTAAGAAATCTCAATTTGAAGTAGCAAATGCAAATGACACATACATAATATGATTAATATCCAGCCAATTCTGAAGCTGATGGATAGTGGGACCGCACCATGCCACATCTATCGCGATCTATATTTAAAGTCTTTCTTTTCGACGCGATGTCCCTTTCCAAGGCAATTCTCTTTTTAAGCAAATCATTCCTTACTCGCTCTGCATTTTTCAATTGCCCTAGTAGAGACGTAACAGTCTCATGTATCTTCTTCACTTCCTCTATCAAACCCAGATGGGGCTGATCTCTCACAGCTTCTCCGTGAGGTCTCCAGTTGTTCCTGTTGTCTAGTCTAGTTTGGGCCAGTTTCATTGCAGCGTCCATTTTTCTAATAGAATCCTGCAAATTGGAAATCAACCCTTCTAAATCTGCAATCCTTTGCAAAGTAGTCCTAAGTGTCTCTTCTAACTTCGTGCAAAGTTCTTGAGTGAGTGCTACAGTTTCTGCCAAAGCCATGTCAGTCTTGTCTGCCTGATTACGCAACTTTCTGCCACCGTTTACCAAGATAGCATTAAGGCTGCCACGCAAATCGGCAGACTTTTGACGAGCAGCTTCACAATTTTGTACATTCTCTCTACAAAAGAACTCCCAGTATTCTAAAGGAGCCGAATATTCACTGAATCGAGTCGAACCGGGTCTAAACATAATTGTATTTGATTTTGTGTCCAGACTTAAGTTAGTAGCCTCCGTGTTATACGCCATAGTTTTATCACACCAATCATATTCTATTCTATGTTTTGCTGCTTTATTTATTGCCATTTGTTGTTCGATTTCATTAAGAGTATTCTTTAATGTCGCCCTAACTTCACTCACTAAGTTCATTTCTTTAATGAGTTCTTGCTCGGCTAAGTCTGCTACTAGGTCCGGTTGAAATCTATTTGAGCGAAGGTCTAGACATTCCTTAGATATCGATTCGGGTAACATTAGTACTCTAGAAGCTCCTTTTAAACGTTGCCTCTCTATTTCAAGCAACTCTACTTCTTCAGTAATGGCTTTGCAGGCTCGCTCAACTTCAACTTTCCATCTAAAAATATCTCTGGCTTTTTGCCTCAATCTTTTAAAGTTTTCACCTTGTTGTTTATCAACATTGCCAAAAGCCTGCATCATACTCGTCTTCGCGTTATACTCTAAGATATTTGATTCATTAATAACTTCAGGATCCAGAACATCTTCGTTATGTTTTCTCCATTCACTCAGGGAATATCTACTTATACTGTATTTGTTGACAGCAGGTCTGGTTCCCGTCATTCCTCCGAGAGGCGTCCAATCTACTTTTCCATCTGGCCCAGGCTTCAAGTTAGGAAGATATTCCTCACCCGATGGCTGAGGCCTAGCCGATTCGGATGCATCTTCAGGAGCACGAGGAGCAGTTGATTCAGCCGTCGGAGAGATTGCTGATTGCTCAGCAGCTTTTATTTCTTCTTGGGCTTTCTCTGGAGTTTTTGTAGCTTTTTTGAAAGCACCTATGTCTGTGCAAACTTTGGGACATTTGTCGTCTTCAGGAAAGGAACTCATCGCGTTTACGAAGTACTTTTTTCAAATAAAATACTGTCTAAAATAATAAATTAAATAACTAGGAAACTAACAAAATGAATACAATCACTACGAAATCAACACAACAAAAATTCCAATCTCAGAATATAAGAGATACAAATAAATGGAATTTAAAAATAAGCCAAAAATTGTCAGTTTAAAAATAGTTACTGTCAAACCATAGACTTACGATTTACGTGTCAAACCACTTTAGTAGGGCCTTATAACTAAACTTCCATGTGTTAAACTTAGGGTCAGGGAGGATTAAACCAATATACAACCTCCCTGATTGAAACTCATTTTGGTAAGACCATAGAGTATATACAAAGATTTATTATGCGTCCTAAGATTTAGGACTTACCCAAAATTAAGAATTGAGTACCTATTCCGATCAATAAGCATTGATAACCATAGTTATTGGAGGTGACCTCTTCAGCGTTTTGTACGCGTAGATATAGCGCGCCCCTGGATTCCATTTGGTCTGCAAACTAAGTGTCAAATTGCAGTTTTGATGCAGTTTTCGAGATAATTCTCTTTATTCTGCATGCAGATGCGCAAGGAATATACTACTCTCTACCGAGAACAAATGCGTACAGTCGACTTTGTACGAGACCTTAATTACAAATCTCTGTAAAAATAAACTAAGTAATGAAGTATTATAAAATTGTCCCGTAATAAAACAACACAAACGCAAAAGGCTAGGTTATAAGTAATTGTACTTATCAGTGAGTAAGTTATCACTCTCATTATTATTCTCTTTCCGGCGCGGACTGCGAAAACTTGCAATTTAGAATATCCGTTGATTTCTAAAGGCAACTGAGTATGAGTCGCACTGTTTCGCGATAGCTGCCCGCTTGCTGACCACTTTCTAAGTAATTTTGGTGTGGGCTTACACCAGAACTTGATTTCTCGCACGCGAAGTTGTTTTGCTTTTATATTTTTTATTTATGTCTAAATTCTCTAAATATACATGAATACTTTTAAGGTTTTTTATCTTCATCCTGGAACCGTTCTCTCAATCCAGAGTTGTACTAACCACTACCGCCTGTAGTTACTTACAGTACCGCCTGTACTCACACAAAATACCTAATTCATTTGCTCCGAGTTATAGATATAACTCATTCATTCCTATCCTATCCAATCCTATCCTATTTTTTTATAATATTATATATGCAAAAGTTTGGATGTATGTTTGTTATTCAATTACGCCACAACGACTGCACCGATTTGGCTGAAATTTTGGCACCGAAATAGATTACAGTCTGAAATAACACATAGGCTACTTTTTATCCTGGAAAATACGAGAATTCCCGCGGGAATTAAAAACCTTAATCCACGCAAACAAAGTCGTGGGAATCATCTAGCAAGTACCTAATAAACGTTTGAATCGGCGTAATTGTGAGTTACCCCTAATTGCAAAGGTTTGCATACAAAGTACGTATACAAATTGGCTGAAGCGTCATATTGTCTGATAAGCTCATTTGTTGGTTGGTAGGTTACGAATAATGACAATGACGAATAAAATTTTATGTCTAGCAATAGTTGTCGAGTTACGGCTTCATAGCAAAATTGATGTTAAAAATGAAAGTACCCAGTAACTTGCGTAACTACAGCAACAGCTAATGAATTTGTACTTATTGCCGCGGATGGGAAAGGGATATTGCTGCAACATCAATTTGCCAAACCGAAACAACAGTGATGATGAGATTATGCCTAACTTGTAGCACAGTGGGTCACTATGATAGAGTGTTGTTTTGAAGATCGTATTAACCATAAAGATATGAATTCGTACCTTTGATTTAATCTTTTATATCTGCTGCACACCCGAATAAGTATGTAGGCCTGTAATACTAACGACTGGAATTTGGGCCCCTCGGCTTCCGTTTTTCCATGTAACTACAAATAGGCATCTTCTGGGCAAGCTTGCTCCATCTTAGGTTGCATCTTCCCTTACCATCAGGTAAGATTACAGTCAAGTGCTATTACTATTTAAAAAAATGTGTTTGCAACTTACCGCAGAAGGGCTATAACCATACCATAACATTACTACATATTTACGGCTACAATCTTGTATCAATTACTTGTACGTAAACGTGTTGGGTATTTTGACATGCTTCGCATTTAGGTTTCTAAAACCATCCAAGGAATACAAGAAAGCATTGGGTACAACTTCAAACTGCTACAAACTTCTACAAATGATACTAAAAAGTAAAAGCCACATGTCAGTGGTGACCTCATTGCTCAGAGACCGCTAGACGACCGGAAAAATGCGTACGCGTTACTTATAACCTACAAACCTACGTGTGATAATCGAGTTAATAGCAGCACAAAGAAGTAGTTGTTTACTAAAAAGAGCATTTCCAAAATATGAGTAGGTGAATAACGGCAGTAATTGAACCTAAGCTTAATTGACTTATGACGCTAATTGATCTATATGTTTCTGACCAATGGCGCTAAAAAATGGACACTAACGAGCGGCGTGAAGCCTGATCCACAAAGAAATCAGAAGGATAAGATCTGACTCAAGAGAACCAAGGAGACTTACACAGCCTAACACTGAAGTAGAAATGGGCAGAACATGCTTGACGTAGGACTTAGGAGCGATAGCCGCTAGAACTGAGTTGGCTGAGGACCGGGTGCGGTGGCACTCATGAGGGAATGTACTTTGTCCAAAAGATATCCACCGGCACATGTAAACTACTAAATTTACTCTGTAAATTCATAGGACAGGAAATATTTTGAATTCAAATAACACGATTAGTATTAATTTTGAAAATTCTCAGCAAATCTTTGGTCTGATCTTTCAAAACTACGGACTGGTGTGTGATCACAGATAATATAAATAAATAAATAGTCTTTTAAATAATAAATCTCTTTGGACTTCAAAAACTAATTTTTATTTTCTGACTTAAGTACAAGAACTTGCTCTGGTGTAGCAGATTTCCATAAATAAGACTTCACGAGCAAGAGCTGACCCGTCTACTTAGCTGGTCGCAACTATGAAATTTTTCATCAGAA
Organism: Hipparchia semele; assembly: GCA_933228805.2. Classification (NCBI taxonomy): domain Eukaryota; kingdom Metazoa; phylum Arthropoda; class Insecta; order Lepidoptera; family Nymphalidae; genus Hipparchia; species Hipparchia semele. Next base: position 15,504,387 of record OW121715.1, on the reverse strand, counting down.
CCTATATTATCAGGTTTGTATGTTGCAGTTACTGGAACCTTTTACTGGCAGTGAGGAACTAAAACAAATTCAATAAGAGTACAATACTTAGCAAAGACACCGACAGGCCATTACGTGATGCCATGCTTTTCATCAACGGTAGCGATGACTTATGACCCGGCAAATCGATTTCCCACGATCGTCAGTTTTACAGTAAGTAACTGTTGCTGTACTATAACTGACAGTTAGCAGCTCAGTTCGTTAAAAAACTCGGCACGAACAGACATCATGAAACATTTAAATATTCGAAGTGCTAAGGGAATGTTAATTGGTTTTATCTTTTATTTATCGAATCAACTTAGCGACATGTTGGAAAAATAGGATTAAACAATTAACGAGTATTTAGGTCATAGGTATTAGTGGCTGGTGCCTGGTGGCTATAGTCAATTATAAGTAACATAATTTTAATTTTCTATATGATTTCAAAGGAAGGGTCGAGCGTGTCTGCCATACGAGTCTATTTCCAAGGAAAACGTTCTGACTTCTGATAGCTTTTGTATTGAAAATCTGTGCAACGTCGAAATTATCGTTTACTTGCCGATTGTGACATAGGCCCCTAGACCTAGTAAAAGTAGTTGAGAAAGACTGGCGTAAGTAAAACAAGGTAAAAGACCTTACAATCATCGTGAAATGCTTTCTTAAAATGTAATGTATTATTTCTTTTTGAATGCGTGATGAGATACTTAGAAACTTCTTTATTCAAAGAATGCAAATTAAGCGTTTTCATAATACATAAGTGTATTTCTTGAACTTAAAGAGTCGGAATTCTTTCGCAAGGTAGAACAGAACACACCTGCCCGTAACTAGGGCTGTTCGATTGAGAAACGAGAATTTAAGAGAATATTGAAATGTCAAAGCTTTAGTTAGACCCACAAGGTTAGACCTATCAAAAATCTGACGTTTCTAAACTTAAATATTTATAGGAAATAGGAAATGCTAAACTGAATGCAAATTCTTTAACAAATTAATTACCAACATCGCAATTTTTTATGTTTTGAAAATTCAAAATTAAACCTGAAAAACTGAATCTACCTAAAAAATTGTATAAGTACTAAAATGTTAGATAGAAATGAGTTTGAAAGTTCATCTGTATTATTAACCATTAGAGTTGTAGGGTGCTCGATAATTATGCGAAATCGTTACATGCAAGTCTGAAGGCTACGATGATAAACTCCGCTATTTTTGTTGGCTTGCATTTTGTTAGCCCTGCTCACGCCGGATGCATAAGGCAACACCTGTCTAGCGCAGGAATAACTAGCGGCCACCGCTATTGCCTCATTTCTGCACTTTCAGGACGAAGCCGATTAAATTATAGCGTAGTCCGATCAATTCGTAGCTCACAAAACTAGCGACGACACAAGATAGAGCATTACAACTAGAATATGATTTGGCGAATCATCAAACTATGATCTTTACTTTGAATTTAACAGATTGCAATCGAAAGGTTCCTTGTAATCCAACCAATCCATGAAGGTGACACGACAGCTGTTCGCGAACTACGTACCAATAATCTTCAATTTTAACATGCTTACGGCAAATTCGACCCTAAATTGTAATATGATGGACATTGCATATCAAAATACATCAATCAACAGTTCCGTAATGCAGATATTTGACGAAACAATAACTATATCTTGGAAATGTGGGATAATATGAGCATCTGGGTATACTCTGTGAGTCTTTATGTAGAAGCTGATATGGTTGAAAAATTGAAAATCAAATAAAGAAATAAGAAATTCAAAATTCAAATTTCACTTCATTCGAAGGCCAACCTGTGGCTCTTATGACAAATCGAAACTCTAGCAAGAATCAAGAACATTACCATAACGACTAGAGTCATTTGGAAATTTCCGTTTAGTAATGTGGTCTAGTGAATATGGTGGTGGTTAGATTATTTCGTACTTAATTATTAGTTAACAAATAGAACTGTTATGAATCTTTTTTTAACGAGTCCTGTCTGTTTAGACATTATCAAAGACGGAACAATTTAAGGCTTGGTCGTTGGTATGCGCAGTTTACACGCTATTTATAAGCGTGATTAAATTGGCGTCAATAGGTCAAATGTTACGCTCAAGGAATTCCTTTTTCATATTTGCTAGAATTAAGATTTAAGACCTAAGATGGCAACTATAGGTTTTTGTGGGAAAATCGTACCAAGTTTATATGATTTTCTGTATTTTAATCTAAATATCTAGGAATTTCTTACAGAATGAGAATATATTGCTCCTGTACTTGATGCGAACTTTTTGATTCCAGCTCCGAAAGCACACCCGCTGCGTAGGTAATTGTGCAGTAATGTACTGGGAGATCAGGAAGGTCAATATGAAGGCTTCTTGGGATAAAGGCATCATTTGACTGTCGGCGTGTGTTAAATTATAAAATTCATTAGAGTTGTATATTTTTCGATTGTCTCGATTCAGGATCGACAATGCAAATGCAAGGTCAGTTCCAAGTTCCGACAGACTATAACTTTCACTTTTGTGTCAAACTGATAACTGGACAAAAAAGCAAACCAATATCTGCAGAATCATATTGATTTTTATTGATTGATACTGATTCCATAATGAAGTAGGTAGTTCATTTTGGAGAATATACCGTTTAAAGTATGTACCTACTTAGTTTTTGTCGTCAACCTGGTAAGGTCATCTTGTTATGCTAGAGACTGGAAATGACCAAAAACAAGAAAATCTCCTTAAAATAGATAAATAATCAAGATAATTTTGCTTGAAGAGATTTAGGTAGGCAGGTAGGTAAATAGGTACGTTTCGTTTACGTTATCCATAACAAGCGCCTCCAGCATATCAACTTACCAGAAAGGAGCTGCAACCATCCGCAGATGTGGAACACTGTCGTCGATTGACAGAAGAAAAACAACAGCATGGCACAAATAGTAAACAAGGCCAGCGCGACGGCGGCACCCACCAGCACCGTCGCCACTTTGAACACAAAGCCGTTTATCGACATGAATTCGTCCAGTTTGCCTTTACACTCCTCCACGGTCTCGTCCGCCTGGCAGACCTGCCACAAACCGAACTTCCTCGGGTACTCCGTCTCCAGGTCTCCGATCCATTCCGGAGTCACAAAGGCCACAACGCTTATAATCGCGTAGCAAATCGTGAATATAGCCCAAAGCACACCAATCGCTTTCGAATTACGGACGTAGTTCGTAGCGTATAAATGTGAGGAGTCCACGTATTCGATTTTTGAACCCATTTTGGTTGAACACACGTAAAGTTAACTATTGACACATTTTTATGAATAAAAACTGGCTAGTATTTTTTGTGGAATACTTTACGCACAGACCTATCAATGAACTACTACAAGACACGAGTAACACATCACTGAAAGCAACAAAGCACCGCCGCACATCCTCTCGCTGCGCGCCATTCGACTGAGTGAGCTAAGTGGGGATAAGTACTTACTTAACTAAAGCTCGTTTATTAGTATTACTTACCTGTCAGGAGATCAGGAGATCGTAAATAAAAGAATTTTAAGTGGTTATTTAACTGTGTACTTTTCGGATTATTGGAGACTAGCTTTTGTTCGCAACATTCTCGATTTAAAAATATGAAGTAATAGAGTAAAGTAGTTAAAGTAGGTTCATATTATTTATGGCTAGGCCACGAACACTGATATTGGCTATTATAGGTCTTTCTTTACTCTGTGCTATGGCACTCTTCGGGTCCTCAAATTACTCTGTGGACTTTATACAGCATATTTTACATGAATATATTAAATGTATTCTTACCTACCATAATATTTTATATAAATCTCGTGGTTCTGTAGCGGCGTGATTGAAGGACAAACCTATACTTACCTAGGTACCTACCTATTTTAATGTACATTGTGTACATAGGTACTCTGTGGGACAAACCCATTAACCAACAAATGGACTGAAAAATAAAACAACAATTACTATTGTTGTTTTATTTTTACTGAAAAATATTAATTTTTCTTTCTCTGATTCGTTTAAAAGTTTTATTATAGTGTAGAAAAGATTTATGCGTATAAAAAAACGTAAGTACGAATGAGAATGTCATCGCTTTCTTGACAAGAGCAATATCGTAAAAGGATTGCCTAAAACTAATTGCTACAATGTGATGATCGCAATCACTTCTGACTGGCCAAGGTTCTTTGTCTATTGGCTAAAATGGATTGTTGCAGCAAGATTGCCACAAATTCAGCCAATCACCATAATAGAGACAGTAGCAAAGATCGATCTTTTCCGCAATTGACCAGCCGCTGACATTGACAAATTGACGTTTTGTAATTTTTGCTTGCGGTTGTGTGTTGTGATGTGTACAAAATGCAAAATCATAATAATTTCATTACTTAATTATTTTCCTTTTTCTAATTTTTCGTAGTAATATTTGACTGACTTGTGCCGGAATAATGTGAGACTCCAAAATCGTTATCTTGCCTTCTTATCGGTTAAATTCAATAAATATGTCGGTCAGGGATAAGTGGGTACGCCGGTTTTCTGTTGACGAAACTGCAAAACACAAAAATGGCTTCACTCTGTACAAGATCACGTCCGTTGTAAGTATTTAATTAAAAACGATATTCTCATTAACTAGCGATGTCCCAATAAGTCTTCTAAAATAAGAAATCCTAAGTGACCCACCCGGCTACAATCCATTGCATAGAAGCTTAACAACTTTTGTGCATTAAATGCAATTAAGTTAACACACAATATGATATAGACAGTATCAACTCACAAAAAAAAACACAAAAGCCCTACCTAAAGCCGTCTCCAACCGCCCCTATAACGGCCCCTGTCCTCACATCTAACCTATTTAACCACAACACGTCAGACAAACCACCATCTGTACGTGAGGGTACCTATCAAACATATCTAAGTAGGTATTTAATCAAATACACTCATCTAAACCTACGGGTAATATATATTAGATTAGGGCGTGATTGCTATCACCACCCGTCAATCAAATACCACGACCTAGACGCGGGAGCATCCAATAGCCGTATGAGTCTCTGGAAGAGACTGAATTAATAACGTCTAAAGCGCTGTATTTATACTAACGGCGCGGTGCCAGACCGGCGCCTACGTCGTCAACAAAGTCAACTACCTACTACTAATTTTATCAAACCACCTTCAATACCTACATTAATCTTTACTATCTCAATATATCGCTAACACGGCCATCCTACATGGTGACCGCCCCGGGCACACCACGAGTCTCATCAATCATTCTACACTCATCGGAATATTTCATCATGCGACCCCAGAATTCAATCAACATGACCATCCCACCTAAGGGAACTAGCCAAACTTAGGAGACAGATGTGTCATCGTTGAAAGTTGGTGAAAACTGTCCATCATGCGACCCCGGAACTCATTCAACATGACCATCCCACCTAAGGGAACTTGCCAAACTTAGGAGACAGATGTGTCATATTGAAAACCACTTGCACTTAAAGAACATTTAGCTCACTTAAGTGTTCGTTCTCAAGCTCGGGCGCTCGCAATCCAATGTGACGTTCTTCATTCAAATTCATTTATTCATTACTTAAACTGTGCAACACAAAATGTCAATGTCCATGATGCAATATTCCTCATCAACCCTTTTCTTTTTTTTTTTTTTTATCACTGCTCGGTCTAACCTGACTTTATCTAGTGATCCAAATAAGCAATTTCTCACGTTTTAATTTGACTGATTTTAAACTGACAAAAACTTTATTTGGACAATAATAATTGAACTGTGAACGTGTTCATACCACTTCTGATATAAACTCATAAAAAAAAACGCTAGAACCCTACCTAAAGCCGTCTCCAACCGCCCCTATAACGGCCCCTGTCCTCACATCTAACCTATTTAACCACAACACGTCAGACAAACCACCATCTGTACGTGAGGGTACCTATCAAACATATCTAAGTAGGTATTTAATCAAATACACTCATCTAAACCTACGGGTAATATATATTAGATTAGGGCGTGATTGCTATCACCACCCGTCAATCAAATACCACGACCTAGACGCGGGAGCATCCAATAGCCGTATGAGTCTCTGGAAGAGACTGAATTAATAACGTCTAAAGCGCTGTATTTATACTAACGGCGCGGTGCCAGACCGGCGCCTACGTCGTCAACAAAGTCAAACTACCTACTACTAATTTTATCAAACCACCTTCAATACCTACATTAATCTTTACTATCTCAATATATCGCTAACAACAGTTGTTCACATTTAACTTTCAAGAATGAAAATAGAATCATAAGTGAATTCACATACAACAGTAATAGAATAATAACACATAATAAATTATCTCTAAATAAAGAAATTGTACCTAGATCTAAATGTAGCTGAGTACAATGCTTGGCCGGAAAATGGATAAGTAGATAGTTAACATCACATGGTCAGCTCGCAACCACCATGTATTAAGATGCTCAACTATAACTTACAATTTCTCCAATTTCCTGATGGCTTTAAATTTATGGAATGATTTTTATTATTAATATGTATATGATTCTTCTAAACTCTTTTTACACACTTCTCTTCTCGCACACTTCTCTTGCACACCTACACATGTAAAGGTGGACTGGGAGAAATTGCTTTAGTATTAAGTCTGTCTTTAATAAATTAAAACCACTATTACAAATTACAAATAACTATAACATAATATCAGTTGGTGATAGATTAATGTGCCAATTAATGATTATCTCAAATTTTTTCTTTATTTGGTTTTTAGTTTTAAATCAAAATTTTTGCTGCTAGTTTAGCTTATTAATGTTGTATCATTAGATAGGTACATTGCACAATATTATAAAATTTAGTTGTTGGTATAGCAATACAATACAATACATAATTGGCCATTGTTCTACCATTTGGTTAATTAATTTAAAAAATTGCACTTTTTGTAACAAACAATTGCAACTTTTGAGAAGTGAAAGGCAAATTAGCACTTAGATTTTACTACTAATAAAAAAAAGAAGCTTTTAAAGCCAAAAAAACTAAAGTTGTGGTTGGTGTTGTAGCTGTTCCCGCTGGGCAGCCCGGAGGCGGTGACGGTGGTGTCGGTGTGGAAGCGCTACAGCGACGCGCAGCGCCTGCACCGCGCCATGCGCGCGCTGCACGCCGGCCTGCAGCTGCGCGGCGCCTGCCCGCCGCTGCCCAAGACCAGCTACTTCAAGAGGTTCAACCCGGAGGTCGTTGATCTGCCCTGTTCTATGAGGCACTGTCCATGTACACGCTAGACACTGTATCTGGTGTTGGATACTTCGATCACAGAAAATAAATAAGGATACCGCATGTCAGTCCGATTTGTGTAACCACCGAGTGCACTTACTTAGTAAGATCATTTTGCCAGCTAGGTTGATAAAAGTGGAGACGGCTTCTTTAGAATTATTATATATTTACTCATCCTTAAAAACGATTTGCAAAGTCTTCTTTTAGATAAGTGAACAGTTTGAATAAAGTCAACAATATAATACCAGAATAAATATTAATAAATGATTTTTTGAAATTTTTTGATTATATATATATTTTATATATATTTTTTTCGCTGTTAACCGCATTGTTAGGAGGACGAAAATAATAAAAGAGCTAAGTTTTCAATAGTTAGTATGATTTTCCTTTAGATTTCCTCAATCTGCAGAGGCGAGAAAGTGGATTAATGCTGTACTTTTTACGAAAGATCCGGGTTAAAGACCATCAAATTATTCTTATTATGCTTTTTATTTGATGTTCTATTTTTAGTTGGATTAGTGTAAAATAAAAAATATTTCATTTTTTTTTCATTTATTTTAATATACTAAAAATAATATAGTGCTATTATACTGAATATTATAAGTAAAAACTTTGGATGGGTATAATGCGGTGCTGAATTACAAAGTTGTAAATAATATGTTTTATTTTAAAGTACACTTGCTTAAATTTTAATGCGCATTATTGAATTACATTAATTATTGAAAATTTTGAAGTTAAATTTTTACTGGCATTAGGAGACTATAAAATGAACATAAACGTGAATTACGTGTCAGAACGCATAAGATTTACATAGTCATGAAATGCAATAAAAAATATTTAATAATTTAATTATAAAATTAAAAAGCCGCTATCTGTAGTTTTGAGCCGGGAGTCGGGACAGCATGTGTCACGATAACATAAGTCAAGAACAATGAAGCATTTGAATAATTGTTGAAGTATGAAGTACTGAATCCTTATTTTTTCTTCTGTGATCGAAGGTTGGATACAAGCCATCATTGAATATTTAACTTTCAATCAACAAACAACAGCCCCGATGTAAACACTTTTTGTGTCCACTTGAATATTTATTTGGTACAAGCAACTAGACACTAAAAGTCGTCAGTTTACCCATAGCATTATTTACCCATACAATTTGTACGAGTTGCACAGAGTCACTTCTGTCACACATTGCATCAATTCACTGATCACAATGACCTCTAATTGGATGAATTTATTGCATTTTTGCTGCATCAAATGAATTTTAGCCAATAGTGGGAGAGTATCAGCAAATTCATTTGATTCAGTCATTGCGATTGTTTCACTGTTGCAATCAATTTTAAAGAATAGCACTACTAATACCAAATACCTATTCCATTATGGTTTTACTTGTTGTAGGTAATAGAAGAAAGGGCAAAGACAATCAAAGCTTTGCTGGAGTTTGTGGCCGAGCACAGACTGTTGTTCACAAGCACAGATTTCGTTAATTTTCTACAGGTCAGTGTTAAACAAAACTTTATAGGGCGCGAAGAAGGGAAGTCCATGATTAATTTAATGAGAAATAAAAAAAACAGGGGATACCTATGCATATCAAAGTGAATTAAAAGTGTTTTTTTTTTTAAAAGAATATCAGCCAAGCTGAACTTGACTTATATTCTCCTCTCCAAACAAGCGAAAAGCTCGTGTCACGAGTGGTTACGATACTAGTGCAACGGGTGGGGCTCGAACCTTGAATCTTTCAATTTTCAGTCCAGGCCTTTAACCATTAGGCTTTTGAGGTTTCAAACTTTACGTGTATAGTTAATGGTATATGGTTGAGCGAAGCAACGAGGCTGGATCATGCATCATGCTCGTGAACGGGTGCCACCAACGGGAATGGGTCTACTTTCTGTCTACTCATCTTAACATGCATTGGATTGTATTTGTATTGTATTGGACTTAGGAAACTTCATCATGGAAGCATTGTATATGTATATAGCATAGTTTCATTACCCATTCTAAAATTTTTTTTATTTTTTTTGAAAAGAGCAACCGCCGAGTTTATTCCTAGCCAGCTTCTCGAGAGGCTCTTCTCGGCAGGAAAGGCATTCCGAACCAGTGCTGCCCTCCTTACGAAAAGTGCAATAACTCGGGTTTTGGGCCTCATAGACTTTTAGCCTAACGCACATATAAATAGAGTTGAAAGTCTGTGAGGCCCAAAACCTGAGTTATTGCACTTTTCGTAAGGAGGGCAGCGTGGTAGATTCATTGACGATTCAAAGGCGTTTGTAAAAGTTTATTTGAATAAAAAAAAATATATTTCTATTCTTTTCTATAATGTTTCAGACGGGCTACCCGTGTCCGGCGGGCGCGGCGGGCGGGCTCATCAACGCGATCCGCTCGTCGCTGCACCTGCCCATCGAGGACGCGCCGCCGCTCGAGTACCAGACCGAAGACGACGAGCCCCGCACGCCTAGCGGTGAGTACACTTTGTTTTTTATATAAATAGCGGGCAAAAAAGCTGGCGGGTCACCTGATGTAAAGTGATTACCGCCGCCCATGAACACTTGTAGTACCAGAGGCACCACCGATGCGTTGCCGGCTTTCGTTATTTCACTTCCTATTCTCTATTTCAATTAATTCAGTATGGTATGGTATATTTCCTTATTTTTAGTACTTACTAATTTTACGCTCCCTGTTTACAGCGCAAATGCCGCAATCTCCCCACCGCCCCGCAGACAACCAACCGGCCATAGAGAACATAGACGTATCCCAAATACCAATATACGAGGCGGCCGATGTTGAAATCCGGGAATCCCCGAAGACAACGGAACAGTTGTCCAACAGCAACAGCTTAGAATCTCTGAATTCCCTAGAGAGCTTGGGGAGTGATCTATTCGACGAATTAAACAAAGTCACCATAGATAGTAAAAAGACATTTGTCAAGAGGAACGTGCTGCCGGATTTGATCAACTTCGACGCGCCCTCGACTTCTAAATTTGAGGACTATCATACGATGCGGAACATGGATACCGACACTGTATCCCTGGATTCCTCGGTCGACCCCTCGAGTTCCACGTGCGAGGAGTCTCGCGGGGGCGGTTCGCGGGTGTCGCTGTACAGCAGGCGCAGTGCGCTGTCCCTGTCTAACGCGGGGAGCGCGACGAGGACGGAGGACAGCTACATCTTCGAGGCGGGCTACCTGCTGAACCTGGCGGCGCGCTGCGAGGACGCGGGCGACTACCACAGGGCCTTCGAGTGCTACAAGTCCGGCATTGAGAAGATGCTGATCGGTGTTCAGAGTGAGTTTTTTTTTCTTTTAAAAAAAAAGAATATTAGCCAAGCTGAAGTTGACTAATATCCTCTTATCCCCTCCCAATAAGCGAAAAGCTTGTGCTAGGAGTGGGTACGACAATAGTGCAACGGGTGGGATTAGAACCTGCGACCATTCTGTTTTCAGTCCGCAACCTTTAACCTTTGGGCTATTGAGGCTTTACTGTTTGTATTAAACTAGTCAATGCCCGCGGTTTCGCTCGCGTGGATTTAGTTTTTAAAATCCCGCGGGAGCTGTTTGATTTTCCGGGATAAAAAGTAGAACATGTCACTCTCCCGGTCCTCAACTATACCCATGCAAAAAATCACGTCGATCCGTTGCTTTGTTGCGGTTAATATTAGCAAAGATTCAAATTCAAAGTTATTTATTTGTTGATTTGTTTTTCTTGCTGGGCTGATCTTCTGACATGAACCACTATGGTCTGTTGTCTGTGATACTCCTTCTGGTTGTCACTCACTCCAGAAGCGTAGCAGGCCACCCAAGTTGCTGAGAACTTCTCGAAGTGAGGCTGGGGATCTATTTATTTATTTATTTATTTATTTACTGTCCAGAACATGGTATATTATAACCCAGGTGGTTTTTGCGTTGCTCTACCAAGCCCGTCTTATGATGAGTCAAAATTCTGCCATAATATTATATAATTATTATATTCTTACTTCTTTGTATTATAAATGCTAAAGTGTGTTTGTTTTCTCTGTGAATTCCTTTTTAGAATGTATGTACAAGGAAAAAATGAGTTTTCCTTGTATATTCGAAGAAGATTTCGAAATTAACTAAGTGCATTATGAAATTCGCCCCCTTGATTCTCCCCTAGTTTGGTAGATTATAGCAAAATAAGTTTGCCGTTTCTTATTACGCCCGCTTGTATTTAATATGCTATGGTATTTAATAAAATTTAGACTTCATAGAAGATAAAAACGACTGGAAAATCTAACATTGCACAAGATTGGGAAAATATCAAATTGTGTACTTATCTATCTTTACTTTGTTTTATGACATAAAAATTAACTACCTAGGAACTTGAGTACCTATTTAATTTTAATGATATTTATTATGTTTAATGACATTGCATAACTATTTTGATTTACTCAATTTTTGTTATTATTATTTTATTTTGACCTTTGTCATAAGTAGTACCTACTTTTTATGAAGATAAATTAATTTATTTTTAGTATTTTATATGTGGTAGATTTTGCATTTTTTATTTTGTGCGATTCCTTTTTATTTAATTTGTGTAACATTTTTGACATTTGTAAGCACTTTTGTAAGTCAGAATCGAAGAAAATAAACAAAGTGTGTAGGTATGATTTGATTGATTTCGGCTATGGCTACATTTACACTAAAGCTTCAAGGGGCGGACCAATAAATTCCTGAAAAGCCGGCAACGCATTGGTGGTGCCTCTGGTACTACAAAGTGTTCATGGGCGGCGGTAATCACTTACCATCAGGTGACCCGCCTGCTCGTTTTCCCGCTTTTTATATAAAAAAAAGCTCAACACACAACGTCACACGTCAAATATGTCGCTACCGTACTTGACCCAGTCGATAAGCGCTGAATGGCCGTCGATAAGATATACAATCTATCAAAACATTTATCTCGAACATTTCTACTTCAGAGTTCCCCTCAGTCGCTTGTGTCGCGTGTTTGTACACATTAGCCATGGATTTCTTGCATATGTTCGGCTATCTACAAGAATATAATCGAGGTGATTGTGAGTGGAACAAGACTTAATTTCAATTCATTTATTATGTTACTAAAATGTGTCGATTATACACTAATGCCTTAACAATTTGATACGATACTTTGATTGAAACAATTAGTAAATTGCATCTAACAACATTATTAATAAATTGATATTAATATTTATGTTGGTTGTGTCATTCATCTAAAAAGGTTGCTTTGGACAAAACGCTGCAAGTTATTTTTTTGATCTTTTTCCAAAAAAATTCAAGAATTTCGTTATATGGTATTTTGTTTTTGACTGAGGTTCTTCAAAAAATTGATCTGTGTTAAACTGTCTACAAAACATAATATTATGTGCTGATGGAAATGGTCATTCCCTCCAATTAACCTTCGTTGTAGGTACGTTTAATTTAGAATTTTAAATATTTTGGCTCAAACTAAATTTTTCTTCTTCCGGCACTCTCTTGCCCACTTTGGCCGATCTTGTGCATCTGATATTTTCAGTTTATTGACGGTATATCGGCGGCGCCGTTCAGACATCTGTTACCGATGTTACTTTGTGGTTTCTGTGCTAAATCACTCCATATGATTCGAAGGTCTTGCTCGTGTCTCGCTAAAGCCGGCCACGTATAATTACCATACAACAGCACAAGTTAAGTTCGGTACTTATCCGTGGTCCTACGGTAGACCACGCGAGATCTTTATTGCTCGTGGTACTCGAGTCAAATGATGGTGTTCTAATTATTCGTAGCGGACACGGACCAACAGCGGCGCGCGCTGATCAAGGAGAAAACCAACAAATACCTGGCGTACGCCGAGGCCATCTACACCAACCATCTCAGCAACGTCGACCAGAGCGTGAGTCGACACTGTAACTTGTTGATTGATGCATTTTTGATCAAATTTCCAAGGTAGGTGATCAAGTCGCACATGATGTTAAAATAACAACTGCGCAAGACGACCCCCCGCGCACCACTGACAACTTGTACTACTGCCTTCTAGATTTAAACTGGTTTTAGTTTTACTATTCTTTACTATTTACCACTGTTTTTTTATCTCCTAGTTAGACTTTATAGTCTACGCAGAAAACTCAAACACTGTCGGTTAGGTTATGTTGAAACAGCTACCATACAACGCAGGAGTCGAGCGAGCGTGCCGGGCGGCGGCCGGCGAGTGCTACAACCGAATTATAGGCGTTGTTTATGACTGTTTTACTATTCACTCACTAGATGGCGCCACTAGGACCTTGCAACTCGCTATTTCCTACTGGTGCTCGTTTTATATAGTGAATTTGTATTTTTCTTCATAAAAGTTTATTGAAGTGATGTGCAGTGTTTTTATTAGTGTACAGGCGTTGACCAAAGGAGATTAACGTTATTTTAACATCTCGGGTGAAACCTTAAGGATTTGATCAACTCTCTATTGTTGTCGTACCCCTGCTACACAGTACACATGCAGCAGTAGAACACGGCGATTATCAGCCGTACCGGTGTTGCAGCTGCTGCGCTCGCGCGACGAGGACGCGCCGCGCCTGCACTGCGGCATCCCGCTGTCGATGCTGCGCCGGCCGCACGACGAGCTGGCGCTGTACCGCGTGCTGGCCGTGCTGGGCCCCGCCGTGATGCTGGTGCTGCACCGGAACGACCACGCCTGCTACGCCATGAAGGTGAGGCCTGTTGCAGCTGTCGCGCCGCGCCTGCACTGCGGCATCCCGCTGTCGATGCTGCGCCGGCCGCACGACGAGCTGGCGCTGTACCGCGTGCTGGCCGTGCTGGGCCCCGCCGTGATGCTGGTGCTGCACCGGAACGACCACGCCTGCTACGCCATGAAGGTGAGGCCTGTTGCAGCTGTCGCGCCGCGCCTGCACTGCGGCATCCCGCTGTCGATGCTGCGCCGGCCGCACGACGAGCTGGCGCTGTACCGCGTGCTGGCCGTGCTGGGCCCCGCCGTGATGCTGGTGCTGCACCGGAACGACCACGCCTGCTACGCCATGAAGGTGCGGCAGTTGCACGCGTGGCGATGGTCACTCTAGTTTTTATCGGACTATAGTAAAGCCAAAAGGAATGGTTATGATTTTTGCTGTCTATGTATGTATGTGACTATTTACAAATATTCTACAGTGGCACCTTAGCTCCTGAGCCAATTTCGATGAATCAGTTGTCAATCGATTTGTTATTGGTATCCGCTTGACATAGGCTACATTTTCCTCGAACAATATAATGTGAGGGACGTCATAGTCACTTTAGTACTCCAAAGACCATCGGTTCTTCGAACTAGCTGTAAAATCATAGATATTTCACTTATTTCGTAGTACGATGTAATAATTTTATTGTAAAGTGCTAATCGATACAGGCCGATACTAACACCGTGATTTACCGTAACCATATTCGGTCGTTTCCAGGTTATCCAAAAAATACCAAACAATCTGACAGAGTTCGACAATTACTTCCAACAGAGGAGCAACGAAACCCGACAGCCCATACTGCCGACCGTCATCCCGTACATGGTGCCCCTGCACGCTTACGTCGAAACCGAACACCTGCTGTTCCTCATCCTGGCCTACGCGCCGGGCGAGCGGCTCTTCGACTACATCAAGAACTACGCCAAGTCCGTCCCCAACACACCGGCCCGGGAACTCAATCTAGAGAACGTTTTCGCCGAACCCAAGAAAAACAAAATCGATATTCAAAACGATAACGAATCAATCGATGTTACAGACGCTAACGTTAACATTGAGGCGAAAGTTGCCGCCAAACTCGCCGACAGTGGAAAAAAAATCGTTTCGATGCCAAAAATCGATGTCTTAGACGATAATGTTAACGTCGAGCCCAAATTAAGTAGCGGTAAATATAAAATCGATTCAAATACTACTGAGAATAGAATCGATTGTAGAGTGAATATCGATGTTTCGGGGGATATAAATGAGAATGTTGGAAAGACTGATAGTTTGGATAGTTTGGAAGTGTCGCAGCTGGTGATGAATTCGCAGAAGTTGCTATTGAACGTCGACAGAGCGTTGACGGATGTACCAAAAATATGTCGGATGGAAGAGGACGGCAATATACATGTGGTTGAAGAGGAACAAGGAGGGGCGATTGACAGGAAGACAGAAAGAGATGAGAGGGTTGAAACACCGAGTAACGCGAAGGTTAATCTTTTATTTTGATACTTTCACTAGCGACCCGCTGGCTTCGTCCGGGTAGCACTGATTTTATCTATAGCCAAAAAAAAATTTCTGTTGTTCCGTTTGCTAGGAACTAAACTTCACAGAATCACCTGTTGGACGTATATGACGATTGCTGGAAATTTTATCAAAATTGGTCCCGCCGTTTAGGAGTGCATTACATAGGGAATATGGATGTTCTGAAATCAATCTGAATGAAAATCCGAACCTTGATAATATGATTTTACATCTTGTTGATGTCATTTGCAGGTAGGGGGCGTGTCCCCGCGCGTGCACCGGCGCGACATCCTGCCGCCGTCCGGCGTGTGCCTGTGGGGCGCGCAGATCCTCACTGCGCTGGAGAGTCTGCACAACGCCGGAGTCATTTGCAGGTAGGGGGCGTGTCCCCGCGCGTGCACCGGCGTGTCCCCGCATACATAATTTTGAAGAATTTCAGCAAGAAACTCAAAAGAATTCAGAGAATAAATACATGTAAAACACTTTTTATATTAATTTTTTCAGAGACCTGAACCCGTCAAACATCCTCCTGGGCGAGCAAGGTCAAATCATCTTGACGTACATCGTGAGCTACCCGGGCCGGGACGTGTTCCTGGCCAAGCTGCACGCGCGGCGCCGCGCGCGCGCGTACGTCGCGCCCGAGCTGCTCGAGCGCGTGTGCGTCGACGACAGGGACGCCTCTCTAGACAAGGTGTGCGACTTCTGGAGCTTCGGTGCCATAATGTATGAACTTATCTGCGGATATGTAAGTATACTAAACAATTTGTGTAAGTTCAAATTATTTTCTTCGAGCATATTTTTGATAAATACAATGCCATATGTAATACGATGCAATATACCATTTTTTTTCTTTATTACCTGTGAATGTCGATATATTCAATATGAATACAATACTATAGAAATGTTACTCTTTATCACGACAAATATTATAAAAATTAAAAAAAAAGAAACTTGGCAACTTTTGATAGCCACTAATATGTCCGCAGCCGCTGTCCGCAGCGCACCCGCACGTGTGGAGCCGCAGCGCGATACAGCTGCCCGACGGCCTGCCGCTGGAGGCGCGCTCCCTCCTCACGCAGGTATGTCGATGATGTGCCGCAACGCACCCGCACGTGTGTAGCCGCAGCCTATATTAATAATCATTAAATTAATGCAGTTTAAAATCATAGAATAAAAAAATGTTATTTCAGTTGCTAACGTACGAGCCGACGGAGCGCCTCGGCGGCGGCGCGGGCGGCGTCGCCGACATCAAGCAGCACCCGTACTTCCGCCACGTGCACTGGGACCACGTGTACGACGCGTGGCTCGTGCCCGGCTGAGCGCCGCCCGCTGCTGCCTGCTGCCGCCCGCTGCCGCCCGCTGCTGCCCGCTGCCGCCCGCTGCTGCCCTTAACGCACAGACGCGGGACTGTCTAAATACGATTGATACACTAATTGGCCGACACTCACGTTTTCCTACGAGGCTTAAACCCGTAAAACGTAAGGCAGCCGACAACATGACTAAAGTGTTCGTTTTCTAATTGAAAATATGGATAATTTATAATCATTGTATTGGTGTATGATTTAATTCAAAGCATATTGCAATTTTCAACATTTAAAAAAATAGTCATTTTAGCGCCATCTCTTGACAACAAGTGTGTTTAGCTCACGGACCATCCACCGTAAAGTGGCGCCACGCATTCAGCCAATCGGAAAAGTCGCGTCATCTCATACGAAGCTGTCACGTTGACAAGCGTCTGCGGCAACTCACGACCTCCCGAGAGAGAGAGAGAAAGAGAGAGATCGCCGCTATGTTGTTGGCTTTTTTCGAAATTTATCGATATTCTTTTTAACCAATTTTTCGCAATAGGAATGCCTCTTGACGCAAAAGCAAATGCAATTAAAAAGAAAGCAAGGGATCGTAAACTAAGTGACGAATTTTGACGTTTTGACAGATTTCCAGTACTCGTTTTTGTTTTGGTTTAACACTATTCTCTGATTGTGAAATAGATCCTAAATATTCCATAATATAAAGTCGTAATACCTACCTACTACTGAAAATACATACGTTTATGGTTCTAAAGGTAGAACTTCTATAAAATTTTATGAAACCAATTCAATGTGATCAGTATTATTAAACACCAATAAATATTTAACTATTAGGCACTGAGAACCGAATTATTATAATTTATTATTAGTAAATTAAAATTTGAGTACCTTCAAGGCAAGAGTGAATAGACATCTTCTAGGCAAGCGCGCTCTAACCTAGACCACATCAGTGCTATCCAGTATTGTTTGTCGTCAAGCGCAAGCCTATTTCGTATATAACAAAAATACTATTAGTATCTAAATTGTAGTTTTATTCTCTGTACAAAGCTCATCAAATCAATCAAATTACAAATATCAATATAATTGTACTTATTTTTTAGATTGTGAGTGCTATGCTATTATTCTAGTCGATATAATTTTTTAAAAATTTTACTTGAATGCAATTTTAATTTAAGTATAAAAATAATATTTATATAAAATAATATAAACGTAAAAATTCTTTTTACAAAACCGACTTTAAACGCCAATACAAAGTATAGCAATTGTTCCTGTAAAATTTGAAGAGTACCCTCGATTTCTCCAGGATCCCATCATCAGATCCTGACCTGATGACAATGGGACCACCGGGGAAGTATACCCTTTCAAACAAAAAAGAATTTTCCAAATCGGTCCAGGCGTCTTCGAGTAATCGGGGAACATAAGTACTTAAAAAAAAGATTCCGACGAATTGAGAACGTCCTACTTTTTTGGAAGTCGGTTAAGAATAACATTCTATTATGCTAATCGCACATTCCGGTTGAAATGCATTTTTTAGAACCATTTAAGTTATAAAAATTTATTTCGATTCTATATTAAAATTCCCCAATTGATGTGGCTTAGCTGTTATGTGTGATCAGTATTACAGTACGTTAGAATTTTAAATAGATTATAGGAATATTTATAGAGTATTATACTTACTGAGTTACCACATCTGAAAATGTAGAACAATTCAAATATTCACAGTGCACAGATCTGAGATTGAGTATTTTTTATATATCTAATGTAGAAATGGTTAAATTTTTTTAATTTATAATTCATATGACATTTTTTCAATTATCATAGTCCATCAGCATGTAATATGTCACTACAGCTTTTACTACATGACACTATATTGTAATTCCATTATCTTTCCTAATTATATTAAACATTAAATAAAATAAGTAAATAGACTTATAGACTGTTAGAATAGTGGAATTTGTGTGACTGTAGACTGTTAAAAACGTGAAGTTGTGTAGGTACTTGTAGATATTTTTATACGAAAGATTCAAACTCTTGTATTATGTATTATTATTTTAGTGTGTATTATGAACTACATATTTAATAATAAAAATTCGATACGTACAAGTTATGCGGTTTTATTATTTTCAACAGAAAATGGGAATGCCATAATTGTTTTAAAATTCGGCTTCATTTCAGTCGCCAAAATCTATATACTTTATTGTATAAAAATGAATCCCTATTTCCCTTGGTCACGGCATCACGCGTGAAAGGCTGAACCAATTTCGCTAATTCTTGTTTTTGTTGTGTTTGTTATTGTTAGGAGAAAGTTCTTACGGAAAGAAAAGTTAAGAAAATTGGATAATTTCAGAAAACTTAACTATTTTCACATCACGAGTTTGACAGTTCGTTAGGAAATCCCCATCTGCAACCAATATCAAATCATTACAAAAGAAACGCCTAAGCCTCGCAATCCAACGAGGGAATAGCGCCAGTGTTTTGGGCACCATGCCCATAAACGACCACTTGGACGGCGTGTATTTTTTGTAAATATAAGTAGTGGTAGTTTTAATTTATTTAAGTTATTTATTTAAGTTATTTATTTAAGTTTTTATTTTGTTATATTTATATTGTAATTTTATTTGTACCGAATTAAATAAAAATATTAGAGCTACTCTTGTTACCACACAAAAAAAAAAAAAAAAACAAAAGAAATATACAGGGTTATTTTATAAAATACTAGGGTGGCACACCCAATTATGGGCACTTTAAGAGTTTATCTAACTTCAAATATGTTTTTTAAATAAAAATTTAACCAAATCCTATAAATCACTGTAGTCATAAGGTTACTTGTTTAATAAAATATATAATTAATAAAGAAGACATTGAAATATTTTTGTTTAAATCAACTAGAATTTTAAATAAGATTGAAAAATGACGCAGTCCCCAATTATTCGCACATTTGTTACCAGTTATGGGCACAAAATTATCCAATTATCAACACTCAGATTTTAATAGGGTTTAAGGGAAATAAAAGGCTAGGCTACCTACCTAAGTCTTTTAGAATATAGATTTTATTACGAAATAATATAAGGAAAGTATTATGATACCTGTAGGTGACTTAATTTTTTTATATTAATTATTATATTTAAAACAAACACACTTACTTACTTTATCAAACGATAGACGTCCACTGCTGGACAAAGGTCTCTTGCATGGACTTCCACAGGACTCGTTCTTACGCCACCTGAATCCAGCGGCTCCCTGCGACTCGTTTGATGTCGTCGTTCCACCTAGCTTCCCGGTACGGGGTCGCTACTCCAGCACCATGGGATCCCATCGACCATCAGCTCTTCGAACTATATGGCCGCCCATTTCCATTTTAGTTTCGCTGAGCTATGTCCGTGACTTTGTTTCTCTTACGGATATCCTCATTTCTGATATGATCTCGCAGGGATACTCCGAGCATAGCTCTCTCCATCGTCCGTTTAATGATTTTTGTTTCGTGATATATAACTGCCCATAGAACTTCTGAATCTCTCTCCATACCTCAGGTGGAGAAGAAACGTGACAGCATTCGTCAGTTTTCAGCCGCGTCAGCTGGCTCTGTCCGATAGATAGATCTCTCACGGACACTTTGGAATGGAACTTCTGTTCCACTAGATGGTATCTTTAATACACTTGGTATTCAAGGCCCGCAGGTCGCGAGGTCTTGCCTTAGAGATCTGCTTATTAACCTACCAGTAGGCATCCGCGTCTGCTGATGACTTAAGTCTCGTCTCTTGTCTGTCTTCTATCAGTTTGAGAGTATGGTCAGAGAGCTTCTTGGTCCTTTTCGTGTGATGAGTCTTAAAGAATTTAGACTCCACAATATGGACAGTTTACACACACTTGTTAAGATCGTCTACAGACTCCCAGTCTGCTAGGAAATCGAATCGGTTCGGAGTGTTGATAAACAGGAGAATCTCCAAATTTTGTAACCAGATACTGACACCCCTTGTTTTGCAATGAAATAACGGGAAAGTTTCATTTACTTTTTGAATTAGGAACTAATAATACTTAGAAAATCAATTGAAAACTATTATATTATTAAAACTCAGATAAAACTACAGTTAAATCATAATTAAGTAAGTACTGACCCTTAACGTCGATCAGTCAAAATGGCCGAAAATCTTCGGGAACTCCAGAACGATATCTTTCAACTACGATACTGACGTCATTTTAAAACATTCCAGATTAGAAAGGTTGCGATTGTGAAAAATATGAATTCCCCTAAATATTTTTAATCTGAAAATTTAAAAACCACAATCAGAAACTTATATTTTAATGTTTTTTGCCAAGGTGCGAATAAACTGGTGCAGTGCTAGCAATTGGGTTGGTCACCCTATCTACAATCATCATAGTTTTAGTTCTACACTTATGTACAGTGCAATGCCATCTGTTGAACCTCAGGAAAGTTATAACTTAAGAACTGCCCACTAGATGGTGGATACATTATAATTTAAACTTTATATTTTAAACATAATTATGTTTATTAATAATTTATGTCTACTATTATAAAAAAAAGATGTGAAAAGAATCAAAATTCTTAGTTCGGATTCCCAGTAAATAATGAATTTTAGAATACATAATATAAAAACATCGTAGAATTTTGTTAGCGCCATCTGTTAGTGAATAGAATAAAATTTCTTATAGCGCCATCTGTTGCTAAATAGAAAAGCTAATTCAAAGATATGGGACATAGAATATCTAATAGTACCTGTCCCGGGGCTAAGTCTCTATCTCAGTGATGATTAGGTATCGTTCCGTTGTTAAATAGAGCCTAGAACTTATATGTTTCTGTCCACCCTGATGTTCCATAACGACCTCGGTTTTTCTTTCATAAAAAATTAGTTCGCTAGGTCAGTCGTCTTCGAATTGGTCACCAATAGGGTTAAAATGCGCGCACCGAGAAAATTTTGTCTACCCTTTACTCGGGAATCTCTATAAAGATTCAACGTGTATCAAAATTTTCTCGTGGTGCGTATCTTAGCCCTACAGCCTACAGGTCAGTTGGTCAAATAATTACCTAGAGTGCGCGATCACTCACTGCGTGCAATACGTCTGGATAAAGTATCAAATTTTCCATATACCTAATGTACCTACCTACCTACCTACCTACCTACTAATCTTCTGCCTCAAAATCCTCTTTCAAAGATAGTAGATACCTACCTAAATGTTGTCGGGTTTATGTTAGTGTAAAGTCCAGTAATTTTTGTTAATATGAACTGTATTCCGTACACCTACCTGTTGTATGTACATAGACTAGATCCCTAGTAGGTACTTACCTAGTATTATCAAATCAAATAAAAATTATATTATTAACCCTTTTCCTACAGAGAAATAATTGGTGTTTTAACGATTATTCTCGTTTGTGCCTCGTTCAACCTACTTGACACTAGCGAAAGCCTATCTTATGCTGAATTATCAAAGAAAAGCCTAAAGAAGAAAAAGAAAAACATTTAACTTTGATTAATTCACATAGGGATTCAAGTTAAAATAATACAAAATAATCCATGATAGGTACAATAGTTATTGGATATGTATTGCTTTTCAAAAACATGCTTTACGTGTCGAGCTGTGAACCTAAAATTCTTTCGCAATCCGAAATAAAAATCTCGAAGGCATTAATGTTCCTATTTATTTATGCCATAAGACATAAAACTCTTTGCTACGTAACAACGTAGAGGTACAGCTCTACCAAACGAAGGTGATAATTGAAAAGGCATGGAGTCCAAGATATAGCTACCTTTATAATTTGGTGTCGTTACCATCCTATCTTAGGAGATTGTAACGTCTATCAACTTACTAAAGAAACACAGTCGTTTACTAACCAAGAAGACGTAAAGTAGTGTCATGCAAGCACGGTGTTTGTAAATACGGATTTTAATGGATTTTCCTGCGCTTTAAAACAAATTTATAGTAATTTAGGCCGATAAAAAAAGATTAAAAAGTTGAGTGTGCAGAACTTTTTTGTTAAGTTTTATTTTTGAATTTTTGTGAATGGAATTTAAAACAAGCTTTCTGGTTTCCCATACCGAGCGGATTGTTTTAATAAGTTATTCATAGATTGTCGTTTGGAATCTTCTGTTATTGCCCGCGAGTGGTCCCCGGTTTAATTGGATTCCAGTTAGAAAGGTGAGTTGTCGCTTCATTGTGTTTCTAATGTCATTTTTTACATTTATAGTAGAAAGTATACTTACGTAATTGTTTTTTTATGGAAATTCACTTTTTATTAACACCATCACTTTATTAATACTAACTTATACAATATTTTAATGGCGTATAAGTAGAAACAGTAACTGCCAAACAATTACTATATATGTATGTAGTTAGATAGAAATAGTTCCTATTTCGTCATCATTAAGCATCAAGCAATGATCTAATGCGATGTTAAAATCTAGAGATTGCGAATTGCGACGCTGCGGAAATGTACCGACCACATACTTAGCATACTTAGTTACTGAGGCAGGAATATGTATTACATATATGTATAAATTTTATTTGTAGGTGTAGGAAGGTAGAATATAATCGCCTTCTTAAAGAAATCGAAAAAAGAATAAAAACCTTGTATAAAAATAAATATGCTAAATAATAAATTCGCGTCTCATTCTTGCCCCAGTTCCATCGCACATGTTCGACGAGTAAGTTTGGTAAATAGAGCATAGAAATGTTCGACATTGTGTCTATATAATACTCCAATTATAAAACTTTAATAAACAATCAATACTATATACCTATTTATTACATCCAGTATGTTTACAAGGAAGACGTACCTAGATTCTACACAGTTTTGACGACCTGTGGCGTAGTGGTGACTGGTGAGCTCTATAGTCCAAATTGGGAAGTCCAAGGTTCGATTTATAATTTTCAAAATGGATGTTGCTCGTTAT
Organism: Hipparchia semele; assembly: GCA_933228805.2. Taxonomy (NCBI): domain Eukaryota; kingdom Metazoa; phylum Arthropoda; class Insecta; order Lepidoptera; family Nymphalidae; genus Hipparchia; species Hipparchia semele. The sequence continues at coordinate 15,480,749 of OW121715.1, read as the reverse complement.
AAACCTAGCGGGAAAGCCTTGCTGCCAAACTGTAGAGCATTCCGATATAATGCCGTATGGAATATGGAAACCAATTAGGGATATTGGTGTCATATAAACTGCCATAACTTACCTTTAGCTTACTTCAATCTTAGGCTGAATTCTATAAATCGCACTCTTACTCTGCTCCTCTGGTCAGACCCAAGAAAGAGTGTGTCAGGAAATATTTTGTGGGGGATCGATGACACGAGATGAGTTGCAGGGAGCTACTGGATATATCATACAGGCGGCACAAAACCGGGGCATGAGGAATCCATCTTTGTCCAGCCGTGGACATCTATTGGTTGATAAAAATAATTTAATATCTTATACCTGCTTTGGGCTATAACCCTTCTCTGCAAGGAGACCTGTGCTTAGTATTGAGATGTAATTATGTTGTTCAAAATGAGCTCATCCGCATGGAATTTTAAAAATCCTTTAGTCTGTATGTCACTCTCCACTTTGCAAAAATCAAGGCGATCCGTTGCTGTGTTGCTGCGTGATTAAAGGACAAACAAACAAACACACTTTCGCATTTATATTAATACTAGCTTTTGCCCGCGACTTCGCTCACGTTAAGTTTGATTTTTCAAGCCCTATAGGAGTTGAAATTTCAAAAATCCTTTCTTAACCTATTGCCTACGTCATGATAGCTAACTGTAAGCCAAATTCCAGTGATAAGAGCTGTGCGTTGATAAATCAGTTAGTCAGACACCTTTTCTTTTATGGTATATTAGATTAGTAAGAATTACACACTTACTAGGGGTTCATATTTCATAGCTAGTGTACTGTAATCGGTCAGATGTTGACTTTCTATTTCTAATCGAGTAGTAAAGTAACAGTGGGATCGCAACGAAGGTCAGCTTCAGGTTTACTGGCGTGGAACCGACCGCATTGTTCGCTGTGCGCTCCACAAGGAGGGTAATGAGTTTCAGTTATGAAATTATTACGTATGCTAGGTACACGATTCACTTTTGCGATACGCTTTTAATTTAACTGCAATTTTATTTTATACAACTCACTTAAGTAAGCGAGTATATAATTTATACGTATCGTCATTACATATATATGGTAATGATCGCTTGTATTTGTATCTATTAGTAGGTTTATATAACGTTTTTATAATAAACACGTTTATAATAAATTCATTAGAAAATCGTGACTCCTTATTGGATCCTACGGCGCAAATAATATTTTCTTTAAAGCATCTTGCTCTTTTTCAATAAAATATACGTTCATACTCGAAGTTCGAACCTACTGAGCAATTATAGTCTAGTGGTTAAGACTTCCACCTCCTGGGCTCCAGGGTTCGATCCCAGACAAGTGTCTCTGACTTTTTGGAGTTAGTCCGTTTAAATCTCACTTGCTTGAACAGTGAAGAAAAATATCGTGAGAAAACTTGAGAGTTCTCCATAGGGAGCTCCCAAAGGTGCGTGAAGTCTGCCTCCGCACTTGGCCAGTACGGTGGACCCCATATTTTTTGACCTAAACCCTTCTTATTTGAAAGAAGAGCTGCCAGGCCAGTAGTGGGCCATGGGTTGAGATGAATGAACGATTCTCATCCTGTTTAATTAATCTCATGGATAGCTTGAATTTGCGAAAAGGTTAGAAGCTATTATGTAAGATTTAATGCATGAAAATCTCTTCAGTAGTTTCTTAGAACACCAACAGCAGGTAGAGAGGTTTCGCAACAAATAATAATTAATAACATAGTACGAAGAGGGTTTTAGTAAAAAAGCGAAGCCGGATAGTAGGTGTGGGTTTTTCTATAGATTTACAGTTATAGCTGATTCAAAAAATTGTGAAGCTTTGAACGCGTTGAACTCTATTGTAAAGGAGTCTACCAAAACAGTTAATTAATGTGAAGTTGTGTGATGTAACTTGTATAATTACCGATCCAGATTAGTTATTTACTTAATGCCAGGCCAATCCAGTTATATCTAAAACTACAAGCACAGTTTATAGTGCACATAGCCCTCCAGTCTCTGCAGAGAATTAATTAAAATTCAAGTACCTTTTAAACCAGTTGTTTTCCGATGATTTTCTCAAGAAAAACAAAAGTTTTTTAAAAATATTTTTTACTAGTTAACGATACCCAGTAAAAATCTAAAAAAAACTCCGAAACGTTTTCCATTCCTCCCATAACACTCTGTCACCAAACTTTCCCTTACGCAATGCGTTTATATGTAAATTCGTTTACGAGCGCGAGCCACGCCTTGCCTGACTACAGAACATTCATCTGCAGACACAATATACCCACATACACATACATAGTATACCTATACATAGTTATTACATACCTGTCGTGTTACCGGCCCCCTTGGGCAATAAATACTCGATAACAGGTTGAAATTTCTTTTCTTATGGTCGTTATAATTGGGCAGGTTATTGCAAAACAGATGGAATGTTATGTGGGTAAGAAATGTGAAAAGCGAAATAGGTATTTTAATTTAATGTAAGCTTATATCGCAGGCGTTTACGACCGATGGCTCAGAAAGCCAACTATTCCCGAGTAGTTAAACTAATTATTATCAAGAGGGCAGGTCCACACAGGAGGCGTAGTGTTTTTTAATTAGACTACCAACCCTGCTAGGATTATCTATAATGTTATGGAATTTAAAGTAGTTTTATTGATACTACTTTAAGAGCTTACAGCATGAAGGCAGGATAGTAATATATATATATAGTTCACAGGTTTATTTTTATTACTTACGAGTATGTACATATAAACAGTTACGAGGAAATATTATTAGGAGTGGACACAGGTGAAGCTTATCTCTAAAAAAGTTTCTTCCAGCTTCCCTTGAAAGTAAGGTGGAATTATGGAGTGGTATAGGTCTAAAATGAGTTTGATGAGCTGATCAGATTTAGTGAGTCTAGTGTAACTTTTTACGTTTAATTTACGAAAATCTGACAATGAACAAGAAAAGGGCAGAGAATTTTTTCATCTCTTTGTATTCATCGACACATTTACGTACTGTTGACAGATTTACGTACTTTTCCTTGGTAAAGAGATGTCAATTCGCGACATTAATATGCCCGTACATATTAAATTAAACATTAAAAAAAAGTCTATTAAAATGCCATATTAGCTTCTACACTCAGACACAGAGCCTAATACATACTAGATAGAATACGTCGGAAAGTTCCGAAGAACAAAAACAAGTTTCTGTATGAAGATGTTATGTTTTATAAGGAGATACATGTAACATAAACAATACGATTCTCAGGTTTGTTCAGCTTCACATCGATATTATTTGCATAGTTTATTGTTTTTAAACATCATTGATTCATAGACTTGTTTTCTCATGCGGTTGTTAACTTCTAATGGAAGAGTTTTTATATAAAATCAACGAGTGAGAGAATTTAACTAATGATATAAATATTATAGCCATGGAGATTATTAATATCCTTCAGTCATGAAATCTACATCTATAGAAATATTCCAGGTGTGCAGTGAGCACCCAATTACAGGCAAACCGACATGCGTATAAGCAAAAGTGCAAATGCGGGTTTGCCAGTTAACAATTACACAAGGTTAATTTAATGTCTACAATTGAACTATGAGAAGCATATGAAGCTATGACGCAGTTATAATATATTGATACAATAATCTTTTATACTGTTGCAAAGAGTGAGTGTAGGTAGGTATATCGATAATGACAAAGCTTGGCCTATACCTCTTCTCTGAGAGGAGACCCGCTCTCAGTAGTGAGTTGTCGGTTTGCTGATGACTTAGGAAGACGAAGTCGTCTCCGGCTATTTATATCGCATTTTAGAAGTTTGTAAATTAACTACAATAGAGCAGAGTCGGCATAGCCTAGGACCCGGTACTCGCAACAGGTAGATGTGCGAATTCTATTGTACAACTCCACCATTGTTTAGGCATAGATGCAAGATTATTTTGCTTGTAGGTACGGTCAGCAAAATAACTGCGTCATTAGCTATACAGAAATTGCCAACATGAGATCGTGACTCCTATTTATTCTTGGAACCTCCATATTTGTATTTGTAGATACCACGAGTTTACGAATAATAAGATACGTTCCTTTTAAAGCTCTTTGCTTTAACAGTATGCCTTTAAGATTTATTATGACGACTGTCGATACGTAAATGATGATTTAGGCCGTTGTAAATCAATCCAAGTTCCAATATCTAAACCATTTTGTACTATGAAGCGGTTAAAAATTCCGCAGAGTCCTATGAACTTTATGGTAATAAAACGACCTAAAATATTTTAATAATAAACTTTTCTAAACCATTTTTTTTTCTTGTTTTATAAATACTTATCTAGACAGTTAAAAACTTGTCACAATTTTTATGCTATCCGTCTAAGGATGGTCAAACATCCTGTACGGATATTCTAATACAGTACATGATATATCTAATATCTAAAGGCTGAAAGAATGGAGATGGCGGGTCCGATACGAAGATCTCATGTTGAATGATAAATCACTAGTTTATCCGACAAGTATTTCCCTTTAAACTGTAAACTGGCTTTTGTTTTGAACCTTAAACCTATTATTGCACATTAATGAAATGCATATAATGGTAAGGCCAAAGTCCGTAAATAGTGCAAAGTCAGCGATACGCGGGCTGTGTTGCGCAATTAGAGGCAGAGTTCTTGTAAATATGCTATGAAAAACTATTTCGATTCGTTGAACTCATATTTAAATCATGTTTCCTATGCTAGTCACTGACTTATAAGTAAACTAATTTAGAGCCTCCAAATCTTAGAGTATTTAATTTAAAGCTCCAAATTGATAATTTCTGAGATAAGTTAGCTTAAGACTGTCTATCTAAATCGATATCTCCTACGTAAGTTGTGGTATCCCATAAAATTGGCATTTTAAGTTTTGTGCAATATATCATTTGTTTTTAACTATTTTATGTGTTCGTTTAAAAAAAAAATTAAAAACAGCATTCTTTAACATACTTTTAATACGTGTAAAGTGGTATCGTTATTAAAACGACGGCCTAAACCTTTGTACTAACCTTCACAACAATTAACGCGTCACGTAAGCGTTTTGGGGTTACAACAACTTACGTAGGAGGTATCGAAATATATATATAATGCAAATATAAACCTATCCTTAACAGATACCGACCTATGGCTGCAAACCAATGTGTTCAATACCATAATTGAATTCCAATGACTTATTAATTGACTGGACAATGATTGGACATTAAACTGGTCACAGATCCTTTCTGACAACCATTCGACAATTTATTTCGCTCGACTGCCCACTACAAAATAGTTAAAAGGGTTACGTTCATGTGAATTGAGGTAGCGTCGATAACATCTGTCAACAAGTATCACAATGTCGCGATTCGCATAACCGCAGCGTTGACAGGTGTCAAATATCATTAATACTTAATGGAAACTGATTCCTAACTAATATTATAAATGCCAAAATGTGTTTGTTTGTTGATTTGTCCTTTAGTCACTGAATAAAGGATCAAAGTGATTTACTTGGAGAGTTATGTCACTCCATACAAAAAATCACATCGATCCGTAGCTCTGTTGAAGCGTGATTGAAGGACAAACCAACAAACAAATACACTTACGCATTTATAATATTAGTAAGGATGTATCTGTGAACTACAGACCAGCGGCAACCAAGTGAGAAAAGTCGATGCGTTTTCGCATGTCAGACGACATTTTGCATGGACATACCTGACTTGGGATGTACCGGCTTATCAGTGAGTGTCTTTCTCTCTGACCCCTACAATATTCTATCAGGAGATATTACACATAATATTCCAGCTGACCTAAAATAATATATTTTTGGTCAGCTGGAATATGGAATGGCATAAAGTATAGTCAAAGCGTTATAGGTATTAATGGACACAATTACAAAACATGATTAAACACTGTGTTCAAGGTTCCATTAGGCATTTGAACATTTTGATCAAATTAATGATTTTTATCACGCAAATATCGTATACTATAATATATTTGGCGTTTTTAAGAAATAGGTAAATTAGGTATGGCAATATCCTATTGACTGAACGGAAGGCATTAAAAACAAACGACAAAATTGGTCGTTACGACCAAATACGAGCTTGCCTATACTTATACTTACATTTACTTTATGTTGGTTTCTGCATATACATATTTAAGCACCTATATGCTGTGCCTTAGTTGCATATTTCCGCGATATAATATTCAAATTCAACTTTTATGCATCGTCATCAGTTCATGCAGACCTGCAATTACTTGTGGCTCTAATGAAAAATCAAGACTACCGTCGGTTCGTTATAAACGAGATTCTGCCGAGAAGAACCGGCAACAAACTCCACTTTAACTGGAATTTCTTGCCGGTTCTTCTTTTTGATTTGAAAAGGGCACAAAAACTTTCACAATAATAACGTAGCTTTATCAATATAAGAAATAATTAAACAAGTAGGTAGCAAGATAGTTTATGCAAGGTAGTTTACAGTATATTTGGAATAAAGTCAGTTGGCTTCCGACGCGTGTTTCATTTAGTCGCGTTGCACTGGCGACGAGTTGATTAAAAAATGCCTATCGGTAAAATCGAGCCGTTCGACTTGACATCGAAACAATGGCCGGCGTACGTTCGACGGGTCAAACAATTTATCAAACTGAACGAAATCAAAGATGAACTCCAAGTGCCGATGTTAATTACCGTGGTGGGCGAAGCGACATATACATTAATGTGTGACCTTTGTGCGCCCGACCACCCCGAGAGTAAGACGTTCGACGCCCTCACCGAACTTGTTTCTAATCATCTGGAGCCACAACGTTCAGAGATAGCTGAGAGGCACGTTTTTCGCCAAAGAAGGCAGAAATCTGACGAGACGCTAACGGAGTATTTGCAACACCTGAAACATTTAGCGGTCACCTGTAATTTCGGCCAGAAATTAGAAGAGAATCTGCGGGACCAGTTCGTCTCAGGCCTATCGAGTGACGTCATGAGGTCTCGAATTTTTGCCGAAAAAAGTTTAGACTACAAAAAGGCAGTGGAGCTAGCTCTGGCTTTAGAGGCGGCGGAGAGGCACGCCGTAGTGAGCGGGGGCGGTGCCGCGCCGCCGAGCGGCGGAGACGCGGGCGAAGGCCTACATGCAGCGCGCGGCCAGCGAGCGCGCGGCCCTCGGCCGGGCAGGGGCGGAGCGGGCGGCGCGGGCGGCGCGAGCGGCGCGAGCGGGGCGAGCGGCGCGAGCGGGGCGAGCGGCAGCGGCGGCGGCGCAACGGGCGCGCCGTGCTGGCGGTGCGGTCGGCAGCATCGGGGGCGTTGCAGATACGCTAATTTTAATTGTGATGAATGCCATGAGCGCGGACACCTCAAAATAATGTGCAAAAAAGTGCGTGAGAACGAGGTAAAGTGTCAAAGTTTTATAAGTGAAAGTTCGGATGAAGATTTTTTTAATATCGACATAACTGCTCAAGGTAACAAACCATATTATATTAATGTGAGGGTGGAGGACTGTTGGTTAGAACTAGAAATCGATACCGGCAGTAGAATATCGGCAATCAGTGAAAATTGTTTTAAAAAGTATTTTAAACATAAAGAGATTGTTAAAGATAATTTAATTCTGCGCAGTTATTCGGGGTCACGAATTGAATCCCTCGGGTATATATCGGTCCGGGTGCAACTGAGGTCCGTAGTAGTGAACGATTTGAAGTTATATATTATACTTTATGCTTCGTACTCGAGATTATATATACTAGGTAGTACGCAATGGCTAGTGGTCACCGTTCACTTTATTGAGATTTATTTATATTTTTTTTAAAAATAGGGTAGGTTGATATAATATATTCTATCTTGCTCCCGCGTTCCTACTCATTCGCTTTCTAGTGCGCAACCGTTCCACCACGCTCTCGCCTAGTTTAATCTTGAAAGTGTTGTTTAAAGTGATATTTAAACTGTGAAATAGTAAAAAAGCATTTTTATAATGCCTATAATGTCAGAGTGATGAATGTGGAAAAATATAAAGTTTAAAACAATAATTAATACTCGGGTAATTGTGAGTTTTGATTCAACGTCGACTTTACACAGGTACCTACATCACCGTTGGATTCATAAGGTAAGGTGCGGTATATGTATAATGCGGTATTATGTAATTCGGGTTTAAGATATTTATTGTTTCATAAAGAATTACATATTCACTTAAATGAAACTTACAGGCTAAGTTGCTTACACAAAAATAACATCTTAGAGCGCACAATAAGATACAATTCTAAAATAATATTTTTAAAAACGATAACATTTTGTGGGTAGATTCGTGGTATATTGCATTAAAATTACACGATGCCCGGTAGTCGCGCACTGCTGTGTCCATATAAATACATAGCTCCATGTAATTGTGTCAAATTGTTGGTGCTCTACAAATTAGTGTCGTTTTGATTATTTCTTATTATAAATAGGATGGCTATTAGTTCTTCTGTGATCGAAGATATTACACGATATAATTAACCCTTAGCAGGGACACGGTATTGTGGATAGTTCTTGCTTTTGCATTGGGGCTATTTCTTACTGTTTATTTTAATCGTGATAGCTACTAAATCAGAGTGTTTTCTTACGAAACACACAGTATTGTGAACAGTACGTGCTTTTGCATTGGGACTGTTTCTTACTGTTTATTTACTCGTGACAGCTAATAAACCTGAGTGAAGGTGTTTTTCTTACAAAACACAAAGTATTGTGAACAGTTCTTGCTTTTGCTTGGGGCTGTTTCTTACTTCATAAGTCAGTTAGTGGGCAGTACTTGTTTTTGCATTGGGACTGCTTCGTACTAGACAAGATTCGCTTAAGAGGGTTACATGTAATGGCAGATAAATCTGAGTGAAAGTGTTTTCTTACAAAACGCAGTATTGTGGGCAGTTCTTGCTTTGGCTTGGGACTGTTTCTTACTGTTCATAAGTCAGTTAGTGGGCAGTACTTGCTTTTGCATTGGCACTGCTTCGTACTGGACATGATTCACATAACAGACTCCTGTTTCAACTACATATGAGGCTCAGTATGCGGACAATGCGACAGAAGTGTTAAAACAAAATTTATTGTTTACTGACTATTTTTTCTAACGTCCGCTTTTTACATGTATTTTACAATAAATGAAGTCACACCAATCTCACACAGAGTCTCAGAACAACAAGAGTCGGAACTGAACCCTTTAATCCCCGATACATTGAGTGCGGTTCTTTCCAATCTAGAAAGCTGCGTCAAAATGTCCTTCGGATTCTGGTTCTTCTGAAAAACTATTGGGTGTACCCACATTAGAAGATTATAATTCTAAATAGTGTAAGGAGCTAAATGAAAAATGTTTACGTAACTCCTGAAAATTCCAATTTGATGAATCCGCCAACATTGAACGCAGAAATTAAAGCTGCGCGTTCATATATCATATAGCAAATAAAGCAATAGAAATACGCCTTCAGTTTTTTAGTTGTGTAGAAGAAGCCATCATGCTGTTATTATCCACGCCGTCGCAGCTTGGATGTGTTCCGATAGTCTCCACACTGAATCTATTACAAAGAAATCTTATGTTCAGTAGAGAAAGATTTTCTGGAACAGCTACAAAGCAAATATTGACAAGGCAAGAACCTATCCGAAACGTTGAATTTGGCAAATCCTTAAATAAAAGTAGTAGATCTTAGACCCTCAGCACGATGATTTAAAATACGAAGTTCTCGCACAACACAAAATACAAATTCTGCAAGGAATTTTATTTGGAAGGGTCAGAGCCCGGCTCGCAAGCCGACGGAACCTGAAAAGAGGACCCACAAAAGCGCTGACTTCGACACAGCGTCTGCGGGGCTGCTCCTGTAAGTCGCAGAATTCATAGCAGTGATCGAGCTTCAAACTTCGCTATCTTTAAATATGGTTAAGGCTGCTGGCAAGCTAGCTGTCTTTGTTATTTAAAATCTATAACCACTAACGTCCCTATGGTTTTTTCATACGAATACATCAAAGGATGAAATTCATTTTTAACGAACATCAACTAAAACTATTTTTTAGGAGGTATTCCTCCTAGCAATAGTGTACAATTTAGAAATATTGTGTGCATTTTTTTTATGGATGCCAACTAATTATTATTATTTTTTTAATACCCAAGAAAAACGGAAAATCTCTTGATAAGAGTCTTTTTCAGCTGTCTTTTCATAAGTTGTAAGAGTTTTATAATAGATTTAAAAGACGCATACTTTTTATTTAACATGCATGAGGATATCTAAAAGCATCCCAGTTTCCAGTTTGATGACTCTATTTATAATACTAATAATAGTAACGTTTATTTCAGATTAAATATCCATACATCCGGTTGGTGTAATGTTTACTGTTTATTTATGAATTTAAGGTCTTACCTTTCGGCTTAAATATGTCTTTTGTGATCACTTAAGTTATAAAACTGGTAGTTTAATTATTGAAAACATACAGACATGTCTACTGTATTTATGTAGATATACTTTGATGATATTTAAATTTGCCTTATTGGAGACGACTATGATCATAAAATGTTATCAAAACTTTCAACAAACCAGCAACTTGCTTAATAAAATAATCGGGGTTTTATTAGAAATAACTAGCCTTTGCCTACGGCTCATGTTGAATGCGATTTTATAAACCCCTGAAAATCCTGAAATCCCTTTGAAATCAATTTTCAAAAATCCTTGGCGAATGCCTGCGTAATGGTGGCTATCTGTATGCCGGGATTTGGCCCGATCCATCCAGTGGATGACCTGCGTTGATGGATCAGTCGCTTGTCATTTCTTGTTACATATTTAGAAATTAAAAAAGTAATTTTAATCCATCTAAAACTTGCAATTCTTTAGGATATATTATGTATAGTAGACACAGAAAATTTACTGATAGAAATAATTTTATTAGTCTCAAGTTGTAATAAGTACAAAATTTAATTTCATAACTATACTTACATTAAAACGTAAGTTTGAATAATGGAAGTGTACTATTGACCAGCCAGTGTGCAAAATTAAAATTGATAAACTATGACCTGGAAATTTTCTCTGATATCTCAACGGCTGGGCGGAGTATTGCCTGTGGAGCAGAGAACTTATGAAGTGACGAGGAACGTAATTGACATAATATTAAATTATACTCATTTTTGGCTCTCCAAACACAGATTTATTTGCAAGTTGATTGAATAATAAAAGTTAGAGATACGTCTCATGGGCCCATGGCGTCTCAGAAATCTAGATGTGTCAGTAAATGTTTTTAATATTTCATACTCGGACCTTTACCTTTATGCATTTCCTCCATTTGTTATAATTTAAAATTGTATAGTATGTAAAGTTATTTCCATACTGACCAATCCAGTGTATATATTGCTTACTACATTTTGGTGTCAGAAATGTGTGTTTGTGTTGTTTATGTTTAAGGTTGACGCAGGTATGAATTTATCAAATGATTGCAGTCGCCTCCACGTGTGCAACTCAATTTCTCTGGTGGCGGGAGTCTTATCCGCGAGGCGATGATTCGAAGAAGTATTCCAGATTTACCTTTGGATATCGTTATGAGCTCCCGGTCAGAGAACACTAATTATAAACAACATAATGAAGAGTGCTACAAAAAGTGCTTCATTTATTGTAATGAGAGTAAATTGAATATGTAGTATTGAAGTATCAATCCATCATATGATAGCTTTTATAACTTTTGTTTATACTACTTACTATTTGAATATACCTACATTCAGGGTACAATATGAAACATTTTTATATCGGTCAACTATAGTTTTGATTAATAATAATAGACAATAATAAAAAAAAAAATAGGAGAACGAAGATGCTAAAAGATTTTTTAAGCGTGTTCTAGACCTTCGCCACCAAAGTAAGACGAGAATGATTAATTAATTATTTATCGTTGATCTTAAGTTATGTAGCTAACTTTTAATCCTAAATCTTGAAACAATTTGTAAAAAAAAAAAAAAAAAAATTGTTACGGTTTTTGGTACTCGTTACTGCACAAAGATTGCAAACATTAACGTTCAAATGTAAAGTTATATTGTAATAATTAACTTGTCCACTGATTGTGTCAAAATTAAAATCCCAGATTTTATTAAATCATCTACTAAACCTTGTTAGTCATTCCGTTTAAAAAAAAAAAAAAAAAAAAAGAAATAAGATATTTTATCCTCAAAAAATATGCTTAAAATTACTAAATTACTTTGAGAAAATGGAGAATTAATTATTATTTATTAAGGTTCACAAACTTTGTCACGTTAGATAAAAAATACCTTGAACCAAAGCGGAATTATTGATACTTCCAAATTCTGCTCATAGCACCCGGCATGTTGCCACATCGGCTGCAAGAAGGTGTTTCAATGGATAAAATTATGAAAACTGCAAGTTGGAGCTCATGTTCCCATTCCCATGCTTACTTTCTAAACCAAGTAATAGTTTTCTGTGGTATAAACGGCCTATTAATGCCCAAAATAAATGTTTTACTAGGGCTACTAAGAATATTTCCATAAGAAAATAAATTGTGTTATTTAATTCCAATAACGCATAGTCTTTGTTTTCAATTAGAGGAATATTTATGGTTTTGTTCAAGTTTTTTTATAATAATGATAAATAATTTAAGACATTTAAATAATTTAAAAAAAAAAAAAAAACTTTTAAACTCATATTTTACGAATCTTATCTCTAAAAGTCTACCTAGTATATATAATCTCGAGTACGAAGCATAAAGTATAATTAATGATTAAACGAACTTACCTGTAAGTGAAGTTCTATCATAATTATACGAAGGCTTCGTACGAAGAGATTATAACCCTCCCACCCTCACGTTATGTGTACCCTTAATCGTAAAATATGAGGAGGAGGGTTAGCTAAACTCTAAACTAAATGAGTAGGAACGCGGGAGCAAGATAGAATATATTATATCAACCTACCCTATTTTTAAAAAAAATATAAATAAATCTCAATAAAGTGAACGGTGACCACTAGCCATTGCGTACTACCTAGTATATATAATCTCTTCGTACGAAGCCTTCGTATAATTATGATAGAACTTCACTTACAGGTAAGTTCGTTTAATCATTAATTATTCAAGGCGGTAATAGGCCATTACTAGGCCGGGAATGGCTTCGCGCTTTAAAAATCACCCAGATAAATATTAACGAATTAATAGAAGAGGATCAGTTCGTGACCCGGCTGTGTCAGGAATTTCCCGAAGTGTTCAGTGAGAAGCTCGGCACTTGTAATAGGAAGCTACAACTACAGCTCACCGATGATTCCGCGGTATACGTGCGAGCGCGGCCCGTGCCGCTGGCGTTGCGCGAGCGGGTCGAGCGGGAACTCGAGCGGCTCGAAGCCGATGGCACGATATATCGCGTTGATCATTCCGATTTCGGTACGCCGATCGTTCCGGTGATCAAAACTAACGGAGATATTCGAATTTGTGGCGATTATAAAATTACGATAAACCCCAAATTAAAAAGGGATTATTACCCGTTGCCTCGCATCGACGAGTTGTTCGCTAATTTAAGTAACGGTGAAGAATATAGTAAAATTGACCTTCGCCACGCCTACGAGCAGGTCTTACTCGAAGATAGTTCTCAAAAGTATACCGCGATCACGACGCATATCGGGACATTCGTATATCGCCGTACACCGTATGGATTATCGTGCGTACCGGAGAAATTTCAAAAATTAATGGAGGAGACTTTGCGCGGGGTACCCGGGACGGTAGTGTTTCTCGATGACATATGCGTGACGGGTGAAAATAGACAAGCGCACTTGAACAATCTGCGAGCTGTATTGGAGCGTTTACGGCAGGCTGGCCTCACAGTCAAATTAAATAAATGTAAATTCCTACAAAAGAATGTTAACTATTTAGGTTTTGTTATCGATAAGTTGGGCTTACATCCCGATCCGGACAAATTGGAGGCGATCAAAGCGATCCCAATACCAAAGGACGTAACGCAACTTAAAAGTTTCTTGGGTCTTATAAACTATTATGGTAAATTTATTCCAAATTTAAGTACCATTTTGTATCCATTGCATGCGTTATTAAAAAAAAATTGTAAATGGAATTGGGATTCGCAATGCGAGTCTGCGTTTACGTCGGCAAAAAGGGCCTTGTTGGGGAAGCGTGTGTTGGCGCATTACGAGGAGGGGCGGCCGCTCGTGCTATCGGTGGATAGCAGCGCCTATGGCATCGGGGCGGTGTTGGCGCACCGGTATGCGGACGGCCAGGAGCGGCCCATCAGCTGCGCTTCTCGCACGCTTAATGAAGCGGAAAAAAAGTATAGTCAGTTAGACAAAGAGGCCCTGGCTATCTATTTCGGCATTACAAAGCATCATCAGTTTTTATTCGGTAGGCACTTTATATTGAAAACAGACCATAAACCGTTGACTTTTATTTTTGGTAACAAGAACGGAATCCCTCAAACAGCGGCGAGTAGATTACAGCGATGGGCCGTACGTCTGGCGGGCTACGATTTCTCCATCGAATTTGTGCGGTCAGAGCACAATGGGCCGGCGGATGCGTTATCGCGTCTTCCGATATCGCACGAGCGACCGCCGACACGCTTGGACCATCATCATGTGAGTTACGTTAATTTACTTGAGGAAACATTTCCCGTAAACTTTAAACAGATAGCTAAAGAAACACAAAAAGACACGGTTTTATGTAAGATATCTAAATATGTAATGTTCGGTTGGCCGCCATCTGCCAGGAGTGATGAAGAAAAACCGTATTTCAGTCGTAAAAGCGATATATGTATTGATTTAGGGTGCCTTATGTATAAGTATCGAGTGATCATCCCTTTTAAATTAAGGGAAACGGTGCTGAGAGAACTGCACGAGGGACACTTGGGGATGAATAAGATGAAAAATATTTCGCGGAGCTATGTGTACTGGCCAAACATTGACGACGATATCGAAGAGCTATGCCGTTCATGTATCGCCTGCAGGCACGTGCGGGACGCACCCGCCCGCGCCCCCCTGCATCCCTGGGAGTTCCCTCAGCATCCGTGGCAGCGATTACACGCGGACTTTGCTGAGTGCTTTGGTAAGCGTTTTTTAATTGTGGTAGATGCCCACTCGAAGTGGATAGAGGTGGCGGAGATGTCTAGTACGACGGCTGGCGCAACAATTAAATATTTAAGGTCAATTTTCGCTAGGTTCGGACTTCCAGCACAGCTGGTAACGGACAACGGCCCTCCTTTCTTATCGGACGAGTTCCAGACGTATTGCTTAAAGAATTGTATTAAGCACACTACGTCGGCACCTTATAGACCACAAGGGAACGGGGAGGCCGAAAACGCCGTAAAAACGGTAAAGAAAGTCATTAAGCGAGCTAAGTTGGAAAACGATGACATATCGGTTGCAATAAATAGATTCCTTTTTCAATACCGCAATTGTGATCATGCTACTACTGGAATTGCACCAGCCGTTGCATTGTTAGGACATAGACTCCGAAGTAAATTAGATGCGTTGCGCCCAGACGTCGCTTCCACGGTCCGCGAGGCGCAGGATAAGCAACGGGAAAGGGACGAAGGGCGAATCCGCGTGTTTGGGGTCGGTGAAGCGGTGCTCGCGCGCGATTACACTCAAAAGGGGGGAAAATGGGCTGAAGGTTTAATTTCGGAACAAACAGGGCCCGTATCTTATAAAGTTAAAGTGGGTAACGGTATCGAATGGCGAAGACATCAGGACCAGCTGGCCCCGATGAGGAAAAATCGTTATTCCTTATCGCGCGCAAGCACCAGCCAACCGGACGGAGGTGAGGCTTCGAGAGCGGTCGATGCCAAAGAGGAACCCGAGGCACCCGGCGATGAGCAGTCGTCCCCGATAAAGGAAGCTAAAGAACAATCAGATCACGAGGACGCTCAGGAAGCACCGATATCGGGAGTGCCAATTCCTCCATCGCCCGGTGCATCGGCTCGCGCGTGGAGAGCGTATAAACGCGCCACTAAAGTTAGTAGGGTTGAGTAAGGTTTTGTTCAATAATATTAATTTAGATTTAAGTGTTGATGGTTTGTAATAATTGCGGCACTTAAAGGGGAGGTATGCAAGGTAGTTTACAGTATATTTGGAATAAAGTCAGTTGGCTTCCGACGCGTGTTTCATTTAGTCGCGTTGCAGTTTACATGCAAGAGGTAAAGTCCAATATTTATAGAGAATTATATTCTTTACTAGTTGATGACCGCGACTTCGTTCGTGTGGATTGAAGTTTTTTGATTTCCGCGGGAACTCTTTTGTTTTCCGGGATAGCCTATGTGCTATTCCAGTCTATAATCTACCCCTGTGCCAAATTTCAGCCAAACAGGTTCAGTCGTTGCAGCGTGATTGAGTAACAAACATCCATACATCCAAACTTTCGCATTTATAATACTAGTGGTTCGCCCCGAACTGAGACCTCGCGGTATCCCATAATTCCGAAAAGATAGTTTTAATTATATATTATAATAATTAACTTTTTACATTAGACGCAATAAAAAATAATAATAGTTGACGCAAAACTGTTTTACAGCGCCATCTATTAGCATTATTGTGAAGCTATTAGCATTAAAAATTAAATAATTTCGTTTCTTTATAATATTTATCTAATTTTAGTATTTGTTGTTCAAGTACAAGATATAACTGAATTTTCAACAAAGTTTCAGGTTCTAATATGCAATACTTTTTGACATATGGCTCAAATTAAATCTCCACTTAAAAGTTAAATAATTTCGTTTCTTTATAATATTTATCTAATTTTAGTATTTGTTGTTCAAGTACAAGATATAACTGAATTTACCACTAAGTTTCAAGTTCTAATATCTTGTCATTCTTGACATATGGCTCAAATTAAAATCTCCACTTTGAAAGTCCCCCATTTCGTCAATTTTAAGGGAATAATTAAAAAAAATATATTTTTGTACTCTGTTCAAAGTCGTCTTTAACAAAATATATCGCAAGTCTATGTAACGCAACAAACAAAATTTTACTTCAAATACGCTTCTATGAGAGCCCCCCTGAAATAAAGCTTTTTATATTTTTTTATACAATGTTCGGCTGAAGGCCATCAGTTTACATATTATATTTAAATTTGAAGTAATTACGTTCAGTAATTCAGAAGTTGACATTCAGACATTTGGACGTACACACTTCTCTGTCCAGTAGGCAACCGCCCTTGTTGACTCAGAGAACTCGCTTCGCTCGTTCAATTAAAAATAGGATTAATGTCCTATAAATTGAGGAAATAGCTGAGTAATATTACAGTAATATCTTAGTTATTCACATCCTGCGTGACCTTGACCAAAATCTTAATTTGTAGGCAGGTTACTATAATATATACCTACTTATTGGAAAAGTACTGAATGACCTTCAACAATTAATATGATGATGAAATATCAAACCATAAAGGAACTTCGCAATTTCAAGTTAGCTATTTAAAAACAAAATAATTATTGTCCAAAGTTTTTTGCATAGAACTTTTTGCTTTGATATCTGATTACTGTTGACAGTTAGCTAAAAATATAATATTGGTGATCGTTTAATTAGATCTATTGAAAACGCTCTTTTAATAATAAAATTAATAAATGTGAAGCATTCTTTTTACCGCGGTTGCCTAACTGTTCCTAATCTGGCTAATTGCGCAAGAGATTTGCATAGTACACAAACACACACTTTCCCCTCAACAGACCTCTAACTTTGGAAAACTAAAATTAGACCGAGTTTTCTTGTAGATACACAAATAGAGGTGAAAACTTAAACTGTATCCACTATTAACTGGCAAGGGCAATTTTATTTTTGAAGTGTAAACTTCAGACACGTTAGATTTTTGGTTACCTTCACTATTGGGATGGGACTATGAGTACATGGATCTATAGCTATGAATGACGTGTTTTCACTTCTGTAGCCAGTCCTCATAACTGCCCATGTTTTTATATGCAAAGGCCATAGACCAAGGGCCATAGGCCAAGGGCCAAGGGCCAATGGAAGCCATTATCAGCGCACGCGACAATTTGTCGGAATTCAGAAGCATCCACGACGAGAGAAATTGCTGTACGTGTCGTGAGTGCGAGTGGACGCGCTGACGCCAACAGTGTGTCTGCACTCACATCACGTACGGTTTGCGTGAGAGCACGCAAGTTTTCACACATTGTACGTACGTATCTAATGAGTGCGTGGAAATTATTTGTTATTCTGCGTAATTGCAACTTTATCTTATCTTCGTAATATGTGAGGTAATGTAATTTGTTCATATTACTAGTTTTTTTACCCGTGACTTCGTCCGCGTGGAGTTAGGTTTTTAAAAATCCCCAAGCCCTCTGTTTTCCGCAATAATCCTCCGTCCTCAACTACACCTGAAGGAAATACCAACAAACCAACACATTTTGCATTTATAATATTCATAAGCATAATAAACTAGCTTTTGTTGCGACTTTGTCCGCATGGAGTGGAAACTTTTGTAATTATCCACATGCAAATACTCACTTGCTTTGTTATAAAGTTGTATAAATAAATAAATAAGGCCAAATAAGAAATACAGTATCGCATTTATAATATTAGTAGCGACATCAATCATCTTGTCCCATTGTTAGAAAAGTTTTCACGCACGGTCAGTGTGAAAGTCCGCGTGCAACGCGTGCAGTGTGCGCGTGGCTTTAGCTGCGGAATGACGCAACGTATCATTTCGGAATGCGCGCGGAACAGGTTTGCGAGGCGGCGGAATGTGTGATTTGTTCGATTGTGCTGCGAAAATACCTCGATGCTGTGCGCTGATTAGTTCGCTGTTAGATTGTAGGCCGCGATCCTTAACTCGTGTATGCGCGAGTTACTTTGTCTCCGCAGCTGTCGCGTGTTATGAAACTGTGGGATACCTTCTTGATTGATGCATTTGAATTGCAAGTAGGTACATAGCAAAGTTCGGCGTTGTCATATTTCGACCGTAGCAATTAACAGTGTCGGATCTACATTTTGGCGATTTTCGTTTTGTTGCATTAAGGGTCTTAGAATGGGGATAGCAATGCCCCCACCAATTGTGAAACTTTTGGAATCAACCAACCATCTTTGGTTTTTGCAAGTGCAAGGGTTGGATATGTTGACTGTTTTTCACTTTTCACATATTTGAAGCTTTGAGCGGCCGTGCCCTGGAGTAGTGGTTTTTCACATGCGACTATGTTAATTGCTACGGTCGAATTATTGGCCGAATTTTCTACATATCCCTGGTGCGGCAGTGAATCTGTGTGGTCTTATTGCATGGAGATAATGGCTTCAACTCCCGGCAGGGTCATTTAGCTCAGCCTTTGTTCAGCTCAACTCCATGGAGGTTTCAGAAAATAGTAAGGGGTATGGGTTTCATGAAAACTGAAATATTTTCCTTTTCTCTCTTAGGACTTTTGTAGTAACTTCCACGTACCTCGATCTTGTGCCGCCTGTATAGGTACAGGGTCACGTTAAAATATCAAGTAGTTCTCATTTGTTCTTGTCTCTAGCAACCACTCGACACTGCGTTAATGCTATGGTACCTAGGTACTTACCACTCCACCTATGAAACGTTGGCTTTTCTAAACTTCCAAAGGTTGGCTCGTCGAATTACGCATTGTATAACACGTAAATTTATTAAACTACACTATGCATATGGGCTCTTCGTGAGACCTGTTAAAAATGAAAATGACTACGAAAGTCCAAAGACCAAACAAGTTAAAAAACTAAACACAATAAAAAATCCCCGCTTGTGATCAGCGCGCGCATATAAACATATTTCCCAGAACACTTTTCTCATTTCAGCCCAAAATGACGAAACCTTAGAATGTATAGTATTACCGTTTGACCGTTTACTCAAACTCTGTTTACAGACACCGGTTACATACCGATCCGGTTTTAATGCCATAATTCAAGCTGTATTATTAATTATGTATTTATAGTTTTCGTTACACTTAATCCGGGTTTCGAACCTAAACTCTTGTGTGAGATTTGAGCCTACTTTAAGTAGGTAAAGGAGGTAGGTAGATACAGTGTCCAGCTAAAATTTCTTTTTTCATAATATTTTCTGTTCCCAAAATAAAGTACCTACTAAAATAATTGGGTAACAATGAGATTTACCACGCTGTTCGGGTGCGGTTTGATATTTTCAGATGCAAATTTTCGCCCTGCGGTTTTTTTCGCAAGCAGAATCGACTTTCCGAGCCGGTGACGAACGGTGACGAACTAGTTAAGCCAAAGGAAGCGCACTTTTCGCTGATTACGATTGGTAATTTACGAACATTAATTTTGATTGTGGACTTATTTATTTTATTTAGCTAGTTAGAGGAAGACGATACATTTAACTACGTATGTACTACTTTTCTTAAACCTAAGCGGTTTTAATCATTATCTTTCTACTTTTATGATGCCGTACCGGAGTGCAGCCGGACTCTATGCTCGAGGCTTATGAGCTAGGAGAAAAAACTCGTCTATCCACTTGTAATAGGCAGGTTTTTGTGTTCAGTTGGCGAGTTACAGAAACGCCGGCGATTCGAATTAGTTATCATTTAATTAGCTCGCTCACCCAGTGATTTATATTACTTTTTCTAATAAATCAAATCACAAGTTGTGGAGAAAATGTTGCAACCATTACAATTCTTAAAGAAATCTATTTTGAACAAAGTCTTCCTATCCTTTTGAACGGTTTAGCTAGGTATATCATTCCGAGATAAAGAAGTTTATTTTTCGTAAAACGACAATATTTTTCCGAAGTAAGAACTTAGAAGTAGTTTACCTTTGTCCGTTTCTAGGATATAGTTTCTAGGATAACTGTGCTGAATTTAAATCAGATAATAAGCACAGACATTCATACCGAGTATTTATTTATATAATAAATAATGAACTGTAAAATACAATCTTTAGGTAAATTAGTTATTTCTATATATATTTTAAAAATAATATAATTAGATAACATTCAGGCTTCATTCAAGTTATAGCCACTTACTTCACTTTTAATCGGACATTTTAATTATTATAGTGTCCATTGTCCATGGAAATTAACAACTCAATATTGTGATAACTTGTTAATTTTATTTACATCTCGGAGATGGAAATAGCTTTTTAAAGTTCCGCAATAAAAGTAGGAACCCTTATACAGCTTCGTTACATTACCTACTACGTAATGCCGGTGACTTCATCCGCGTGGAATAAGGTTTTTTAATTCCCTTAGGATCTTTTTAATTTTTCGGAATAAAATGTAACTGCTAATCCTATATATGAGACTAGCTTTTGCCCCCGAGACTTCGTCCGCGTGGAATTAGGTATTGGGGTGGAATTTGCAAAAACTGTGACACACGTACTTCTTTATTTTTAACTGAAAGCTCTAATACCAACTTTGATGGAAACAGCTTGCAAAAAGACGGAGTTTCATATAAACTTCCATCCCCTATTTAAACCCCTTAGGGGTGGAATTTCCAATAATCCTTTCTTAGTGTGCGCCTATGTCATAAAAGGAACCAACTGTAAAAATTTCAAGTTTCTAACTTCAGTAGTTTAGGCTGTGCGTTGATATCTCAGTCAGTCAGTCAGTCAGTCAGTCAGTCAGTCAGTCAGTCAGTCAGTCAGTCAGTCAGTCAGTCAGTCAGTCAGTCAGTCAGTCAGTCAGTCAGTCAGTCAGTCAGTCAGTCAGTCAGTCAGTCAGTCAGTCAGTCAGTCAGTCAGGACTTTGAATTTTATATATATAGATGAGGACTTACTAAAAATTTTTTTACGTACAGATTTTCTCATGATGTCTTCCTTCAACGTTGAAGCATGTGACATTTGATCAACTCTATCAGTTTTAGTTATTAGATCGCGATAAATAATTACAGTTTAAAAAAAAGTCATTACTCAAACTCTGCATAAAGGAAGTCATTAAACTCGACAATAAGGAGTGACAATACCGATTGAAAATGTTGAAATGTATTGCAAACTGTATTATAATTAGTATCGTTACCTACCTACATCATTATAATGTATGATTGATTACTTTACAAAAATATTCTGTTCGGCCCACGTTCACCATGCAGTGTTTATTATACCTACTACAGCCCTGGTAGTAAC
Source organism: Hipparchia semele (assembly GCA_933228805.2). NCBI lineage: Eukaryota > Metazoa > Arthropoda > Insecta > Lepidoptera > Nymphalidae > Hipparchia > Hipparchia semele. Next base: position 15,458,755 of record OW121715.1, on the reverse strand, counting down.
TAAGAACAGTATTTAGGTTTTGCAACGGAAAACACCAGATTATTAGTAGATTTTACATAAACAGTTTGGTTCAGGCTGTATTCTTATAATTTTAATAAAGTCTACCTAGGTTCCTAAAACATAGTCATTCTTCTGTTTGTCATATTGAAGCAGAATAAGTGGGGCACAAAATTGGTAGAACCTATAGAATTTTGGGTCCCAACAATCCAAAGATGCTAGACCGATAGTTTCTAGTTCAACACTTTCGCCGCTAAGCTGGTCATGTAGTAAATACTATAATTTTCGCAAGGTACGGAATATAGAATAGTATTTCTAAGGTACGGAACCTTCAGTACGCGCTGTGCGAGTATGACTTGAGCTTGATCGGTTTTTCACTGTGTGAAATATTGTTTTTTTTAAGAAAGCATATTAGCCAAGCTGAAGTTGACTAATATTCTCCTATCCCCTCCAACTAAGCGGAAAGCTTGTGCTAGGAGTGGGTACGACAATAGAGCAACGGGTGGGGTTCGAACCTGCGACCTTTCAGTTTTCAGTCCGCGCCTTTAACCGTTGGGCTATTGAGGCTTTTTCGGCAGTTAGAAGTTACTGTAATTTCGCCATCGATGTACAAGATGAACGTAACTTATGCACTGCCATATATCCAGTAAGCCATGTGATCACCAGTAAATTGAACCCATGGTCATCGCAGCACAGCTCGTCGGGTCGGATCGAAGATGGCGGCGCGCGGCGCATACCAAATGACTGATATGTGGAAAATGTCCTTATGCGATGAACTGGGACACAGGTGTCAAGGAAGATTACTTAACGTTTGAATATGTAGTTGTGGTTTAGAAGAAATCGTTTATAAATTGACCAACGAATGGTTGAATGGAAGTGGAGTGGTTTAAAAATTCCATTGGCCTCTATTTTCTTGGTACGGATTTGCCATCTTGTAATGTTCTCTATTGTATACGTAGTTAAACATGTATGTATTGTATTTTGAGAATGAAATAAAAACGCCAAGTGGTTGTGTTATGGGAGCCCTCTCGTGTGAAGCTGCGCGATGATCTCACCGCGGCAAAAAGCGCTGTTAGCGGATAGGTGGAAGTGTTTTTGTTGGCACGCTTGATACACCTGTGTATGATATGTATGTTATAATTTACAACACGCTAGCGACCCGCCCTGCTTCGCACGGATAGTACTAATTACACTAGTTTACATGAATTTTGTTCATGAAATGGAACATATACGGTTACGTTACATTGGGTATCTACATCTCGGAAAAAATATTTAAAAAAATCCAGCTCGTCAATTTTTTGAAATATTTATCAAGAAGATTTTTACAAAAACCTACATCTAAATAAACAATAAACAGTTAAAAATGAGTAATTTTTGCTCTTTTTTCATAAATATTTTCATCTGTATCTCTCACTACAGACCAACAATAGTCACCTAGCATATTTTGGTCCCAAAAACCTTGATAATTTTGCTCAAATGACTTTAAATCTTGGTGAAATCGCTCACCGTGTTCATCACTCAGTCTACCAAGATTTTCTAGAAAAAAATCCTAATGGGAATGCAAAAACTGAATTTGTAGTGACATATTTACACCCATACGCTCATAATTTTGCAATAGATTTTAACAATCTCTTTGTAATTATCACTTTTTTTGCTGTCTAAAAAATTTTTAACGACATTTTTGAAAGAGTTCCAGGCTGCTTTTTTTACCTCGGTTAAAAGGCTCTCGAACTTTGTATCGTCCAATATTCTCCTGATTTGGGGACCCACAAATATTCCTTCCTTTAATTTAGCCGCAGAAAGATTCGTAAACTAAAATTTTTTGTTAACCAAAAGTAACAATAGGTTACGTGGTTAGTTGGCTCTCTCCATATCATTGATTTACCAACTTTCAGTGATCTATTTTTACCTGAATACCAGGAACTGAGGACCAATCTGCAATTAGTGCAAATCACATGAGAACCCCAATTTTTATCTTGATTTGACACCGAAAATCCAGAATAGTGTAAATAGGCTTCTTGCAATGGTTTTGTTATAGGGAAATCATGATTTAACTGAACAATTTTCCCACAAACATAACAAAATCAATTTGAATGTAGTTAACACACTCTAGATGACATTTTTAAATAAAAATAAGACTTTTGAATCACACAGTTGTTTACAAAATAGAGCGATAAACGTATTTAAACAATTGCGGGTAGATAAAAAACAAAGACCTCATATCTCAGAATTGTGACGTGCTACGAAAAATAAAAAAATATTTTTTTTATTACCATTCATAGCCTACGTAAATAATATATGTTTCAGTTCATGAACAAAAAAAATTATTTTTTTGTAAACTAGTGTTATCTATAACCAAAAAACAAAAACCAAAAAAATCTGTTGATCCGATCGCTAGTCAATATATCGCTATAGACCTAGATGGATGTTCCTTTTGATCAAAAACTATTAATAAAATAAATAAGGAAAGTTTTGGTTTTAAGTAGATATGTCAAATCTAGATCAAAAGTCAGGCAACTCAAAAAAAGTCTCTGTTCCCTAGACGAAAAAAAAATCTTTCTGAATGTTTTCTTAGTAAAGTTATGAAAATTATAAATGTTTAACAACATATTTATGACATAAAAATATAAAATCGAGTTTCATAACTTTACTAACAAAAAATGCAGAGACATTCTTTCGTCTAGGGAACAGAGACCTTTTTGAGGTGACTGACTTCTTATCTGCGATATGCAGTATATACCTATACTAGCTTTTGCCTGCGGCTTCGCTCAAGTTAAGACTGTTAAGTTCGATTTTTCAAACACCAATTTTAACACATTGAGGGTAGAATTTTCAAAAATCCATTCTAGCGGTTCTCTGCGTCCTAACCTAATCTAAGTTTGAGCTTTGCGTTGATAGATCAGTCAGTCAGTCAGTCTGTCACCTTTTCCTTGTAAATATTTAAATGATGTAATTTTTGCAATTCTATGTACTAATTGTATGTAAACCTTACATAAATGTATGTATACTCGTAGTTCACAAAAAGATGAAATTACATCACGTTTCTTTAGCACACCAGTTGATAAACTATTTCAGTAGGTATGCAGCCACTCGCCTCTCATTGATGAGGCCGACCTTGTCCGAGTTAGGTAATAGGTATCTACTTGACGACTTAACTAACACCATAAGTACGTACTTTACGTTGGGCTGCTTTGGCCTTTTATGTGTAGTATTGGTTATTAATGTTGCTTGGGCAAATACACGGCAAATAGGTAACAGGTACATAGTTAATTAAAAAAACCCGCATGGAAGAGAAAGGCATACAAATATAGCATATAAAGGTTACCTATACTAAGGAACAAATACTCAATGAGGTTGTTTATTATTTCAATCCCTAAAATGGAATAGGTAGGTAGCTAATTTAAGTACCTATCGTTCCAACCATACAGAACCTACCTATGCAGTTTTTAACTCCCGTCGCAAAATAGGATGATGACCACAACTCGATGAGTATTTTTTGTTTTTTAAATCTCACACTTCAACAAGATATGTACAAAAATTTGAAGTAGCATGATATAAGAGAAGAAACGGGTATAATTTTTTCAGGTACCTTTATCAAATAAGGATACAAGTATGTAACATAAGTATGCAGTAATTTATCAATATCTACAAAGATAAAGATGGATAAACGGGGTTACATCATTATATTCGTTCGTCAAAGTCGGGCCGGCCGCGTTGCCGTGGGCGTACAGTGATTTGGTACGAATAGCATGATGAATGATGATGCACCCGAAGTATGAGTTTGATTTCGAAAACTTTGATGGTTTTCGTGAGTATTGCCTATACCGTCAAACTAAGGCGTGAATTCTTTCTATGCTCTATTCTATATATTTTCTTTTCTATCCCCCACGTCGTCTGAGCCCAGGATCGAGTTTCACATGAGGCGATTTTAGGAAGACTTTGCCCCAGACCTTTTCGAATCTATGCCTCCATTCCAGACAGAACTTCACGCTGTAATAAGAATTTTGGCCAAAAATATATGACAATCCGAAAAAAAACTTGCGCGATCAACGTCATCATTGCAAACGATATAGGTTTCTTGAAAATTCAAGATCTTGTGCCGCCTGGGTCCATATTCTTACGATTCTCTTGAGATGGTCTGTGCAACTAGCGGCGAGTCTTCGAATACTACGATCGACATCAGCGGGAAAATTCAGATCTTAATTGACTATTTATTTGGTTGCTATCTTTACTAGATCCTGGTTAAATGGGGTTTGGGTATCGAGACTTTCCTCATTACTCCTTACTCCGATATTTTCAATATATATCTGTAGCGTATACTAGATCTGTAGGTAAGCGAATATATTAGACGCGTAACATCAGACTCTAGATGTGGGTAGATAGTAACAATACTACTGTATTGTTACTATAAATGCAACCACCATGCGGTGGGTGGGTCAGTCTTATATCGGCATCGGTGTGGCGGGACAAGTGAGTGATCTCTGTATTATACATATCCATTATGTGTGTTGTTGTACTGGGCAAGCCAGTACAAGTGGCGACCGTGCCAGGATCAAAGTAATCGTGCAAAATTTTATTAATTAATTATTGCTAGCAATGCATGTGTGTCAGTACTTTTAATTTACCTATTCGTGATAGTATAATGAAAGTGAAGTTATGGCTTATTAAGCTAAATTCGCTATGAATAATGCCGTTGCAGTAAAATTTATTTGAACTTAATGTCGGTCTTGTAATATTGGTACCTAAAGAAGCGTTACGTTATTCCAGTAAAGTGTTATTTTGTTGTAAACGTAAATGTAGAATTCAATCGATACTATGGAAGTGAACGGATCCATATTCAAAAAATTTTGGTAGGGTAAATTGTGATTTCTACTCCGCTTATGAATTTGGATACGGTTTTTGTTGTTCTACAAGCCAACAACAACATAAGATCGGTTCTTTATTATTCATTATGGTAAATTGTGAATCATCAGACTGTCTGGAACTATCTGTAATCCGAATGTGATATATGTGTCTGACGGGACTAGTGTGGCATAGCAACTAATGGTTAGTTCCGGTCGGTAACACTCGTAAAATTGCTTAAGGTACGAATAGCAAACCAGTGTATAATATACTCTGGCGGGCCAGATCTAGAAACTTAGACGTGTTATTGTTTTAATAGTGTCCTTAAAAAAAAGACCACAAGCGCCGTGGTTTAAGACTAAGATGAAGGGGCTGTAGGTTAAGACCCACGCAAAGAAATGTAGATGTGTAAAGGTTTTGTGGATTCCGTATACGCACTAGCATAAAAGCACGAAATTTGTTGATCGGTGTACATAATGGTGACTAAATTTATTATGATTTGAATACATACTAATATCATTTTTAAAGCCTGTCCAGTTAGCCTTTAGATTCCATTTAGATGAGTATAGTTGTCATTCTTTCTGAGACGAAATAAAAATATTAATTACAATTCTTATTGTTAAATAGTTGGATATGCCTTTGGCGGAACATGTTGGACCTATTATGATTATTATGTCACCTATTATGTGCATTGATTTTGCAAATGTAACGGAGGTAGTTTGAGAAATCGAACGGTACCTAAAAAAAAAAATCTGGTAAGTTCGCGATGCAAATCGGAACTGTACCAGCGTGGTAGTCAATACCGATAGTAAAAAAAAAAAGGAAATTTAGTAAAAAAAAAGGAAATTTGGTAAGTTCGCGATGCAAATCGGAACTGTACCAGCGAGGTAGTCGATACCGATAGTAAAAAAAAAGGAAATTTAGTAAAAAAAAGGAAAGGTAAGTTCGCGATGCAAATCGGAACTGTACCAGCGAGGTAGTCGATACCGATAGTAAAAAAAAAGGAAATTTAGTAAAAAAAAGGAAATTTGGTAAGTTCGCGATGCAAATCGGAACTGTACCAGCGAGGTAGTCGATACCGATAGTAAAAAAAAAGGAAATTTAGTAAAAAAAAAGGAAATTTGGTAAGTTCGCGATGCAAATCGGAACTGTACCAGCGAGGTAAAAAAAAGGAAATTTAGTAAAAAAAAAAGGAAATTTGGTAGGTTCGCGATGCAAATCGGAACTGTACCAGCAAGGTAAAAAAAAAAAGGAAATTTAGTAAAAAAAAAAAGGAAATTTGGTAAGTTCGCGATGAAAATCGGAACTGTACCGGCGAAGGTAGTCGATACCTAACAAAAAAAAAAAAAAGAGATGCATGGATCGGGGCGATCTGAGGATGACCGATGCCATGGCAACTCAGTATGTATGCCGTGCCTCGGAGAGCACGTAAAACTGTCGGTCCTGCGCCTGATCTCTCTCCGGTCGGGTCGATTTTTCCCCGTCCCATCGGACTATGAGAGTGAGGGAATAGAGAGTGCACTTGTGTCTGCGCAAATACTTGTGCACTATAATATCTCCCGCGCAGATGGCTGATCTCGTGGCCGAATTCGGTCAGGAGGACCATCATATGATTGGGTCCCACGGGTAGTTGGCACAGTGGCCAATCTAGTTAAAAGTAAAAGTCCAAATCTAGTTAAAAGAATAATATTATTCATAGTCATAGACCTTGTATTGTGTCATATTGTTTTAGAAGTTAGTGGCTCAACAATACTGACCTGATATTACGATGATATGTTTCAAGTGATTAGTAACTTTCATGTTATATGATATGATTGAGTAGATACGATAGCAATCGCACCTCAATCGTATAAATATTACCATCTTGGTTTTAGCCGAGTATAATTGGCTAAATAAAACCAAATAGTTTTTAGAGAAAACTTCGTTCAAACTAATCCCTGGATCTGATATTAAAATATTAGTGTTCTATATTAATCAGGGACTGGGAAAAAATGCTATTAAAATGTTAGGTAATCCCTGCTTCTAGGAAGCGGTTACAATCAGTGTTACAAAGGAAACTTAAATAATAACAAACTCGGAAAATGATGGTTAGAGGCACCCAGTACTATGGTAATTTAGCTGGTATTTTTATTAGCACTAAAAAGCTTGTGCCAATTAGCTACCTATATTAATGAATAATAAAATGTTAAAATCAGTAATCAAATGTTTTCTGGGTGTAGGTGTCAGTTTTATAAACGTCGAGTTTGACATTTATTTTTAATTCAAATCACAAGATCACAAAATTTACATTATTTAAAATTAAAAAAAAAAACACGAGTTGAATGAATGATGTAGTGTTAGTGTGGGGTCTTTGGTTACAAAAAAAAAAAAAAGAATAGTCTTTGTCTTTGTGATTGTGATCAAAAATTTAAGTTGGAGCAGTGTAGTTGGTTTTCTCAAAAAAAAACTTCATTTACCGTCCTGCCTGCCGGCCTGCTTTTAAAGGTGTTTGCACAAATAACTGCGGTAAAAAAATAATTTAACTACGCTTGCAGGAACGTTCTAATTGTGGACCCAATTATGGGCAACTGGTCGGTTTGAACTAGAACATGAGAGGTATTATTTTAGGGAAATGCTAAGGAACATTATGTGATTTTGATCGGGTTCAAACAAAGGGATTTGGTATTTGAGGTTGCTTTTCGTAAGGTGCCGTAACATTTCATTAACTATGTGGGTGGGACCTTCCGTTAAATTTTGAGACAGTCTATCTAAGTTACAAGTTTTTAAACGTCTCTTTGGGAGCAATGCGATTCGAATAATTTATTCGTAAACTGAGTATAGGTACAAGATCTTATTTAATCTTGTGATGCTTTAATCTGCTACAGATAAGCATGCAGAGGTTCGCATAACATATATATTTGAAGTATGTCAGCACAATTGTGTTTTCACATTATTTTAAGAATTTTTATCATAAATTCATGCAGCGTCACAATTATTTAAGGAATTTGTATTCATAATATTGTTAACGCAGTTGGATAAATAATAGCAATGCTAAAACTACGAAGTATCTGTCAAATATTCTTTGACTAATAACTGTGTTGAATAAAATGTCTTGGGAATATGATGCTGATTGCTGGTAGTTTGTTGTAAATTTGTGATAGCAATCGCGCCCTGATCGAATGAATATTGCCCTGAGGTTTAGATGAGTGTAATTGATTAAATAATTCTTGGATATGTTTAATAGTTGCCCTCACGTTCAGATGGTGGTTTGTCTGAAGTGTTGTGGTTGAATTGGTTGGATGTGAGGACAGGGGCCGTTATGTGTGATTATATTTATGACCAGGTCAATATGAATATTGGTCGTTCTGTAGATTTCACGTACTTGGGTTGAATTAGGCATAATTCTATCCGATAGAGAACTTCCTCAAAGAATTCAAGGTAGTTTTCAATAAATACGTTTTAACTTTATTTGCATTTATAAATGGTTAATCTTAGAATGATTTCGGATGGCATAGTTGGTAGGTAATAACTTTTCCTTCCGGATTTAGATTATTACTTTGTATCAGTGCAATTATAGGCACTTAGTGTTCAGATAGATCCATTAAATATTTTCGTTGGTTGAGATCACTTATTTTGAGATTTTGTTAGAATGAGTTCAGTTCGGGGAAAAAAGGAAAAGGAAGAGAGCACAGTAGAAGCGACTATGTGTAATTAGGTTAGTGGCTTTCTAGCTATCAAGGTTAAGTAATAGTAGTACCCGTACTAGGTACATTGGATTATTTATCCATATTACTATTTTGTCAAATGACCGCTGACATGACAAGCAACATGAAAAATAAAATTAAAACAAGGAAGAGATGTAGCGTATACTAGATCTGTAGGTAAGCGAATATATTAGACGCGTAACATCAGACTCTAGATGTGGGTAGATAGTAACAATACTACTGTATTGTTACTATAAATGCAACCACCATGCGGTGGGTGGGTCAGTCTTATATCGGCATCGGTGTGGCGGGACAAGTGAGTGATCTCTGTATTATACATATCCATTATGTGTGTTGTTGTACTGGGCAAGCCAGTACAATATCTATCACCCCAATCACCCTATCTTATTTGCATCGAAATTAATCTTTGTGTGATACAAACTCGCAGTAGGGGTATTAGGCACGACAACCTTCGTCGAATCCATCAGGCATCATTTACATGCCATAATCGAGTTCCAAATTATCCTCTAATGTGTACGATTACAGATTTTTTGTTGTTGTTCCTCAGAAGTTCTGAATACACGATAGAGTTAGTAGTTAACCTAATTTGTAAGGAATGCTAATTACATATATGGAAAGGACCTACCTAGGTATCCTTAGTTTTTTTGGAGTACGATGCCAAAGTAACATACGTATGAGTACAAACATTCTGGCAGATAACTATTTATTTATTTATTAGAGGCGGGAGGAAGCCACAGAGACACTTACATGGCTAACAGCAAGTCTATTGATTTTTTTATGGCTCGTTTAGTTTTCTTTCAGTGCGGGAAAATATGTTTTTGTTTATATGTTTTACTGTGTTTTATTTCAAATCATCTCCTTTAGCAACGCGGTAGGCGTCCGCAACGATGGACAAAGCTCTTGCATGGACTTCTACATGTCTTGATCTTGTGCCGCCTGTATCCAGTTTAAAACTATAATTTGCTAATATTTTATTCACAAAGTAACTCTTCACATGACTGCTAATTTTATAATTTTAACCAGAAAGTAGAGCTTAAACATCAGATCAGTTGATCAGCCGTACCCTTTGATTGCGAACGACCTTTAAATACCAAGGCTTACTTAGGTAAGTTTTGTCTTTTGAACCTGCTGGCATGTACTTGCCTGATAACAATAAACAGAGCAAGAAAACAGAAACAGAATGTTTGCTTTCCTTATGCACGTTAGTCTCTAGGTTCACATTAGTAGGCAATATGTTATTTAGTATAGTTATGGAATCTCACTCACTCACTCACTTGGAATTAGATTAATTAAAAATCCCGCGTGAATTCGTTGTTTGTCCGGAATAAAGGAACTTATGTCACTCTCCAGATCCTCAACTATCTCCTTGCCAAACATCACGCCGATCTGTTGCTCTGCTGCTGTGTGTTTGAAGGACAAACCAAGAAACAAACATGCATAATAATATTTAGTAAGGACTGGGTAGATGCTACATAAATTGGGTACCTATTTCCCATATTTTATAGGTATAGCTTTCACGAAGGTTTCGAATGGGTATAGGACAGTACTTTGGCTCGTCAGTCTTATACCCGTGCACAATGGTCCGAAAAGTTGCTCGCACTTTCATATCCACGTCACGAGTCTTGACATAAGTAGGTGTAATTTGCCAATAGCAAACAGACAACAAGCGGCTTACAATGGCAGTACATCGGCCACATAGTTGGTATAATTAGGAGAAAGTGATACGTCACGCCCTATGCCAGGCGGACTCTCTTCACCGCTCGTGCTCTGCTGGAAAGGTAAAGGTACATTATCACTTACATGGTACCCACGAGTATCTAAGTGGAAGTTAGGACTTGCTAGGGCAAGAGACTTTTGTCCAGCTGTGGGCGTCTGTCGGTTGATAGAGAAGATGTGAAGGAAAGTAATTTTTGACAGGCATCTTACAGACCTTAGTAGGTTTGCTTTATACTATCGATGTTTTATAAATACATAATCGAATTCCAGTTTTACGAACGTAGGTATTTACCTACTTAGTTTGGAAATTTTAAAAATTAAAATCAAGCAGATCAAGTTATTTAATTTTTTTGTTTATCTACACAAGTAAATCTCAGGTAAATCTAAATATATAAAAGGCAAAGGTGACTGACTGACTGACTGATCTATCAACGCACAGCTCTAACCACTGGACCGACCGAGCTGAAATTTGGCATACAGGTAGCTGTTAGGACGTAGACATCCGCTAAGAAAGAATTTTGGAAAATTTCAACCCCAAGAGGGTTAAATAGGGGGTTAAAAAATCGAACCTAACGTGAGCGAAGCCGCGGGTTAAAACTAGTCGAGATATATGTTGAGATGAAAGGAATGAATAGCGAATACAAAAACAAATATTTGTAACTAACTACTAAACTCACTCAATTATTTACAGCTATTTGGTCTAAGTAATTTATATTCAATTCATTTGCCATACATATACAGCCTACGGGTTCCCATGTTTGGTGGTCACCTATAAATAGCTGATTATGGAACTACAGTTATTCGCTCCGCCGACTTGCCATATTGAAAAATGTACCTATAAAAATGTTTTAACTAAAGCCTTAATAAGATTTAAATGGATTCCGAGAACCTGTCTCCTTGTACCTTTTGCAAGACGATCAAGATTCCATACGGAATGATTTATAGATATTTTTAAATAATTTGAAATTTTATTACTTATATGCGTTAATTTACTATGGTAATAATTTAATAACAGGTTCTCCGTAATATTGCATCATACGTATTGTAATATAAAATTAAATAATTGTTGTTGTAATAAATATACCTAGGTGGTAACTGGTAACCTAAATCTAGGTATATCTTTAGCAACAACAATAATTATTATTAGGTACCTAGCTATAATAGGTACTATTATTTATAGATTATAAGTTAAATTATTGTCAACTAGCTGATGCTCGCGACTTCGTTCGCGTCGAATTAGTTTTCAAGATCCCGCGGGAACTATAATTTTTTTCGGGATAAAAAGTAGCCTATGTTTTAATCCAAGGTATAACCTATCTTCATTTTAAATTTCAGCCAAATCGGTCCAGTAGTTTTTGAGTTTATTCATTACAAACATACACACAAAAATACAAATCTTTCCTCTTTATAATAGTAGTGTAGATAAGTATAATTTTTTCTAGTTAGAAATACTTTACAAATACCAAGAATTTTATTATTACCTAAGTAATTTTGACCGAGTTTAAAATTCAAATTATTTATTGTAAACAGTTTCGTAGCTTCGTCGGAATTTTTTACAGAATTTCAAGACAAAAAGTTTAAAATATGTAAAGAAAAAAATATTTCCTGAACTTATTTATTAAAAATAATGAATATAAAAAGAAATATTATTTTTATCTTATTAAGAAGAAACATTTCGCAATTTCATCACCGGCCTCGGTAGCGCAGTAGGCAGCGCGTAAGTCTCATAATCTTAAGGTCGTGAGTTCGATCCTCACCCGGGGCATATCTTTTATCTTTTTTTAAATATTTTTTCCTTTAATTTATGACATTTTCTACAAGCAAAGCCAAGAAACCAGTTCCTACAGCAACCGCCACCTGTTTGTAAGTTGCGCCAGCAAATTCATGCGTAAAGCGGGTTCGTTACGAAAGCTGAATATGCAAATTACTCGAACAATGCCAGAGTCAACCCACATTGCAACTGAATACTGAATGTTACTATTTGCTCATAGTGAATATTATAAGGCGTTATGAATGAGTAGTGCGTTCACTCCGTAGCTCATGCAGACAAATAGGCATTGTCTACTACCACTGCTCAATATTTAAGAAAAATTCTTTGGTGGCCTGGGTGCGACAATATCGTCGGCTTATTGCAAGAACTCATTATGCGACATATTCAAAAGTTTGAGAAAACAAGCTTTGAAGTTTTAGTAATTTTGATTGTTTATAGCATCTAAAATTATGATTATATTAAAGAAAAATTAAACACATTTTGTTGTTGAATATCTATATTATTAAAATCAACTCAGTATTTTAAACATTTATTAATAGTATTTTTTTAAAAAACAAAAAACTAAGTCAATGACACGTTAATGACTTTTTGCTATTGTAATGGTTTTCAATGTTTGATTTAGGTATTTCTTAAAATAGGTCTAATAACAAAGTTTTTTAATGGAAAAACATTTTTTAATCAGTCTTACATGTTTGAATTAGTCTCAAAAGTTAATAAAATATTTTTTGTCATTTGAAAAACAAAAAATATATTCGTAAAAAAAGAAAAACAGTCCTTTTAAAAAAATCGCATAACACTTTGATTACTACATTATACGTCATAAAGCAATAAAAAATAGCAGCTAAATAGTAAAAAAAAATTAAAATTAAAATATTTCTACTGCAAATCTTCCGCATTCGAACACTTTTCATCAGGAAAAAAGTCTTAATCTTCTTTTTCTGGTAAATTTTGGTACCAATCATGTAGTTCTGAAGATATTATTTTTTCGGCACACATGGTTATATAAGCTTTTTTCAGAATGTAAATATTTTAATTAAATTCATTGTCAGTTTGTACGGTGTTTTTTTGGCCCTGCAGATTTATCGTTTGAGATACTGTCTCAGTTATCTTAAATATTACACAGATCTATCATAGGGAAAATTGGCATAAGACGCATCTGATTTTCAATGTTATCGAGTTCGAGTCTGGACTCACTCATATGAAGGTACCTTCTCGAGACCTCTAGGTATTGGTGTTTAATAACCTCAAGGTAAATTGTTTGGACCAAATCTCTATTTGGTTACTACTTTGTCCTCCATAGGTATCAAAAATATAGATATCTCTGTTACTGCAGACGGTAGATGTTTTATCCAAAGATACAATGCGGTTCCTACTTCATAACTTCTTTTTTTTCCATAATATATTTCAGACCACAGGTAATAGAAGAAATAAAAAATATTTCGATACACGTTTACGGATACCGGATAATTGGATGCACAAATACATATTTCTTCGTACAGTTTATACATTTTAGAGATAAATAGAGTCCTCTCTAAATACTTTATGGATGAAGTTTTTCTACGATAACTAGGGTGACTCCATCGGAAATGCCTGGATGTTTTCTTTGACGAAGTCTTCATCTTCCTGCTTTGTTTTATTATGTGCCTCAAGCTGGCCTCGTCTTTCTTGCCCTTCGAAAGATGCTGAACTTCTTTGTTAATAGGACCAAATTTAGAAGTTAGAATTATCAAATGATAATTACAAAAACCGTGATCTTTCATTCGCCTTTCTTAAAATAATATGAACGAAATGAGGTCATTTTCCTAGTTTCATTTACTAAACATCTCTGGGGATTATTTACTATATTCATCTCTATAAAATTCTTCTGATGTCTATATAATCAGATAAAGCCCAGTAAGATTCACTTTGGTTACGATCTTCGTCAGTGAATTTAATGAGAATTAATTTACACTCAGTCTCCTAGATTAGTTGTTTTAGGTGGCCGTATTTGTTTGCTGTAGTTTTTATAGGGCAAACATTGTGACCGATATTTTTACTGTGTATTTCTATCGTAAGTGTCTTCTTTTTTGTCATCTAACTAGAGAAGACAACTGTCTTAAATTTTTTTTCGCATGTTAATTGCCGGCGGTTATCACTTTCATTATTACTACTTTAGTACTTAGGCATATCAGAATTACTCTCATATTTCATCTGTTCAATTGTTTTATGCAGTTTTATGTTTCAAATTCTGTCTATAACTTACTAAAATATGCTTTTAATCAATTTAAAAATGTATTAAATTATTTTATTCTCTTAAGCAAAGAATGACTTAAAGACTAAAAATTACTTAAATGTGTTTTTTTCATACATCATTGATTTATAAAAGTAATTAAGCGCAGATAATGAATTTAACCGAATTTCATTCTAAAGTGATATTTAAATTAATGTAAATTCATGATTTTTTATGGAACCTAAAAGTTCCAAAATTGTAATTATCGAATTTATGCTTAGTCATAACTTCTAAATTTGAATAGCTAGAAGTAAGTGTGTTTTTGCATTATATAGAACTCGTCAAGAGGAGTTTAAAGCTGTTCTTAACTGTACTTGATGATTATTTGCACTTAGTGAGTTCTTGCAATAAGCCGACGATATCTTCATCTGCATCTGCGATGGGTTCTGCCATAGATAAAATGACTTCTTTTCTCTATGGTTCTGCTTATGCATTATGGTGGTGTTCGCTGTTATGAGCGACGTAGCATGCTCTTGCTGTTATATTTAAAATCTAAAAGTAAAGCCTATTTTTCATTGGTATTTTCAATTAATTTAATCGATGAGAATGGGAATGAAAGTATATTATAGTGTACCTACCACAAATTCCAATGATTAATTAACTCTATCCCATAAATATTATGGTAATTCTTAACCAAAACACGGTTCCCATTTGAAATTATTTAATTTAATATGTTGTATGGTAACCACATTTGAATATATAACTAACAAAATGTTTTATATTTTCACAGATCGAAAATTGCAACCAAAAGCGGCGTAAGTATAAATTTCAATTTTTTATTTTCCTGCGTGTATAATGCTAATGGGGTCACAAAGCTGAAGTGGTAATGGCCAGAGTATATGACTCGAAAATCAAATGTACGATCCCACACTTGGTTGACTGCTGGATACTGGCGGCAGAAGATCGTTTTCTGGGGCGTTAGTTTCAAGAGACATTTGTACAGCAGTGGACGTTTACAGGTTAAGATGATGATGATGACATTATTATTAACTTGTTATTAACTAGCTACCTACTTTTTGCGAGTATCTCGGTAATCGTAATTTCGCCACTTCACGCCGAAGCTTATCGATAGGCCATCTTAACGAATTTACAGGCGGATGATGTTTTTGGCAATTTGGCAACAAACTTTACACTAACAACCAACCAAATTTACTATTAATATTCAAACAGTTAGTTCTTATTTGCATAAGAATACAACTTAATCTTGCAGTAAATTTATCTTGACGTCTACAAAAACAGGGTTGTTAGTTTAACATGCAGTCAAAAATTCGAGTGCATTTGGTCAAAGATTTGATCTTATGGCTTGTGGTTTAAGGTGCAATTTGCATTGGTTTTCGTTGTATACCGTCGGTCGTATAATAACGTAGTTATGTAAGCGTAAGGTCAGCGTAAGGTCGCGTTGGGATACTTTAGTACCGTTTCATTTATATTTATGACGTTGCACCTACTTGTAGAACAGGGTGTGAAAATTATTAAGGTTGTATCAATTATACGAGTATATCTTGTCAATGCTTTGAGTATGTATCTAACAAGTTGGTCCATTAGAAGCTGTTTCCTAAACTGCGATTTTGTAATAAATTAAGTATACCTGCCTAGCAACACGAAGAAGCCTCAATATCCCAACGGTTTTAAAGGTGCGGAGTGAAAACTGAAAAGTTGCAGGTTCGAGCCCCATCCGTTGCACTAATATCATACCTAATCCTAGCACAAGCTTTTCGCTTATTTGGAGGGGACAGGAGAATATAAGTCAAGTTCAGCTTGGCTCATATTCTTTAAAAAAAAAATTGTGAAAATTGTCACGTAATAATAATTAATTATCGCAACAACAAAACGGCACCTATACAGTCACGATCTGTCAATGTCAAAATTGCACCCAATATGCTAATAACGTGAATTGAGGTTATTTTGTACTTAACTCACTTTATGTAGAAGGCCCTCAAAACATTTTCAGAGGTCGTAAGTCAAGAACTATGGTCACATGATGACCCGCGTGCCCATGGGCATATTCGAGTTAATTTTGAAGTGAACTAGCGAGGCAACATTATCAAATTCCATGACTTCAAGCCATTGTTCGGTGCCAGCGATTTTCAGTAAATTTAGTCTGAATTTTTTTTGACGTCTTTGTCGGTAGGTAGTAACTAGCCGCGACCAAAGCCAGACCAGAGACAATTCCGAAACTATAAATTCCCAAATTGACACCGCCGGGAATCGAACTCGAGAGAACATTACTGCGCCAGTGAGGTCGTCTAAATTCAGTCTGAAAATTATGAAATCGAAAAATCTAAGGATTTCAATTTAGGTACAAACCATTTTCTGTGTTGTGTTTGCGTTACTTTAGGCAACTTCTTCTCGAGATGTGGAAGGATCTGGGAACGCACCGCATTATGAACTTAAGAAAACTCCTACCAATATGTAAATTACTTGCTTTATTTTTTCCTTTTTACTTATACAGATGAAAAGGGCTTACGACTCTTGGATGAGGAATACTATGCAGAGAGAGTCTTCTCGAGATTATTTTCATAACATAAATCATAATAGTGTCTCTTACATCCTGTACGAAGTAATAGTACTAATCACTGAATACTTCTCGTTCTCAGCCATGAATCACTGTCGACATATGAAGTGTATGTTTGCCAGTAACCTTGACAAGTGTAGTATAGGTGCCTACTAAAATACCTTCTTAATAGCTGTACCTACCTACTCGTGTAGGTTGCATCCTTGCATCTTATTGTTGTGATGGTACGCAGCTGGATCGTCTAGTGATATCTAGTGGATTGATTGAGTAAAGAAGAATATTCTAATTATAGGTAAAACACCTCAGGATCGAGAGACATATTGGCTTCTGGCATGAACACTGTTATGTACTAAGCACCCTGCGGGTTAGTTCATTTCGTCCGATGGACAAAGTAGGCTACCAAATCATTCTACTTTAGCTGTCGCGGATTATTTATGAACACACTTCAAAAGAATTATGTTATGCATTCTCCAACCTTCAGAAAAACAAGGAAATCCTAGAGAGTTAAATTATCAATTTAAGTTTAAAATACGAGTAGAATGAATGATTAGCTGATACAGTGTACGAATTTGCCTGTTTTAGGCCGTCGTTCTGACCGAATTCCCTCTAGCACGGGGGAAACCCTACGCCGCTCCACGGCCTTTAATCATTGTTATGGGGGCACAGCCGACTCCCTTTCGCTGCGAAGCGTTTTGGTGTTCCCATACACCCCGAAGGGTTGGTACAATTCTTTTCATTGAGCTTATAGCTCGCCCCAATACCATGGTTTTATTTATTTGTATTCATTGTTCAGTTTGATATAGATTTGGCCAAATCTAAGTTCGGGAGCCGTGCTGCAAGACATGGCGTGTTTGGTGTGCCGGAAATTCGCCGCCAAAGAACGCCATCGAACCGTGTACCACTTAGTAATAACTTTGACTCATCTGAGTCAAACATATTAATTTAGCCAATACTCAATCAGCCTCAGTGTCTCAATCCCTGTAGTATTTCATCATGGTCACCCTACCTATTACCCTATCTTGTCCTCTATTCCGAAGTAATATCATGGTCACCCTACACCTAAAGTTTGTAAATACAATAAACAAAGGATTCTAATTTCTTACCTGTTTGTAGGAAGTACCGTTGACCCACACCCGTAGCTCGAGGGTCGCTCTGGTATCTCGGAGTCTCGTACATTTGAAGACTTAATTTATAGTGAATGATTTCTAAAGTTTTCATTCATACCTAACTTCTAACCCGAAGTGAGTCTAGAATCTAGTCTATTAGTTATGTAAAACAAAATAAGTCAAAGTTTCTTTAGACTGCAATATTGTTCCATCTCGTTCACCTATCTGCTTTGTTTATGAAAGAAATCAGACTTCTCTATCGTGATAGAATAAACTGACCCTAAGTAATTTAATGTCGCCTATTGACCTAAATTAGTGCACTAGTCTGCACTTTCTAAACTGACTGCCTACTGAAGAGTCGTGACTCAATTTTGGATATAGTATTTCACTATTGGATTGTTCGGTTCAGCCCGCCACACGTTACAGATGTTAAGTCTAGGGTTCAACTGAATACTAATAAAACACTAAATCAATTTATGTAGACAGAACCTTTGAGAACATTCCATTATTGAATACCTTAGGAGAAATATTAGGGTTGTTCAGTAAAAGATGATAATTATGACTTCATAGATTTATTTTCCATTTTATTAAATCTACTCAAAAGAAACTGTTTGATTATTTAGATTGGTTCCAAATGGGTTCATTTGAGAACCAACCGGGTTTTCCGTTCCTAGCAGCCATTCTAAGACAAGGGAAAACGGAAATACCCAAATGAAAAACCCTTGTGGCATTCTAACCTAAGACATCTTAGACTAAAATATACACACATGCTACAAAAGGTGTTAAATGCTTAAAAGAATATGTACACTTTCTACTAGTGGTATCAGGGAGACAAGACATTTTATAGTTTTAGTAGAAATTACAACACATAATACATTACGTTAAATAGATTCACAGATAATAAGTTATGTTTTATTCTCGTTTTCACAACTTCCTGACTATATTTTATATAAATGTTCCCCTTCCAAAGCAAGTGGTATGTGTGCCAAATTATTACATTTCACTCTCTCAGATTTGACCACATTAATCTGATTAATAAAAAGAGCAGATATAGAACAAATGTCAGAAATAAGATATACATCATAATAGAGAACCCATCGTCTCGAGATATCTCTCTCGCACGTCTCATATCCCTTTGTTCTTCTGCATATAAAGCCTCGAGAATTATATCTGGATGCATCTTAATTTACTGCAATAAACGTACGTCTAATCCCAAACTTAAGGAAGCAAATTATCTGTGATTCTATTTATATCAAAATTTAGTTATTCAGATATTTGTACATTACCAGAAATATTCAGGCCTCGTTGCGCACACACACTTGCTTACAATCTTAATTGTAAATTATTACACTGATTCTACTTTTATGTATAGATCTATTAAAATAGGTTAAAATTTATACAATCTTAGGATTAATTTATTCGAGAATGGAGTCGACTCTGCTGGAAGAGCCCTCAACCCGGAATGCCTTCTCGAAAGGCACCCCCGTGTATCTCCCCTTCCGAGTCCTTATCGCCCCTTCTCCAAACTGAAAAATAGAAAATCCCCACCAAAGTAAACTGCCTTAACTTGATTCGTCATTTTAGGTTTCCGCCAAAACGTTTAGGCCAATTATCGATAGCGTCATTTACTATAGTCACGCCCATTTAAGATTCCCGCCAAAATGTTTCGGCCAATTATCGAAAGCGTCATTTTACGGTCACGCCTTGCTTTTTTGTTTATTTTCTATGCCCTTCGCCTCGGTTCGGCTACGTCAATCTACACATCTGGTTTCAATATTTTGTGAAGGCAAAATGTTTCAACTAGATTTATGATCTGATTCTAAATGTTTCCTTTTAAAACGTCTGCACTTCTATTGCAATTTCTAAAGACCCTTTTTTGTTCTAATCTTAATGTGTTTCCAAAATCCCTATACTTTGTTTTTAAAAATAAACTGCCTGCACTTTGAAATATTTATGAGGGTCCAAGTGTTCACTTAGAAATTCTCTTTTATTTTAAAACTGCGTTTCAAATTTATTTTTAATACCCATGCAAGAGAAATGGGGAAAAAAAATATGAGCTATGTCTGGCCATCTCACACTCCCCCAAATAGATTTTTAATACACCTAGTATTTCTTATACCTAACTCTCTACTAGTTGTTTGAAAATCTATTTCCTCACCTAACATAAACTGCTATCTATGTTGATGCCGATAGGTCTCACTAATCTCCATTGTTCGCGCTAATCCTTAATGGAATTCATTCCTTTACGAGTTTGCATAATAGCGGAACAAATGGATCGCATTGTAATTCCCTCTTATCTCGTTAGTACGATCGTCAACCAAAGTGTATACATTATTGTATGGAATTGCCCCTATCACGTAAGGTCCCTCATAAAGTCGCATGAATTTCTTTGTTAATTTTTTATCAGCGTCCGACCTCGCAAAAGTCCTCAACTTCACCAAGTCGCCTATCTCAAACTGTATTAACTTATGATTCCTATTATAATAGAGCTCTCTATTCTCCGCCGCCTTTGTTATGTTCCGACGCGCCTGTCGTCTAATCTGTTCTAACGTTTCTCCTTGTATATCGGTTCCTTTCGCTATGTCTTTGCCGAAATCAGTTGATAGTATGGTCCGCTTTCCCCAAACTAGCTCATTCGGTGTATAACCTGTTGTGGTATGTACCACCTGGTTGTAACAATCTTCTATGTCCGGCAATAAATCTGCCCAAGACCTATGAGATTTCTCGCAGTATGTTCTGAATAGTCTACCTAATTCCTTGTTAACCCTCTCTGTCGAATTTGGTCGCGGATTCCTAACAGATGTGTGCGTCAATTTGATACCTAATTGACGTACACCTAACTCGAAAACCTTCGATGTAAAATTCGCGCCTCTGTCTGAACATAAGGTCTTAATCTCAACTTGTTTGTGAAACTTCTTCACACATGTGAGTGTAGCCTTTCCGCTCGCCTGACGTAATGGATATAACCTGATCAATTTACTATAAGAGTCCTGCATTACAAATATGTATTTGAATCCGAAGCGTCCCGCCGGTAAAGGTCCATAAATATCGCAAAAGACCCGTTCTCCTATATCTGTCGCTATCACAGTTTTGATCGGCCCCGTGTGCTTTTCTAACGCGTGCTTTGACATTTGACACTCTCCGCAAGCCCTTACAACACGACTTATCACGCGAGACATATTCGAGAAATAGTAACGACGTTTCATCAGCGCATAAACCTTGTAACGTCCGAAATGACCTATCTCTTCATGTATGCTAACGATCAAACTCCTTTGTAAAACCTCGGGAACATATAGTCTCAAGGTATCCCTATTTATGTCTGACCTATAAAGGACCCCCTCCTTAATCACATAATACTTTGATTCAGATGTACCTGATATTTTCATACGTTTAATTATTTCACTAGCGACCTTGTCCCGTTCTTGTAGACTACCTATCTCTTTCCATCTCGCTTGTACTACCTGTCCTAGCGATGTTTTGAATAAATTCATCTCAGGCCCCACAGACTTGTTATTCAATACGTCAGTTGTCCCTTTTATATGTCGGGATAATACGTCAGCTACTGTGTTTAATTTCCCTTTTACATGCTCGACCGTATAATCAAATTGTCCTATGTAATGTACCCAACGTATCATTCGTGCGCTCAACAATTTACATGTCTGTAAGAATATCAAACTTTTATGATCGGTCCTAATCACTAACCGTGCCCCCCTCAAATACGTTTCAAACTTCGACAAGCTAAATATGATAGCCCACAACTCTTGTTCTGTGACTGTCCACTTACGCTCCGCCTCAGTCAATGCTTTACTACAAAATCCTATTATCTGCTCTTCACCTACTTCGTTCAATTGATAAACATACCCTGAGACTCCTAAATTACTGCTATCGGTTTGTAGGTAATAAATCTCTTTCGGATTAGGATGTATGAGAAGTATTGTGTCTAAAAATAATCTCTTGACCTTTTCAAAACATTCATTTACCTCATGTGTCCATGACCATTTTGTATTTTGTTTTAATAGATCGCAGAGTGGCCTAACCTCTTCGCTATACTTCGAGATAAACCTTCTGAAATAGTTTATTAATCCCAAAAATCCTCGTAATTGTTTTATTGTTCGAGGGACGGGAAAATCTAATATAGCCTCTACTCGTTCTGGATCCATCCGTACGCCTTTCGTATTTACTATGTGTCCTAGCAGTTTTACTTCTACACATAGAAAACGACACTTTCCTAGCCTGCCCGTTAAGCCTGCTGATTCTAATCTGTCTAGCACTTGGTCTAAATGTTCCAAGTGTAATCTTATGTCTCCTGTGGTAAATATGACAATGTCATCTAAATAGTTAACACAGAACCCACGCACTTCTTTTAATATAGAATCCATTGCCCTTGAAAATCCCGCGACAGATGTCTTTAGTCCTTGAGGTAAAACATTATAGGTATATGTTCTCCCCATAAAAGAAAAACCCGTATATTTTCTAGAATCCTGACTCAAAGGTATTTGAAAGTAAGCATTATTCAGATCAATTAAACTAATGTAATTCACTCCATGAAAGGATTGTAAAATTTCCGATGTGAGTGGCGGTGACCCCGCATCTCCCACCATTTTCTTATTAAGTTCGCGCGCGTCTAACAAGAGCCTTATTGACCCATCTCGTTTCTTAGTAAATGTGAGCGGGCTACAGTATGGCGTTGCCTCCTGCCTGATCACACCTAACCTCTCTAACTCCTCTAATTCTTCTTTAACCTGATCTCTATACGCTAAAGGCACTGGATAACTATGCTTTATAAAAGGAATCTCATCGACTAACTCAATGACGTGCTCGTACCTGTTAGTCAATCCTAATCTATCTGTAAACACCTTACAATGCTTATTCAACACAGGTAACAACATTTCCTTTTGTTCCCTACTTAAATTTGAATCATTCAAACAATACCCCTTTCTGTCCTCGCCATTCGAATCCTTAATAGATAAGCTACGTTCCTCGGACCTAGTACCTTGATTCAATATCGAATTAATTGTGGCAGCATTCGTCTCTCCCCCTAACCTTTCGACCTTACAATCCGAGTTCAGTCTTACGCAAGACTTGACCCCTAAATGCTCTATGGTCAGTGTCCGTTCACTGCCGCAATTTACTACTCCCTTTACTCGTTCTAACCAATCATATCCGAGTATCAACGACCTAGGTAACCGTCGCATAATTAGTACTGGTGCTTCAACTAATGTACTCCCTAATTTGAACTCTATTAATAACATCCTATTTGTACTTTCGCTACGTGAACCGAATGCCCCTTGTATTTGAATCGCTGGGATGGCGATTTCTGACAAAATATTATTTCCAATTAGAATAGATTCGTATAATTCCTTAGTTATTCCGCTAATCTGACTTCCCGTGTCGATAAGTGCATTTATACTCCTCCCATACAAGCTTACACTCACTTCAGGTAACTTAGGTAAGGAATAATCAATTCCTTCGTCAATCGACTCATCAAGTTCATGGTACATTGTGTATACGTTTATTCCTCTCCTTACACACAGCTCACACTCAATACCTATCTCGCCACATTCTACTACGTTGTTAAACTGATTTTCCAATAAGATTCCTATGCTTCTAGCTTCAACCTGACAGCTACTTTCGTCGCTAACCTTTCCGCCCTTTATTAATCGTTTAAGACCTTTATCGCCAATGCCCAAGCTCTGACCCGGTCTCCATCCTTTGCTAATTAAAATATCATAAGCCACGTTCGGCCTTCCGCGTTTCGAGGTCTCTACTTTCCCCGTTCTACACAATTCTAGATTATTGTACCTCGATTGTGTGGGGATACCTAGTTTTTTGAAGGTCCCTCTCCCCCTCCTTCTTTCGACAAAGCAGAGTTTTCGCCCTCCTTTACAAAAGTAATAGCCGGTCTAGCTCGCTCAGCCCCAGAAAACGCTGGTCTGTTAACGTTTGACCTGTAACCTGACCTACTCTGGCGATAACCCCGTCCTCGGGTCGTGTTACCTCTAGTATTCCACTTATTCGCTGAAATGGCCGCGACAATAGGCCGCGCTAACGATGGCCTGTCGTAACGCCTACCTCTAAAATTATTACCTACTACCTCTCTCGCAATTCCTCTCGGCTTTTCAACAGTATTTTGCTCTATACTTCTTAGAAACTTTGCCCCGTTCATGATGTTAACTTCCCCAGTCCTAGTAAACCACAACCGCTGAATATCTATCGCATAATGCCGCATAATAGAATTTACTAAGTCACTTTCGCTAAACGCAATAGTTAATGATTGCATCGATTCTACCTGTACAGCAAAATGTTCGGACATCGTCATTCCAGAATCGCTCGAATATACCGCATTAATCAACCTATACCTCACAGACTCTTGAATCTGCTCGGTCCAATAAGTTCGCCTAAAATCGGTCTCAAAATCGGCAAATGTAGCCCAGTCCTTCGAGTATAACTCCATGACCTGACGTGCGTGTCCCGTTATACATCCTAACGCTATATCGATCTCCCGATCCGACCCATTTACCGCTCTAATATACTTTTTTAATCGCTTTAAAAATGCAATAGGGTTTGTAAATGGTTTTCCATCGAAATTCGGTTTGGTAACCGAAGGCTGTACTACATAAACGTTCCGAGTCTCAGAAAGAGATACACTAGATCCCGCAGACTCAACTCTAGGCCCTGGTCCATCACTACTACTTTCATTGCTTACTCCAACCGACTCTTGTGACGTAACACTCGCGCTTTCATTTGGCAATGAATTCACTTTTGAACTCAATTGTTGCAACTTTCCATCGAATTCGTTGATTTTTTGTAGAATCAACTCTAACGTCGAGTTACCTACAGTTTCCGTTTGTTCGTTTGTTTCTACCGCACCTTTATCTAACCGACCCGTTGCTACCCGCTTTGTATTCCGTTCCTTTTTACCTGCCGGCATCTTTAAACAATTCGCTTTAAAACGCTGTTCCTAACTACTTTCTAACTAATAATCGCTCAAGTCCGCCAGATGTTATATTACTTGTTTACTAAGTCGCCTTTGCGAGCCGTCCAACGAAACACGTAATAATGGCACAATTTTAAAACCAGATGTGAAATGACAATGGGGTTTGGCCCGTTCTATTGTGGGATCTCTAGGTTCAACAAAATAAATTGCAAGATAAAGCAAGGATAAACAATTAAGTCTAAAAAATAAGCAAGTGTAATGCTCCGTTCACTGCAATCTCCTCCTAGAATCCTGTAAATTTTACATTTATAAAACATACTGCTTATTTCTGCTTCTCCTATACACTAAATAAAATAAGTGCACAACATATAATTAAATGTACAACATAATAATAACATGCACAGTGTGTCTTGTCTCCCTTCTCCCTTTTCATTGTTTCACCTAAATATTTCTCCTATACCCAATCACAAGTTTCTACGTTGTGTATTTTTTTTTTTCTCTAATAAGGATTATTAATATAGATCTAGTCGT
Source organism: Hipparchia semele (assembly GCA_933228805.2). Taxonomy (NCBI): domain Eukaryota; kingdom Metazoa; phylum Arthropoda; class Insecta; order Lepidoptera; family Nymphalidae; genus Hipparchia; species Hipparchia semele. The sequence goes on along the minus strand of OW121715.1, from coordinate 15,433,367 downwards.
ATCGTTATTTCGAATACGTACATAGACCCCTGGTCACCTCCGGCATCAAAATTCCCAGGCTTTCAAGATTTTCCAGGATTATATCCTGGTCACGGCACCAAAATTCTGTGATGGTACGCAGCTGGATCGTCTAGTGATATCTAGTGGATTGATTGAGTAAAGAAGAATATTCTAATTATAGGTAAAACACCTCAGGATCGAGAGACATATTGGCTTCTGGCATGAACACTGTTATGTACTAAGCACCCTGCGGGTTAGTTCATTTCGTCCGATGGACAAAGTAGGCTACCAAATCATTCTACTTTAGCTGTCGCGGATTATTTATGAACACACTTCAAAAGAATTATGTTATGCATTCTCCAACCTTCAGAAAAACAAGGAAATCCTAGAGAGTTAAATTATCAATTTAAGTTTAAAATACGAGTAGAATGAATGATTAGCTGATACAGTGTACGAATTTGCCTGTTTTAGGCCGTCGTTCTGACCGAATTCCCTCTAGCACGGGGGAAACCCTACGCCGCTCCACGGCCTTTAATCATTGTTATGGGGGCACAGCCGACTCCCTTTCGCTGCGAAGCGTTTTGGTGTTCCCATACACCCCGAAGGGTTGGTACAATTCTTTTCATTGAGCTTATAGCTCGCCCCAATACCATGGTTTTATTTATTTGTATTCATTGTTCAGTTTGATATAGATTTGGCCAAATCTAAGTTCGGGAGCCGTGCTGCAAGACATGGCGTGTTTGGTGTGCCGGAAATTCGCCGCCAAAGAACGCCATCGAACCGTGTACCACTTAGTAATAACTTTGACTCATCTGAGTCAAACATATTAATTTAGCCAATACTCAATCAGCCTCAGTGTCTCAATCCCTGTAGTATTTCATCATGGTCACCCTACCTATTACCCTATCTTGTCCTCTATTCCGAAGTAATATCATGGTCACCCTACACCTAAAGTTTGTAAATACAATAAACAAAGGATTCTAATTTCTTACCTGTTTGTAGGAAGTACCGTTGACCCACACCCGTAGCTCGAGGGTCGCTCTGGTATCTCGGAGTCTCGTACATTTGAAGACTTAATTTATAGTGAATGATTTCTAAAGTTTTCATTCATACCTAACTTCTAACCCGAAGTGAGTCTAGAATCTAGTCTATTAGTTATGTAAAACAAAATAAGTCAAAGTTTCTTTAGACTGCAATATTGTTCCATCTCGTTCACCTATCTGCTTTGTTTATGAAAGAAATCAGACTTCTCTATCGTGATAGAATAAACTGACCCTAAGTAATTTAATGTCGCCTATTGACCTAAATTAGTGCACTAGTCTGCACTTTCTAAACTGACTGCCTACTGAAGAGTCGTGACTCAATTTTGGATATAGTATTTCACTATTGGATTGTTCGGTTCAGCCCGCCACACGTTACAGATGTTAAGTCTAGGGTTCAACTGAATACTAATAAAACACTAAATCAATTTATGTAGACAGAACCTTTGAGAACATTCCATTATTGAATACCTTAGGAGAAATATTAGGGTTGTTCAGTAAAAGATGATAATTATGACTTCATAGATTTATTTTCCATTTTATTAAATCTACTCAAAAGAAACTGTTTGATTATTTAGATTGGTTCCAAATGGGGTCATTTGAGAACCAACCGGGTTTTCCGTTCCTAGCAGCCATTCTAAGACAAGGGAAAACGGAAATACCCAAATGAAAAACCCTTGTGGCATTCTAACCTAAGACATCTTAGACTAAAATATACACACATGCTACAAAAGGTGTTAAATGCTTAAAAGAATATGTACACTTTCTACTAGTGGTATCAGGGAGACAAGACATTTTATAGTTTTAGTAGAAATTACAACACATAATACATTACGTTAAATAGATTCACAGATAATAAGTTATGTTTTATTCTCGTTTTCACAACTTCCTGACTATATTTTATATAAATGTTCCCCTTCCAAAGCAAGTGGTATGTGTGCCAAATTATTACATTTCACTCTCTCAGATTTGACCACATTAATCTGATTAATAAAAAGAGCAGATATAGAACAAATGTCAGAAATAAGATATACATCATAATAGAGAACCCATCGTCTCGAGATATCTCTCTCGCACGTCTCATATCCCTTTGTTCTTCTGCATATAAAGCCTCGAGAATTATATCTGGATGCATCTTAATTTACTGCAATAAACGTACGTCTAATCCCAAACTTAAGGAAGCAAATTATCTGTGATTCTATTTATATCAAAATTTAGTTATTCAGATATTTGTACATTACCAGAAATATTCAGGCCTCGTTGCGCACACACACTTGCTTACAATCTTAATTGTAAATTATTACACTGATTCTACTTTTATGTATAGATCTATTAAAATAGGTTAAAATTTATACAATCTTAGGATTAATTTATTCGAGAATGGAGTCGACTCTGCTGGAAGAGCCCTCAACCCGGAATGCCTTCTCGAAAGGCACCCCCGTGTATCTCCCCTTCCGAGTCCTTATCGCCCCTTCTCCAAACTGAAAAATAGAAAATCCCCACCAAAGTAAACTGCCTTAACTTGATTCGTCATTTTAGGTTTCCGCCAAAACGTTTAGGCCAATTATCGATAGCGTCATTTACTATAGTCACGCCCATTTAAGATTCCCGCCAAAATGTTTCGGCCAATTATCGAAAGCGTCATTTTACGGTCACGCCTTGCTTTTTTGTTTATTTTCTATGCCCTTCGCCTCGGTTCGGCTACGTCAATCTACACATCTGGTTTCAATATTTTGTGAAGGCAAAATGTTTCAACTAGATTTATGATCTGATTCTAAATGTTTCCTTTTAAAACGTCTGCACTTCTATTGCAATTTCTAAAGACCCTTTTTTGTTCTAATCTTAATGTGTTTCCAAAATCCCTATACTTTGTTTTTAAAAATAAACTGCCTGCACTTTGAAATATTTATGAGGGTCCAAGTGTTCACTTAGAAATTCTCTTTTATTTTAAAACTGCGTTTCAAATTTATTTTTAATACCCATGCAAGAGAAATGGGGAAAAAAAATATGAGCTATGTCTGGCCATCTCATTGTGTAGTGTGTACATAATCCCTCCCACTTTAACGAAGCGTGTTTAATTGCATTGTTTAAGTTTAACAACTTAATAACATACCTCTACAGCCCTTTGAATGTTCAATGTTATTTTATTTATATTTACTTATTTTTGTTTTTTATGTACATATAAACAGTTACAAGAAAATATTATTAGAAGAAGTGGACATAGGTGAAGCTTATTTCTAAAATAAAAATTCTTCCAGCTTCTCTTGAAAGTGAGTAAGGTGAAATTATAGAGTGGTATAGGTCCAAAATATACATCACTATTCACTACATTATAATAACTACTATTAATATAAATAACTATAAATATAAAAGCTAGTAATGGAAGAAACGCTAGTTATCCTATTAATTTTATAAATTCGAAAGTTAGTATGGATAGATGAATGGATGGATGGATGTTTGTTACTCAATCACGCCACAACGACTGAACCGATTTGACTAAAACTTGGCACAGAGATAATTTATAATCTGGAATAACACATAGGCTATTTTTCATCCCGAAAATTAAGTGTGTTCCTGTGGAAATTTAAAAATCTAAATTCATTCGAACGAAGTCGCGGGCATCAACTAGTGTAAGATAAAGCTTTGTTCTGAAACCAAGTTTAAAATACACGGAAATGTGTAGCTATGAAACCAGTCCATAGGTTTTTTTTAAAACAAGGAATCACAACAGCAGATGCTAATTGCTATTCTAAAGCGGTTGTCTTTGCGTTTGAATTAATTTTCCGAACCGGTGGTGCTAGAGTCATTTCTTATCTTGGTACAAGCTGCATGTGCTTGTAAACGGATAGTTTGTGAAATAGACTTATTACAGATATTAGTTATTATAAAATAATGAAATTACTAAAATAACTTCAACTGCGCAACGGTTGGTACAAGGTGAATACTCAAAACATAGGCATATAAATTATCATTTTTTTTTCATAATTGACTGAAAACCGACCGATAGGTCGACCGATAGTCAGGTTCCAAATAACGAAATCGCTTCACCCTTTTCGACGTCAAATCTACTATTAAAAACGTGGCTGAGAAGTAAATATATAAGAATAGAACAATAACCAATTATTTATTATTAATGTTGTGAGGTTTTTGTATTCCTGTCACAGGTAGTTCATGACAGCATGAACTCGTCAGCGCGTCACGTTTTACAATGCTCAAAGTACAAACACGATGAATTGACCCTAGTTATAGGTACGATTAATCGTTAATAACATCCTAAGAACTCGAGTTACGCAAGTGTATCGATTGAGAGCATCTCCAATGTTTTGACATTAATCTCAGTTTCAGAAACATCGATTACGACATTGCAGTATCGATTTTTGATTCGCACAGACACGTGTAATCGCGTTGGTCAATTCTGGACGGATTTAATTACGCCCTCTGTTGCGTCACTTGCTGCAACTTTTTTGTCATTGAAATAATTAATAGTAGTAGTATCTCCGAGACTCCGTTCCGATGGTCGGTCTTGTTTCTTATTTTGTAAGCTTTTCATAATTAATGAAACATAAGATGTGACTATATTTCACGTACATTTTATAAGTATTTAAAATTAATATACGAATGAGTTTTCACTTTTCTCCCATCTAGGTATATCTTTCTTCTTCTTATTTACCTTCACAAAGATTGTAGCTACAGATACGTACATTATAAAATCGTCAAAGCTCTATCAAAATCCCCACAGAAGAGATTAATATAAATTCCTAATCCATTTCATGTAGCCTCTCATGACAAGTCGAAAGTACTGAGTTTCTTGCCGACGCTTGAAATCAGCAACTTGCTATCCAAAATAGAAAAAATAATGTTCTGTCATTATCTTGAAGCTTCTTGTCTGTAAGAGTAGTTCGGAGGCCATAGGCTTTTTCGCGAGAATACTTCACTGGACAAAGTATTCTGTCTTCAGTGTCTTTTTTCAGTAAATACTCAAAGGTGTTCAACCTTATTTACTCATAGAGAGTAGGTAAAAATATATTGTTCGATATGAACTTATCTTTTCTATCTTTCTAACCATTTTCTAACATGCCGATTTAAAAGTGAAAACACCATTCCATTATTTTTTACGATCTTTCGCGGTCATATATTTGAGAGATGCGTTTCATTTCACGCTCCATCAACCTCCAATAATCCGATACATTGCTGCATCACTGTGTTTCTTTTGTCGATTGATTATTACACTTTAAAGTCTGATTTGTGGATGTTTTTCGTGTTTTTGCTTGGAGTCGGTAGGAACCCTATTTTGCAAACTTTACAGTTTAATTTGTTTTGCTCCGGTTTGGGCAAGCGAGGTTGCTGAACTTGGCAACAGACAATTGATTTGTTTGTTTTCTTATTCTGTTAGCTCGCTGCTCGCGGTTTAGACCACTTTTTGTGGCTCGAAAGAAAGATTTCATAAAGATAGTGAAATTGTAAACAAGACTATTTTGAAACACTTGGAATAGCTAGATATAAATTTAATTTAAAGCAATAGTGAATATATGGGAGCATTTTCATTTCTTATTTTGCGTGTTCTTATGGACTTATTATTTTTGGGTATGTTAAAGTGCCAAGTGCGAAGTGGCGTACTAGTGTAAAACAACCGCTTATTAAAAATGTATTTAGAAATTACCAAGCTGAAGCACAAAAACTCAAAAGTCTCAAAACTCAAATAGAAAAAAAAGTTTTACATTGATAACAAGTTGTGGATTCTTCAAAGATGCGTTGTATGTGTGGTTCTAGCCTGATTTAATATGGACGAGTATATTAAGTAAAGTGAAATCAAGTTCTATGCGGAAATGTATCAGAATCCCGCTGAATACTGGATCGTAGGAAATAAATACGGAAATCGGAACTTTGCATCCCATAGCTTTCATTTTTAGGGTTCCGAAAAAAACTTCGGAACCCTTATAGGATCACTTCGTTGTCCGTCTGTCTGTCAGTGTGTCACCACCGTTTTTCTCGAAAACGGCTTATGATCCGAAGTCGAAATTTATACTGAATATAAAGTTCAATGGTCTCGTAGTGTTTTAAGAATATCAAGCTTATAGCTTAACTCAGTGAAAAGTTACAGCTTTAAAACCACGGCTTTCTCATTATTAAAACAAATTAAGAGACATCTTCCAAAAATCGTTTTTTTCCATACCTAATTCTTAGTGTAGTTGTAAGTGCCGTTATATTTTACAAACACCAGCTTTAAAGTCTTACAAATGACGAACATATTGATATCTCTAAACATAGTAAGACTAACTTAAACAGCTAAAAACCAAATAAAAACCTACCACTTACTATGACTTTTAAAGTACTGTAACTGGAGTAAAGTATCTGAAGCTAAAACACACTATCAGATGCATCGACTGAGAGCCGCGACAGATAAGGTTTCACAGTCGTTTGAGATCAGCAGGCCCATATTTCTATCGGACGTTCGAAGACTCAAGAATGGGCCAAGGTTACGTCCGCGACTACAATGTACATTCACTATCCAGCCGCGGTTGACGCGTCGGATAGTTTGTTCTAAGCCTAACTTTTTAATGCGTCACAACACAGAACTGTCACAACTTTTGTAGACTGACCTCTATAATTACTCTATGATTTGTAGAATAGACCAGGTATGTAATAGAATCTGCAATGGCATATACATTAAGAAAAATATTTTTTATCTATTACCTATCTCTTTAATTAATTTATGCCGTCATATTTTGTATTCACATCACACTAATTCATATTATAAAGCCGAATGTTTGTATATGTATGTGTGTGTGTATGTTTATTACTCTTATTACTCCTTCACGCCACAACGAATTAACCGATTTGGCTGAAATTTGGAATGGAGATAGCTAATACCCAGGATTAAAACATAGGAAACATTTTATCCCTAAAAATTACAGAGTTCCCATGGGAATTGAAAAATCTTGATCCACGCGGCCGAAGTCGCGGGCATCGTCTAGTACCTAATAAATTTACCTTCATTTTTTTGTAGAATAGGTAGATATGTAATAGAATCTGCTATGGCATTTACAATCCAGTGTTAATCATAGATTAAAAATAGAGGTCAACGCAGTCTTATAACCCAGTTGTCAAAAACTGTCATGTCTTATTAAATAATGTTTGAATTGAATTGTTAAAATATTTCGAATGTTCATATAACGATAGGAATTAGGAAACGAGTTTTTGAAAGATGTAACAGTGTTAATGAGAGAAGGATACGTCTATATTTAAAGATGCGAAGAGGTGGTTAGCTAAGGGAAACATCAAGAGTGAAGTGGAATCTTTGGTGGAATATGTCGGAAAGCCATTAATTAAGCAGGAGGTTGACCAGTGCATAGATAACTACCATCCAGTCCAAGTTAAAGCGGCACCTCAGCAGCTCAAGAGCTTGTTAAAAGATGAAGTGTCCATAGCACAGCGGCCGAAATTATTGAAGCAAGGCAATACATTCGTTAAAAAGAAAGATAGCATCGGAGCAAGTAAGGAGATAAAAGAACAGTCGTACAAGAATAATTACTCAGTGGATGGAGATGTACTCTGCAAGTATCCAGGACAATCGTTGGTCATACCCAAGCAATTGGAAAAAGAAATAAACCATAGCAATGGACATTTTTTAAAGAAGAAGAAGAATTGGAAATATGTATAAGTCGCATGGCTCAGCTGACCATATTATGAAAAAAAACCAGAGTCAAATAGTCGATAGAGATAGTAATAGTAGGTAAATAGTACTGTAAAGTAATGATGAAGGTGACTGTGTTGAATGAATGTTTGTGTATTAATATAGTTAAGTAGATGTATGTAGTTAGCTTTGTCAACAGCACCGCCAAGTATATTGTATATATACTAGGTTATGTGTTACACTGATAATATGTTTGTACATGATTTTGTTATTACCAACTTAAGAACACACAGTGAACTCAAAGTGAACTTATAGTGAACTTGTTAGAATAAACTAAGGACAGTTATTGGACTGTAAATTAGATAATATAGAAATTAATAATAAGTTTAAGTTAAAGTAATATTACTTATTAGCCCACAGGCTAGATGGTAGTATAAAATAAAGCCACCGTTACATGGTGCTTTATGGTAGGAAAAAAAAAACCAACTTAAGTATACCTATGGTTTTTTAAATTCGAGATCATTCAAATTTTATTTCATTTAGTAAAAGAAATATTAATTATAATAATTTGTGACCATGTATACTTACTAGTGTTTAGATTCCTTATACATAAGATGTCATTCTATATTGGTTAACTTAAGATGTATTATGTACTGTTAAGTATGTATGAAAACTGTATTATTTAACTTAAGGTGTGTTAGTGTTGAGAAGGTATGAAGTATGCGCGGAAGTATGAATATGGTAAAGATGTATGAACGGAGAAGGTATGTCTGGGGACAGACATAGTTGCAGGATGACCGAATGTGGGAAACGAAATGTAAGTGTATGACAGGGATGGATGTATGCGATAGAGAGAGTGGGAAGATATGGAGATAAAAAAGATTGGCAAGATGGCATACGGAGTTAAGACATGCTAAGGAGTGCTAAAAGTAGTTTAAATAAAAGAAGTTAATATATATTTAGTGTTTTTACTTTGAGCTATTCCCACATTTATTAGAACATACGATATTATTACTTGCTTGTTCAGACATGAAAAGGGTCACAAAGAAAATTCTGTCAAACATAGAGAATCTTTTGATTGACTATCTCGAATGCTTTAAAGACAGCTTAGACTTAGTTTTACAAGTTATACATTGCATTATGGAAGTAACTCAAAGAGACAAATAATGGGATGAAACATGGAGATTGGGAACTGTGAGAAAACTACACAACCCCATTGAGTTTGGGCTTGTTTGATTCATCTTGACAAGTACTCTAGTCCTAGATGATATGCAGGGTCTGATGATGAGACCGGAAGGCGTCTATAGGAACTTCAATAACACTGCGCACTTAAGCTGTCATCTAGTAGGTAATTAATACAATGGTCAAGAGTTTCGGAACCCTCAGTGCGCGAGTATGACTCGCACTTGACCGGTTATTTAGTGATGTGACGATAGTTACCTTGTCCACGAAGCTGACACATCTCACACAGTTACCATAGGCAGCCTAAGGTTATTGCCGTGATAATTATTACAGGAGACCATCTTCAAGCAATAATAATTAAGGCAAGTGTAAGGCAATTCATTCTACCTTTTCTGGATGAGATAAAGTTTTATACATGGATCTGACTTGCTGATTTCCTTGTAAGTTGATAGTCTCTTAGAATTGCATATTTGCAGTTTTTTTTACATATATTCCTGACATTCTTACAAATTATTATGTAACAAAATTTTGGAAATGCTGTGTTTTTTTTCTCAATTTAACTGTTATTGCGTAGGATTAGAACTATTTTCGTACCGAGACCAAACTTGACGTAAAACTGTTATTTTATATTTGTAAAGAGTGGCTTTTTACAAATAATACCACCTGTCTTACGCATTGCTGGATGCACCAAATTCAACAACAAAATCGTTCTTAGAATTTCCTCTATCATTGTGTATCGACATGAGCTCATCACTACTTGCTCACTCCTTAACCAAATGTGAACGAAACTCGTCGGAATGTGATTAGCACTTGGAGCACGTCAAAAAAACTTTCGCTGTTTCACGTAACGCAGGCATTTCACTGCGGGAACGACTAACATTGTATTAGCTAATTTGTTTTGCACCAGTTAGACATATTCCAGTTTGGGCGGAATTTAAAAAGGAGAAACTTGACAAACAAACTATTGCAGCCTCAATAGCCCAGCGGTAAAAGGTGCGGGCTGAAAATTGAAACTAGGTTCGATCCCCACCAGTTGCACTATTATCGTACCCATAACAGCTTCTATAAGCTTTCCGCTTATTTGAAAGAGGAGAAGAGAATATTAATCAAGTTTAGTTTGGGTGATATTATTTTAAAAATACTTGTAACAGCAGTTAAAGCACCTATCAGTTTCTGACCGGGATCGTACCGGAACGCTAAATCGCTTGCTGACTCACTGCCAGGAGTCAAACTCGGGATCTCCTGTTTTTTTTTTTTTAAGTTTGTTTAAAAGACCTCGGCACTCACCACTGCGTCAGAGTGATCTCGCTGGATTTTCATACACGTATGTGTACGGTAATCGCATTAAAAAGAACTGATACCAGCAAAGACCACTTTGCCCACCTGAACACAAAAGTTAGTGGTACTGTATAATCATGGCCGTAATGGATTTTCGGGCCGTAATTATGTCGAAAAGAAATTAACGTTCAAACCTCGATTTCGTATACGAAGAAACTTACGTAACCATTTATGTACCTACTGTGCCATACGACCATGATTAATATCACGAAAAACTTAAATAGAGTTTAAGATACAAGATGTTCTTATAGGCATAAGGAATTACAAGGGCGGAAATAATCCTACACTCGAAGGTTTTAACCGTTCAACCATTAGCGATACAATGGGTACCGGCAGTCGATTAGGTATGGGCAACCTTTTAGAAGTGGCGGGCTAAACTTGTGGATGAAATAGAAGTCGCGGGCCACAGAAATAAATAAATTTTTATTTGGTAAAAAAAAAACATCAGTTCAAAGTTGGTACTAATATACGTTCTGATTGTCAATTGTTGAATTTAAAGACAAACTGTAATTTACGAAATGTGAAATTAAAGAATCTTTGATACTTAAAGGTATAATTCAAAAAAAAAAAAAAAACAAACATGTAACACAATAATAAAAAAAAAAACAATAATGGCGGGTGACAGAGGGGTAGAGGTGGCCGCGCGGGGAATCGCCTACCGTTGCCATGGTAACGATCCAAGACTACGCGCAATTTTGGTTATCCTCTTACAAAACTAAATTGACATAATGGTGATAATTAAATACGTAAATTTAAAACTAAAGCTACGAGGGTACCAAACGCGCTCTGGTCTGAGAAGAGCCCATAACAAACTTAGCCGAGAATTATTTTTACTATGAAAATTTCACCATATCACTTAAAAAATATTAGAACTCTCACTACAACTTGTGCCACATTTTATGACAAGTCAAGATTCTACCATCAATCAATTAATCTGAATATTATCATGTTGATTACATTTTTACTTAATAATAATTAAACTTAAAATAAATTAATAATTAATGTGAAGCTTGAGCTTGAACTTGTGAAACAAGATAATCAATATTGGGATCAATTCCACTAATACAAAGACGCAAAGTGTTTTCTAAATTTTCGTCTGTAAGCCTGGATCGATACTTCGATTTATTAATTTTCATCATGGAAAATAACTGTTCACATTTATATGTGCTTCCGAATGCGCAAATAATTTTTCTTGCAAATGCTCTCAGCTGTGGGTACTTTTCCTCGGCAAGGTATGATTTGTAGAAGTCACTTAGCTCCACATCTTCAAATTTTGACTTCAAATGTGTGTCTTCCTGAAGTTCAATCAATTCCATTTGTAGGTGTGTCGGAACCGTCTCTACGTCAATTTTCATCGGAGTAGTAAAAAGATTAAAGCTACTATCCATGCTCTCAAAGTCGGAAAATCGATTATAAAATTGCTCTGACAGTAATTTTAATTCCTCAGCATATTGAACATACTCAATATCTTCGTGGCTAAATAGTGTTGGAAAATGATAACAGTTTCCAGATCGCATTTGTGTTTCCCACAAGCGAATTTTAATCTGGAATGCTTTCAAATGGCTGTACAATTCGGTTACCAATTGACCTTGTTTTTGAAGCTTCAAATTCAAATCGTTTAAGTGTCCTGTGATGTCAACCAGAAATGCTAAGTCACACAGCCATTTCGGATCACGGATTTCAGGTAATGGTTTCTCTTTTATTGACATAAAATCAGCTATTTCTTGTCTAAGATCGTAAAATCTTTTCAACATTTTACCTTTGCTTAACCACCTTACTTCGCAATAGTATGTCACATCATCGTGTTCAGACGAGAGGTCATCCAAAAATTGTTTGAACTGGCGATGGTTGAGCGCCCGAGATCGAATAAAATTGATAGCCTTTACTGCCACATCCATAACGTTCTGTAATCGGATGGACTTAGAACACAAATTTTGTTGATGAATAATGCAATGTAGAATTATTAAATCGTCTTTTTGTACATTGAGGTCAATTGCTTTTTGTTTCAAAATTCCGATAAAACCCTTTCGTGAACCGACCATAGAAGGTGCACCATCAGTGCAAATCCCAATTAATTGGTGCCACTGTAAACTATACTGCTCAATAACACGTTGAACCTCACCAAATATATCTTCTCCAGTAGTGGTCCCTTTTAGCGGCTGTAAAGCCAGCAATTCCTCTGTTACATTAAATTCTCTGTCAACACCTCGTATAAAAATAGCTAGTTGAGCTGTATCAGACAAATCGGTGCTCTCGTCCAACGCAAGCGAAAATGCTTGAAAATCAGTCACACGATCAGCCAACTTTGTCTTGATATCACCAGCCATCATATCTACACGTCGAACAACAGTACGTCTTGATAAGCTAATTTTCTCGAATTCTTTTTTCTTTTCGGGACATAAAACATCTGCAATGTCTAACAGACATTCTTTGAAAAATTCTCCTTCAGCAAATGGCTTCGATGACTTTGCTATTTTCGAACTGACTATGAAGCTAGCTTTAACAACATTGTCCAGTTGTGTTCTTTGTTTATTAAACATTTGTTGTTGTTTACATAAACTGGAGATAAGTTTTTGGATTTTGTCCTTTCGTAGCTGACCCGTGAGTGTAGCATGCTGAGTAATATGCTTACTGGAATAATGCCGCTTCATATTGTATTCTTTTAAAACTGAAATTGATTCATTACACAACAAGCAGATAGGCTTACCATTGTGCATGACAAAAAAGTATTCATCAGTCCATTTTTCTTGAAATTGGCGACATTCTGTTTCTATTTTTCGCTTTTTTACAACAGACATCCTTTTGTACACTTTCCGAACTAAAATAACTTGAAAATAAAGCAAAACTCTCTCTACACAACGTAATGCGACGACTGTAGGTAAGGTAATGAAACAATCAATTATATTAGAAACATGTGGACAAACCAAAGGGCCAAACAGATGGAGAGCTTTTTGTTTCAAGATTTGAAACAAAAAGTTCATCATCCCATTCATAAATAAGGGATGCAATAGAGAAGTTACAAGCCGTAGCCGAGCTATGATATCGAGGAACTTTCAACATGTTTGTTATTCATTGCATGTACGCACTGCAATCTTATACGTAAAATATGCTCAAAACAAGCAGTGGACATCTTTTGAAATAAAATAATCCATAATTAATGTTTAGAACTCTTTTCTTGGCGTTAGCGTATGTGTAGATAAATGAAGCGTGAACATGGATTTTTTTTCGCGCGTAATTTCAAAATGTTCCGCGGGCCGCATCTAAAGATGAGGCGGGCCGCATGCGGCCCGCGGGCCGGGCGTTGCCCATATATGATTTACTACATTCGATTATATCGCATCTTCCCTTCCTATTGTTTAGAACAAAGCCGATTGGAATCTTATAATAGTACGAGAAAGCAATGAGTTTTAAGTACATTGCTTTCTAGTAGTGGTATTCTCTAAAAATGATTGCATCAGTGTAACGATCGCAATGGCTTTGATTGGCTGAATTTATGGCGTTCTTGCTGTATCCATGCATTTTAACCAATAGTGCAGCAAAACAGAGGTGATTACGATCGTTACACTGAAGCAATCATTTTTCGAAGTTTTCGAGTTCGAAGATTGCATATTTCGAGTTCAGTACATACATATATTAGCTGTTAGCTGCATACTAGCACTATTAATTTTAATGTAGTAGTAATCCAGCCTTCCTTAGTGTTTTTGTTAAGCGCGAAGCTCAAAGGTCCAGAATAAAGTGAGGCCATCGCGATCGTCACACTGATCCTATTATTTGTAGACAATCCCACAGCTGGCATATTAATATATTAATACCAATATTAAAGAATTTTGATACAATGTGCAAGAGCGCCCACTCACCTGCGGGTGAGGTCACGGCCGGCGCATCTGTGAGTAAACACTCAACAATGACTAGCTATAAAAACATCTTCCGCTCTATAAATATAAAACAATAGACTCAAAACGCATCCATAGCCAAAGATAGTCGCACAGGAAATCACCATACACATACAAAAACGTTACCGATAGTCTTTTAAATGTTATGAATTAGGCATTGCTTCATTTGAGTGTTACTTATTCAATTTAGAGTTCCGAGTTCTGTACTAGAAAGGGGACATAGGGATGGTCGCATACTCTAGGTATGCCTCATAAGAGTTATATGCCAAGCTGAAAGCTCACTCATTCAGCGGGAGATCGTCACATTATAGAGCAATTTACAGACAGTAGAGTTTGTAGGTACAATTGTATGAAATTGTTCAAATATTATTCTTACAATTTTTTTGCGTAAAAGCGTTTCGTACACTAAAGTTTATAGATATAGATCGGAGCTTGACCATGGCGACGTAACGCCAACAAGAACAATAAAAGTTATAAATAAAGTAACGGACAAAACAACAATCTATCCACAGCTGCTGCTGCGGTCGAATTGTATCCACCTTCACGCCTCGCGCCTCACACCATGCCAGACAATAGTAACTCTATAAAAAATACCTGCCACTTCCGTTGCATAACACGAAAGTAGCAGTGTGTTGTTACTTTTTTTCCTCAAACGAAACTGTTGTTGAAATGTATAGAGGAAAATAATTCGGTATGTACCTGCAGCTACCGACTATTTAAGAAGTTTGAGTGCCACAGAAAATAGTAGGTTAGTTTTGGGCTTCCATCAAATCCCTCGAGAGCAGCTCCGGGATGCCAATGGAAGTATATATTTGGGTCTTATTACAGCAAACTATAGTATTTAATGCATAAAGGAGTTATTAGTCTTAAGATCAAGTCTCACCACCTGGGTGCCTCGAGCACTTCGACTTCGACCAGATCCTTTTTTCCACGTACTTTGAAACTGTGGAACCAGCTTCCTGCGACGGTGTTTCCACTGAATTACAACATGGGGTTATTCAAGGGGCGGACCAACAAATTCCTGAAGGACCGGCAACGCATTGGTGGTGCCTCTGGTGCTACAAGTGTTCATGGGCGGCGGTACCTAATCACTTAACATCAGGTGACCCGCCTGCTCGTTTGCTCGCTAAATATGTAAAAAAAAAAAAGATTTAATGACTATTTAAGTACCCTATTTAATATGAAAATGCTCGAGAACGACAGCAAAGGTCAATTTTGGCACAACTTTGGTGCTACATCTTGTTAGTTTATTCTCTCAATAGCACGCGACTTCATCCGCATGGGATACGGTTTTTAAACATTCCGCAGGAACTCGCTGTTTTTCCGCGATAAAAAGTACATAGCCTATGTCACTTTTCCATGTCCTCTCTTATTCCCGTGCAAAATCGCTTGGATCCGTTGCTCCGTTGCTGCGTGATTGAAGGTCAAACACACTTCCGCATTTATAACATTAGTAAGGAATCTGTCAATTATTTTGTTTAGATCATGAACTAAGTACCTAACACTACGTTTATAGTTTACATCAAGCCTTCATAGTCTGAAGGAAGAGAACTTATATAAAAGCAAGGTGATTAAAAACACGAAACGATTAGCGCAGCCCCAGTGTCAGAAACACAAGATCTGTGGGAACTATCGGACGCTTGTTATGAAACATGGTGCAACGCGGAAGACGATCCACCGAGGAGAATTGAGTTTTAGGTAATATTTCGTACTAACCTACTTGTGAGCGGCGCCTACTGTAGGTAGGTACAAGACATACAATCCATTAAAAGGTTCACTTACAGAACCTCCTTGTATCTTAGATCGATTTTTTGGTGCGATGCCTAGGCGATAGGGTTATTTTGTAGACCACAGACAAATAGCTTATTAATAGACAGATTAGGCTACAAGTTACAACTATTGCATCGAAGATAAGCTAATCTAAAGCCCAGTGTCGACTGCCGCTACATTAGTTAAATCTAATCTAGATGACATGGGTTCAGAGATCGATAATTGACTAGCTTTAGCCCCCGCGACTTCCTCAGTGCCAGCGTCGGGTAGCAAACAAGTATCCAACTAGTATTCTTCTCGAGTATCGTATCCTACAAGTATTGTAATGGAAGAAGGGGCTTAGGTTTAGGGTGGAATTTTCAAAAACTGTGAAACATGTTCTACTTTATTTTTAATCGAAAGGCAACACATTAATTTTCTTGGATATAATTTGAAAAATAACGGATTTTCATACAGATATATTTTATCCTCCATTTATGCCCTTTGGGGGTGGAATTTCCAAAATATGTGACACACCTATTTTCCATTTTTAACTGAAAGCCAACTAAGTTAATGGATATAACTTGACAAATGACAGACGTTCATACAAGCTTAAATTTCTCATTTAATCCCATTGGGGGTGAAATTTCGAAAAATCCTTTCTTAATGGATGCGTAGGTACGTTATAAAAGCAATCTACTGTTAAAATTTCAAGCTTCAGTCTAGCTTAGGCTGTGCGTTGATATATAAGTCAATCAGTCAGTCAGGACTTTGAATTTTATTTATACGGATAAATATCTATAATACATATAAAATCGAACATAAGTTATTAACTTAGGTATGCAATTCAAAACATAATATTATCATCACTACGTCAGAGATTTTATAAATCCGAAACGGTCGTTTCAAATCTTGTTAGTTAGGTCCTTAATATTCTTAACTTTAATGTCAGTAGCCATAAATTATTATGATTCGTGAATCGAGAAATCGAATAAGCTCGTAACAAACGTAACAAAGCGATTTAAATCGCTTAAATGAATGCATACTTTATTTTGCAGTGTCGTTAATCCCAATACCGTTGAAATAAAGAATACAATCGCAGTTGCTCTTGGTATAATCTATTGCATGGTTATAAAGATCATTTTGTTTTGTAATTATCGTGAAGTTGAGGAAGTAAACAATTCTTCCGTCATTCATCTGATATTATTGCCTCAAGGGGTTCCTCGCGTGAAATCAGCTTGCATTTTCAAAGTTCTATAAGTTCTATGTCAAAGTCTATCCCTTATTGGATTTGAATCCCTTATTTAATTGATTCGAACCACTTCACTGACTGAACTTCTTCTTGATTCATTATTCTTTATATGTAACAAATCATAATAAATTAATGTATAGGCCATCCAACCTAAACGCACGAAACGCTTTAGTTTAACGTAAATTTTTAAATCAAACCGCTACGTACCTACGCACGTAAGGTGTAGAACGCTTTCCCATGTTTCCTGCCAGGTATAACATGAGTAGGTACCTACCTATTCAAGTTATCATAGAATTTATGAAACATGGGACTACCAAGTCACTTGCTAGTACCTACTTGTATATTTTTACTTGCTGCATTAGTAGCAACTGACACATATTATAATTGATAATTGAATTTTGCAAAGGATCAATTTCTAGGTTTGAGGCGCATTCCAAAATTGTGTAACAATAGAATACTATATTAGAAATAAAATAAAATAAATAGATATTACATAGATATTATATTTGACGGATACAACTCCCTCGGCCTAGAGATTTTCCTCTAAATTAAACATAATTATTTCATCATTATTATTGCCAATTTATATTGTCCTATTATTTATTTTTATATAATTATCTATCAATTACAAAACACATATGAACGCTCTAGATAATATAAGGATAAATAGTAACGTTTCGAACTGCCGCTACCGCTAGTTTACTTAAAGACACTCATTTAGTTGTTTGGGTCTAGTAATTTGAACAATGGTTGCGCTTGCGCAGCTTAATATTCACGTGCGTTACGAATAGTCTGGGAGACCGTTACAACTTTACAAATAGTTGGATCGAGTAGGTACTAGGTACCTAACTAATACCATATTATCTATTCTTATAATAAAATAAATAAAAATAAAAAGAATGGAGATCTTATTACCCGAATGCGCGATGCAAAGGAGGGTAATGTGTTTACCGTCTTATAATATATCTAATCTAACTAAAAAGTGTAAAATAAAATATTAAAAAAAACTGGAAATGAAAAAATAAGTCTATTAATCTAGAATCTCTTCACTACATAGTATACTCGTAAAACAAAGTCGCTTTCTCTGTCCCTATGTACGCTTAAATCTTTAAAATTACGCAACGGATTTTGATGCGGTTTTTTTTTAATAGATAGAGTGATTGAAGAGGAAGGTTTATATATATAATAACATACATTAACAGTGAATGACATATGCTATATATTTTATACCCGTGCGAAGCCGGAGCGGGCCGCTAGTAAATAATATGACTTAAACAGTCGGGACACATTAAAAATCTAGATCGGCTCAAATCTTTTCAATAATGGGTCCCGAATGTTTAAGTCAAGGCCTGCTCCAGAACCAGAATAGTAGTACATGGTTAAATGTTATAGCGATCTCTCGGTCTAGATATTACGACAAACGGTACTTGTTGCGTTCCTATATAATAAGAGACCCCGATGTGCTTCCGATAACATCCCCACAATTAACTGCCGCTACTCGCTAACAGATGGCATTATGTAATCAAGCTAAGTATTATAATCCTTACTATGTGCTATAATTAGTTGTTTGTTCATATCGTAATAACATTTTATACACTACAAACGACTTTGAACATTAGTAAAAATAAGGTTGAGTAACGTTTTGAGTAAATTTCTTTTTTTTTTTTCAAAAAATTATAAAAAGAATAAAATAAATAATTATTGTAGAAAGATGAAAAAAGTTGTTTTCCGATACCGGGAATCGAACCCGAGCCTCCTGGGTGAGAGCCAGGTATCCTAGCCACTAGACCATATCGGATACGAGACTCTGTTTCAATGTACAGTTTAAATTATTATTGTTACCTAACTCTGTACAAAAATTAAGGCCAAGCTTTATCTTCAAAATGATTTTAGAATTTTGATTTAGGACCAATATAATATTTAAAATAAGTTCCCACTTGTGTATTAGTAAAGTACATACATAATTATAGGTAGTCACGTATTCAATAAGAATACGGACACACATCCACGTAGGTATAGTTAGGTACCTATACCTGTGTGGATCTACTATTACTGTTAGCTACCAAAATAGTCAACTTTTTATACAGATAAGTGCTTATTGAAATTAATAACGTCCTCATTTGTCAAAGACTTAAAAGTAAAGGTGCTGTCACTTTAGAAGTAGTATTTCCGTATTTCTGTTTGTTAACCGCAAACCACTAGGTAGGTACTAGGTACTCTGGTGTTATGATAATAATTACATGTACTTATTGAGATACCTACGTGAATGGAATGACATTAAAAACCTATCCGTTTTACTTTTGTCGGGCTCACTCCTGACACCTAATTCTACTAAGCATCATACTTAATTTGGAGGGGAAAGGAGAATATTAATCATGTTTGATATGGCAATTTTTTTTTATTCAAAAAAAAAACCTGCATTTATTATGTGAACTGATTATACCTACTTGATTAGCCTAAACCTTGCTGATTCTAAGAAGTAAGACCCAGTAGTGGTCTGGCGAATGTTTGAGTTGATGGGTTTAATTATATTACAGGCAGTTATTTTAAAACTGAATCTTATTTGTTTGAATTAATTGACAAATCATTTGTAATTAAGCTTTCTTAGTCCTAAGTTTACTTATACACATCACACTTAAACATCACAACTGTGGTAGCCTTGTAAACTCAAAGTTTCACAATTAGAATTAAAATAAAATCGCGCAATGAAGTGCAACATCAGAAAAACTGGCGGGAAACTATTTCGTTATTGTTTTCCCGCCATTTTGAGTTAAACAAAACACAGACCACATGGGAAAACGAACACAACCTTGCTCTGAATTGTGCAGGAATGTTTCCATATAAATTGCCTCCACAGCCTATTACTGTCGTGTTTCTTATGTAATTGTTTAATAATTATATTGTAATTATGAACTTTTACTATTGTCTTCCTAATAATTGTTGCTGCATGCGAAGCGTCTTTACTGCACATTTGCACAGCACAAGTAAAGCTGACGGCATGCCATCAACTTCTTAGAGATTGTCTTACAATTATTATGCCTTTTGGTAATTCTGATGATTAATATATCATGCATTGTAAAGTTGATGAAGTTCATTACTTCAACGTTGGTAGTTCTTACTTATTCAAATCAATTTGGCGCTCGCTTATACTAAATTTTTTTAGGATTAGTATATTATTCACAACCTTGGCGCGTAATTACTTTACTTATTTAAAGCCAGGTATTACCTAAATTCACTTTTATAGTAGGTGTTGACGAGCTTATAAAATACAAGCCTATTACATACCTAACATCTTTACTGACTATGGTAAAGGATTATGCTTATGTTTTCATACGTTTCCGATACTTCGATGACATAAGATACCTACTCCATTAGGTAAGTGTTCATCTTCACATTTCATCAGTGCGTCGTTAACGATAATATTATATGATACGTGTGCGGGATACATTATGCCTACAAATGTCAAAATAGTTATGTCAATATGTGGAGGTTTCAGCAAACAATTCTAATGGCGGCAGAGTTTGCTTGAGTGTTGCATAACAAGAGTACTAAGTACTTATCTTTAAAATCATTCACATACTAAGACTTCAAGCGAGAGAAAAAGGACCTGAAGTAGCAATCCAGGACTCTGTTTTTTAATACATTGACAGTCCCCCATTATTAATTTTTATATACGTGCCTTTTTTCAACCCTAAATATTATCGATGAAGTTTATTTATTGTCCAGGTATTCGTTAAGTCCAGACTGATATATTATTATTGGCAAATAAACACCTATAGCAATGTTTGCTTTTACATAAATTAGAAAGTAGAGTAGCGCTTAATTAAAAATTAAATGCTATTCTTGATTTATTTTGTCTGGCAAATTATAGCGTACAAAATTTTATGCTCTACGTGTTCGTTGAACGTAAAATTGATTGTAACGGCGTAAGAAGTGCAAGGAGTTATGTAATATAAACTTGAAACTGCTACAGAATTAAGTGCTACAAATACGAGTACTTATTCATTGAATCCTCCCGTTTCCGATTGCTTGTCATTCGTAATTATGATTTTATTTTAATTAACGTCCATCAAATCGTGTCCTTTTCCCATTATCAAAAATAAGATAAGTCGAAAAAACGTAAACCCATAATGTAGACAATTTTATTAATAAAATATTATTATAATAAATTGCTAAACGAATCGCCTCTAGGCACATTTACACATAGAACATTTAAATTAACACACGGATATTAGGAAATAGGTATGCATTATATGTTATAACCAATCAAAAAAAAAGGTGATAATCCAGTAGTTAAGAGTTTGGCCTCCTTTTGAATAAGTCCGGGGTTGTAATCCCAGGTACTTCTTATTCGGAATAAAGTATATTTTAATGAATTAATCATCACAGAAAAATGCGCGCCTGAGAGTAGAGAGGTGTATTCAAAGTCTGCTAATTTGTTCTTAAAACTAGCTTGGTGAACTATGAAACTTCTCATTCTGAGAGGAGATATGCGCCCAATAAAAGGCACACGATGTAAGAAGGCAAGTACCTGTAAAAGTCACATTAAGGAAGCAAGAAACGAAACCGTATTGTTCTGTGTGTTATTATACCATGCCACATTAAATTGTTATACTTTTTGAATTTGAAATACGTTATTTAACATATTACATAAGTGTTAATTACAGATATTATATAAATAAACGCAAAAAAATATTAATGAGCACGAGATGAAGTATTCAGTGAAAGTGAACTAGAGATAGAGAGTGACCGGTGCCGTGGAGTGTGACGGACAGCGGGATAAACGACCTTCATTACTAGATACTATGATACTTACATTAAGGCTACTATGATACTAAAACTAAACTACTATGACTACGAAAAGAAAACGGTGGTACCAACCAGAATTCCTCATTCAGAAACTAAAAAGATAGGCGCTACAGATCTTTTATCTAAAAATCATCGACTTAAAACACGATTATAAATAACTGCCTATCAACTGTTTTCTTGTTCGGAATGATAATATTTTTTTAAAAATAACTGAATCCAAATTAAAGGATACTGGTCAGGTAGGTATATATATTCGTAGATACCTTGACGTTAACACATCATAGTCCGGTTTTTTGCTTACGTTGTGCCCATTAACATTTTGCTTTGAGTTATTTTCAAGGTAAGCCCGTAATATAGGTTGTATCTTGTTAATGGCAAAATAAAATTAACCTTAACTTCTTTAAATTAAAATTTACCGAAGTTCAGCTTTAAATACAAAGGCAAACCCTGAGAAAAATTATATTCGCAATGCAATTAGGTGTGATCATACCTACCTACTCGCAGCTATCAGACATATGAATAAGTAACTGCGCAATGTAAACATTACCATTACTCGTTTAAAGCTTTGGTAAAGGCCGTTAATTCGAGTGTTGGGTATCTATAGTGATATTGCACTTGTCGTTTATTCTTTGAATATGTAATGATTTTGAATGATGATGAATTCATTTACTCGTACCTAAGCATTATGTTCATAATTATTATTCAGATTATAACTATGATTGAACTTATGAGTGAATGGTAGGATTGGTAGGTAATACTTTTCTTGTGCCTACGTCACGAAAAACAGTAGGTGCCAGCAGAAAACATAATTAATTATAATCATTAAGGTTTTGAGAATGAAGCAAAAACAAAATCGTTATTTACTTAACAGATTTCTTTTAGTATTTCAAAATCTTATTTATTGAATCAATAAAAACAAATACAATCAAAAAGTTTTTTTTTAAATAGCGACGTGACGACTTTGCAAAATTGACTGTAAGTAGAAACCAGCTTTGTACTAAATCAAGGTGACTTCGAATTACTATTATTTAGTAGTAAAAGTCGAGAAATGAAATCAAGTTGATGAATCAAAATCAAACATTTAGCTAGAAAAATGAAAGTGATTGAATGAAAGAAGATAAATTTGGATGGTTCGAAAACTACGTACCTACTACCTATACTCCGATGTGATAAAGTGATAACAATGTTTTAAAATTGATCACTTCAATGTTCGCTATACCAATAAAGGAAATGGGACGCGTGAAAGTGTTTAATAGCGGGCAATCTTTATAGAAAGTAAAAGACAATAATAAAGAGTAATTCCAATGCACTGTAATGACTGCAGAAACAAGCGGCTATTATGTGCCAACAAAGAAAATTAGATCGATTCTGTTGCTTGTTGCGCGAGGTAATTGGCAGGTTTGTAAATATTATGTCTGCACCAATTTCCTCATTATATCCTATTCCTTAGAACTACGAGTATAATAGTTGTCGTGTAGGTATATTGTGAGTATTATGGTATAGTTTTCGCTTTGAAATCCACTTGACAACCCCAGTCAATCATTGTGTTGGTCGTTTTTTTGTTAGCACCATAATTATGGCGTGTAGAAACCGATAAATGGTATGGGGTATTAAAAAACTATCCCATATTGGGAGTATCCCAATCACATTACAAGTTAACTCGCTACCATCTTCAAGTGCTATACGCGTTAATTGTCTCTGGTCTGGTGAGATTGCAGTTAAAGACTATTTTTCAGGAATAAATAAAATAATAAATACAATAAAGTTGTATAAATAAAATAAAATAAATAAATATATAATGAATTTTTTTATTGTTTCAGAATCCAATGCTGCAGTAGTAAGAAAAACGTGAAGATGTCGTGAAGAAGCGGATTATAAAAGCAACTCGAAATACGCAGAGGATTTACGTGAAAGTGAAATGTTGTGATACCAAAGTGACGTGAAATGAAGATGGCGCTAGGTGTGACTTTTGTGTGTGCGTTTAGTGCGGTGTTCGTGTGTGTGGGTGGGCACGTCGCACTGACGTACCCGCCAGCGAGGAAATATGACTTGGACTTTCTAGATAATTCTAGAACGAAGCCGCCATGTGGAATGCCCAAAGGTGTGTAGTAATTATACATACTAACATTAACATAAGTTTCGAAAAAGATGGAGAAGGAGCTGTGTTTTTCCACATATGAATATTGATATCTCCATGATTTCTAAACTGATTTGTGTGAATCTTTTTTTAATCGACACAAAAGCTTTGCGAGATGGTCCCATAAAAACTACGGGTTCCAACTTCCCAATCCTGATAGTGCAGGCGTACTGCCGACCTAAAGTGATTTAGGAACTGTCAATTGTGAATTGAAGAAGCGGACGAAGTCGCGGGCGTCCACTAGTGTATACTAAACTAGGAATATAAGCAAGTGTGAGAAAATTTTGGAGGACCCTCAGGCATGCCGGATTCCTCACGATGGTTTCCCTCACCGTTAAGGAATTGATATCAAAACTCACGTAATATCAGAAAGTCAGAGTTAATTAAAAAAAATCTAAGTAGAAGATAATCTGACTAGTTAGATAGTAAAAATAATTACGTCAAAGAAAAACCAAAATTGCTTGAAAATTACGGAATCATATGACACACTAGCCGCAGTAGCGTTCATTCAAAATACTTTTCTCGTTCGTGACAAGTGAGTGGAATGAGTCAGATGCGGGCCGGCCGACGACCTAGGCTAAGGTCGTAAGTCGTAACGTGAACACTATAATGACCGCGCAACCTCCTAACAGCAACAGGACGCCTTGCATGCAATGACTGGACCGATCTGTGTACGACTGAGCTCTATTATAAATGCTTAAATGTTATGCTTATAAACAAGATTTTCGTAAAGTTGATATGATAATATCGATGCAATTGATTAAAGTTAAAATGTATTTGGTGTTATCTTACCATCTAAAGTGTATTATACAGTAACATCGAAGAGACGAAAACAATTCTTGAAAAAAATATAGCTTACCCTTAACAAAAAAGAGATAAAAACTATATCGGTATTTCAAAGTTATTGCGTAAGCAGTCGTGGCCGAGTGGTTAAGGCGTCTGACTCGAAATCAGATTCCCTCTGGGAGCGTAGGTTCGAATCCTACCGGCTGCGGAGATTTTTAGGTTTTTTTATTATTATTTACAATTTATTTTAACACTTTTTTACCCGAAAGTAGTACTGTTATAAACTTAAATAAATAACTTAAAATAAAAATATTTCTTAAAACCAGACTAATCCTTTTGAAATAAACTTATTGCTTCACAACATTAGGTAGGTACTAATCCTTACTAATAATAACTAGTGGTTCGCTCCGAACTGAGACCTCGCGATATCCCATAATTCCCAAAAGTTTTAATTATATATTGTAATAATTAACTTTTAACATTAGATGCAATAAAAAAAATAATAGTTGACATAAAACTGTTTTACTGACACAGCGCCATCTATTAGCATTATAGTGAAGCTATTAGCTTCACAATAATGCTAATAGATGGCGCATTAAAATTAAATAATTTCGTTTCTTTATAACATTTATCTAATTTTAGTATTTGTTGTTCAAGTACAGGATATGACTGAATTTTCAACCAAGTTTCACGTTCTAATATTCAGTAATTCAGAAGTTATAGGGCTCTGACAGACATTTAGACGGACACACTTCTCTGTCTAGTAGGCAAGCGCCCTAGTTGACTCAGAGAACTCGCTTCGCTCGTTCAATAATGTCCTCCCGACCGAATCCGGCCACGGCGGCCAATCTCCACAGAGATTAGCCATCTGCGCGGGAGATATTATAGTGCACAAGTGTGCGCAAACACAGGTGCACTCTCTATTCCCTCACTCTCATGGTCCGATGGGACAGAAAATCCGACACGACCGGAAAGAGATCTAAATTTATATTATATGCGGAGGTACTTACATTACTGTTGTTTTTGATTTGTTGGTTTCTTCTTAGATCACGACTGATCGACATGATAGAAATATTCAATAAAAAGCCAACAATGTAAAAAGCGGATGTCATTTTTTTGAGTATAAAAGAACACTATGTATTGCAAAAGAGCTACTGATCCACGTGATTTTTTGTATAGTTGATGATCTAGAGACATTGCCGTAGGCTTTTTATTTCTGTATAACAAAGAGGGATTTAAAAAAAATATTTTTTAAAATTCACGCGGACGAAGTCGCGTTAGCTACTTAGTTAAGTTTTTCGTTTTAAAATATGCAACGCATGGTCTTAACTACGTCTTGTATTGGCCGATTCGATTTTTGATTGAGCTAATTTAATATTTTCCAAAGTCGATTTCAGCAAAGTTACGTAAAAATCGGAAAATTCTTGGAAAAAAATGTGCACAATATCTATAGAGTCTAAAAATCTTTCCAACATCTTTCTAACATATTACGTCATATGACCGTGTGGCCTAATGGATAAGGCGTCGGACTTCGGATCCGAAGATTGCAGGTTCGAGTCCTGTCACGGTCGTAAAGCTAGAATTTTTGATAATAATTTGGTTTCTGGATTTGGTACCTACTACGCGACGCAAGTCAAACGTTGCCTACTTCCTATAATGTGGTACTTGCCTTATTATTCGTAGTGTGGTACCTTATTTTGATTAATTAATAAATTGTCATGCTTATTTTTAAGTAAAATGTCAAAAAAAAAATCTACTAACTTTCTTTGTTGGTAAGAAAATAAGATTGAATGAATTTAAAAATATTATAATTCATTCAACTCTAAATTACTGCTAGAGACATCTATCAGTACGAATTCGAAACATGTTTCACGCGGATCCACAATAGATGGCGCTACTTACCATGTATAGTATTGTAGCGATTGTAGCATTTACCTATTTAAATTAATACTAATTTTATTAATCAGATTTATGTATTTACATTGTTTCAGGTTCAATAAGAACGTCATTTTTAGCAGGTTCAACATTCACAGTACATTGGCACTTGGCTTATGCACACCGAGTAAGTTATTCAGTAATTCATATTAAGTGGTCAAGCCCGGCTAGCTCAGTCGGTAGAGCATGAGACTCTTAATCTCAGGGTCGTGGGTTCGAGCCCCACGTTGGGCGAAACACTTTTTTTTTTTAATTTAGTATTTTATTGTTTTAGGGTGGATTTAGTTTAAGGATATTGGACTATTTAGAAAGACCTCTTTTGGACTTAACGCCGAGGGCCGGAGGTTCGGAGTTCGTTAGAGATGATCCCACGTAAGTGTTTTTATTTAAATACAATCTTTAACACAAAAATCGACGTGTGTCTGGGCGCATGTATTGAGGCCATTGAGGGTGTTTCCTATGGAGTCCAAAACGGCTGGACGGCCAATCCCGTGGAGCTAGCGGCGTCTTCCACCGCAGGAAAAGCAATTATGTTGATATTACAAGTTAAATAGGGACTTCTACTCATCTCGGTCTTGTGTAGCTTGTATCCAGTGGCTGATGACGTCGGTCCACCTGCACCGCAACGTGGTTGAAATTCTACGACCAGGCACTAAGCGCCTTGCCTCCTCGTTCCTAATACGCACCGCTAAAAGGGTTGCCCTGCTGGCTTCCGTGTTTCCAACTGTCTGTAAGTGACTTTAGCCGGGGCTTGTGTCGTTCCAGCGCGCAGCAGTACGAGGTGCGGCTGCCGAGCGACTTCACGTGCGATAACTGCACGCTGCAGCTGCAGAGGGAGGCGGGCGAGTGGGGCGCCAACTACCGGTTCTGGTCGTGCGCCGACATCGACATCGTCACGCGTGAGTGTCGCTGCTGCTGTGTTCGATACAGAATGTCCGATCTTTTTGTCTTCCGTATTAGTATCTACCATATAATATGCTATATCTATAAGTTTTGGATAATCCAAAACTATACAGAAACAGATACTGTTAACTGGTGGCTACATGAAAGGTAGTATATGAAATTGTTCATGTTCCAGGTAAAAGCTTCCACGAGACGTGTTCGGGCAGAGGCTTCCACATACTGGGCAGGTGCAAGTGTCACAAGATGCACAGCGGGCCGCGCTGCCAGTTCGCGGACGAGTGCGGGGAGGACAACGACTGCGGGCTGCGCGGGAAGTGCCTGGACACCAACTCCACCGAGTCGCCCAGCAGGCAGTGCTACTGTCCGCTCGGCTTCTACGGGAAAGGGTGCAACAAGAGTGAGTAGCTGGAACTAGCGGCTTCTACGGGAAAGGGTGCAACAAGAGTGAGTAGCTGGAACTAGTGGTTGTGATGCCATACCAACAGATGCCAAGTCCGTGAGCTGCGGGGGAAGTGCCTGGACATCAAGTTGCCGAGCAGACAGTGCTACTGTAGCTTCATAAGAAGGTGTAACAAAAGGAAGTTCTAGGGATTTTACAAAATCTGGTGACGATATTATCCTTAGTGTCATAGACGTTTCCTTGTTCACTTTTTCTTAACTACTTCTTTTCCATGTGTATGTTTGGAACTAAAAAAGGTGGCTAGTTTAACTTTTTTAAGGATTTCGTTAAATACCAGTTTTTGGGGAAGACGTATGTGACTGACGACCAAAAGAAGGTGGCAAGATCTTGATGGATAATGAATATTTTTGAGGATAATTTGTGAAGGCGTATGCATAGAAAAATTTTACACAACACTTTTGGAACATAATATTAATCTCGGTTTCAGAGGCACCATGGAAGGACAAGAACATCAACCTTTCAGTGTTTACCAAGAAGCAGTTGTCCAAAGA
This sequence comes from Hipparchia semele, assembly GCA_933228805.2. NCBI lineage: Eukaryota > Metazoa > Arthropoda > Insecta > Lepidoptera > Nymphalidae > Hipparchia > Hipparchia semele. Next base: position 15,404,758 of record OW121715.1, on the reverse strand, counting down.
GTTCGCGCTGTACTGGCGCGTGTTGAAGGAGGAGGCCGAAGTCGAGGTGGTCATGATGGTCAACGGCACTTCTTATGCAGGTAACGTTTACCTCAGACACTAAAATACTGGAGTAATGACCAGAAGGAGGAAGGCCCGGGGCAATTTCGCAATCTATAATTTCTACTAGTAGCGTTCGCTTCGCTGGCGTGGTGGCTTTTCCCCCATATTATCGCTTTCAAAAACCTTATGTCCAAAATTTATTAGTGGAGATGACATTGACTGGTTCAGACCTGGTGTGGATTCTAGACTCTGGTGGAATATTTTTAGCGGACCAAGGAATTATTCAATATGAAAACTGATTAGGGGTAAAGATAAATCTCAAACATGCTTTCTTGGTTAAAACGCTACTGCTGTGGTATTACCTACTAAGGTAATACAACAACAGAGGAATAAAAGTGAATAGCAAACACGTCATCAAATGAAACGAACTCCAGCCATCAGTTAGAGATGTGCATAAAATGACAACAAAAAAAAATATAATTTATTTTCCAGCACTCGGTTGGCGACCTAAAGGGCTGAAGAAGGAATGTAAAAACTTTCCAGTTTTGGGTCCTCCTGTCAATACGCGTGAGTAAATCAATCAGATACCTAATTTACATCTTAATTACTTCTTACTAATAGAGAAAAAACCGTTTTCATTACAAAATACTATAAATATAATATTGCTACAAAATTACAGCTAACACGCCAGCTCCCGAACCGTTACCAGAACCGGAACCAAAATCAGAACCAGAACCAAAAGCTGAACCCGAACCAACTCCGGAACCAAAAGCAGAACCTCAGCCCACCCCAGAACCAAAAGCCGAGCCAGAACCAAAAGCTACACCTGAACCGTCAGCTGAACCAAAAGCCGAACCAGAACCGGTGGCTGAACCTAAATCAGAACCGGAACCAACAAACCCACCTGATGTTATTAACATGACTGAAAACGATAACAGAAATAAGAGGGTAGCGATGCATACTTTAGACGGATTTGATTTTAAAAATCTTGGCAACGATGTTAGCGTCAAAACCAGTGTTTCTTATAAAGTTTCTAGTTCTAAAGGTAAGGAATAACATCATACATGAATAATAAAATTAAAATATAATTGATAAGGAAATAATAAAAAAAATATAGAACTAATGAATGTGAAACAGTGAATATTATATTTATTCTTATTATGAGTTGTTATTTATTTTTAAATTTTAATTAAATAAAAATAATTTGTTACAGGTCGAAAGAAACGAGCTACAAGCGAACAAGATAAAACGAGTAAGCATTCTTCAAAACGTATACACTAAAACACAATTTTCTATTTAACACAAGTGCTAAAACAAACACAAAGCTGTCAGCTACACACATGCACAAGAAAATTTAACGTTCAAACTAACTTTGTAAAAACACTTATTGTATAGACGATTGCATGGTTGTTATTTTTGCAGATGTGGAAACATCGACTATTTTAAAAAATGACAACAACAATCCCTCCTCTGAACCCGAAACTACTCCAGAGCCAGAACCAAGTATTGAACCAAAGTTAGAACCAAAGCCTAAGCATATTAAGTCCTTTAAACCAAAGCCTAAACAACTGACCGAATTAAATGATAATCCCAAAATTACGCTCACGTCTACCGTAGAACCTACGTCTGAACCAGAACCTACTGTCAAACCAGAACCCAGTCCAGAATCCAGTCCAGAACCCGAACCAACTTCTGAACCAGAACCATCTCCAGAGTCAAAAGCGGAACCAGAACCCAGTCCCGAACCCAAATCTGAGCCTGAACCTACATATGAACCCAAATCTGAGCCTGAACCTACATCTGAACCCAAATCAGAGCCTGAACCCACATCTGAACCAAAATCTGAGCCCGAACCTACGTCTGAACCCGAACCAAATTCAGAACCACATCCGAAATCAGAACCCGAACCCAGTCTCAAATCAAAATCTGAGCCCGAACCGACTTCTGAACCAAAATCAAAGCCTGAACCCAAACCTGATCCAACTTCTGTACCAGAGCCAACTTCTGAACCCGAACCTTCTCCTGAACCTGAACCCAATGCAGAAGTGGATTATGCGAATCTGCTAGTGAAGGGCCTTTCCGAAGAAACAGGTAAAGCACCCGCTTTGCGAATAATGTAATGTGCAATATCAAAATATACGTATTAGTCAAAATATATAGCTTCAATTATAATCTTTTGATTTGATATTGTTCTTTATGTTATTTTGTAGCATTTATAATTAAATTAATATATTTTTTAATTAAATTTTACTTATTAATTATTAATAATATTTGGATGGAGCTATTTATTATAAAATTTAAAACGCAGCGTTTTAAGTCAAAATTTTTAATTAATTAACGCTTAATTGAAATTGAATTCATTTTTCATGATTGGCTTTAAAAACTATGAAGGTCTGCTATATTACATTATTATCACAATAAAAAGCTTCACCATGTCTTTTTATAATTTTCAAAGCATCATCATTAACAAAATAGTATCATTTTATTCAATAAAATACATTTAAAAAAATCTGCTCTCATTTGTCAAATACTCGTGTTTGTTTCATTTTATTTAATGCTACATATTTTCTTTGCTTCCATGCTTTTGCGGGGTTTAAGACTTCGACTGTCTCTTATCCTTCCTCTTCCCTACTTCTTCTCCCTTTATTGACCTTTCTTTGTATTCTGTGTTATTCTTATAATTTTCATTTCTTTGACTGACAAAATCTAACTGTCCACTTGATACATGTAAATAGATATTTTTCTAACTTTTCCCTGTAAAGATTTCACTATCATTTAAAAATTTTAATAAATACATCGTGTCTTTGTTAATTATTAATATGTATAATTTAGGAAACTACAATGGTTATTTAACTTATTTAATGCAAATTTAGTATTAGCCTTTATTAACTCTTCAATGTTAACAAACTTCATCTTAACTTTTGTAGTGTTTGATACGTATACATCGAACATTTTTTTTCAGATGTTTGTCAGATGAGCAAACCATGTTATGACGGTTTTTAGTGTTGACGCTAATTCGGTTATAATAGTGCCATCGATGAGTGCCATTAACGCAGGCGATATTGCGATACTACTTTTGAAATCAACAATTTAATTCCTTTATATTTTGTTTAAAACCGAATTAGCATCATTTACTTCCAACTGAACTACTAAAGCAGATGTTTCTATAGCTTTGACCTTGCAGGCTATTTCCCTTCACACGAATACGTTCCGAAGTTCGACTTTAATGCCATGGACTGTACCGACATAGTGATCGGAACTGCCAAGGGAAACTACCACAGGGTGCTGGACTATTATACCAGAGACAGGTAAATATGATTTTTTTTAAATATTGGATAGAACCAAGCGTTACTTTGCGGCATTCCAATTAACACATGGAAAAGTGAAATTCTGTTGCTATATTCCGACAAACCAGGTTTGGTACAATGTGCAAGTCTTCTAGCACTAGAATAATTACAGCAATAGAAGATACCAACACGCAACACCACACAAACCCGCCGAAATAAACTCTTACGGACGTTTCACTCCGACACCCGAGCATCTTCAGGAGAAACTTTCGTACCTTTTACTTGTATTTCTGGAGCCTGAACTTATTACCAATGATTAACTAAAAATATATTGCCACAGATCGACTCCACGCGTGGACTCATTCTGGGGTGGACATGATGATATCAGCGCAGCGTCTGGTTTCGAAGACAACGGAGTCACCACCATAATGTTCCGAAAGAAAATCAAGGTTAGTTTCCACTGAGTATGGGTCTTCCTTTTAGTTTGTTAGTAGTTGTTCTTAGGATATCTTCTTTTTCTTTATCAACCGATAGCTTTCTTAGATTATTTTACCGCTGGACAAAGGTTTCTTGCAAGGACTCGGTCTTGTGCCGCCTGTATGCAACGGCGCACTTTTATTTTTGACAACATTATTGAAAACTATCCGGTGTGCAGATTTCCTCATGAGTTCATGACGTTTCCCTTCTCTGTACAGAAGCACGTGATAATGAATTCCTTAAACGCGCATAATTCCGAATAGTTAGAATAGTTCCGAAATAGTTAGAAAGTCAGAGGTCCGGAATTGAACCCGCGACCCCTCGATTAGGAGATCGCAGCCCTGACCACCAGGCTATCACTGCTTTCCTACAAATTAGGATGTACTTTCCTGCAAAGGGGGAAAAAGGTGAAATACGTAAGTACAAACTTCTTCTAGTAGTTCGGTAGTTCTTATTTTCACATAAAATATCTGTAAACTTTCCGCACGTGCACTTTCTGCGACGATGTTCCCACTAAATTACAACATGGGGTTATTCAAGGGGCGGACCAACAAATTCCTAAACAGTCGGCAACGCACTGGTGGTGCCTCAGGTGCTACAAATGTTCATGGGCGGCTGGAACCACTTAACATCAGGTCACCTGCTCGTTTGTTCGCTAAAAATAACTAGTGGTTCGCCCCGAACTGAGACCTCGCGATATCCCATAATTCCCAAAAGTTTTAATTATATATTGTAATTATTAACTTTTAACATTAGACACAATAAAAAAAATAATAGTTGACATAAAACTGTTTTACTGACACAGCGCCATCTATTAGCATTATTGTGAAGCTATTAGCTTCACAATAATGCTAATAGATGGCGCATTAAAATTAAATAATTTCGTTTCTTTATAACATTTATCTAATTTTAGTATTTGTTGTTCAAGTACAGGATATAACTGAATTTTCAACCAAGTTTCACGTTCTAATATTCAGTAATTCAGAAGTTATAGGGCTCTGACAGACATTTAGACGGACACACTTCTCTGTCTAGTAGGCAAGCGCCCTAGTTGACTCAGAGAACTCGCTTCGCTCGTTCAAAAACGTGGCTCTGTCCAGGCTAAAGAGCCGACGGACCACTCGATCGTGGACGACGCGATGCACGTGATCTGGGCGCGCGGGCAGGAGTACGAGCACTACGTGCACTCGCCGCCCGCCGGCGTCAGCAGGGGCGACTTCTACCGCCCTGATGAGATCAAATACCATGGCCACGGCTCGCAGAGGGGCGTCACGACGCTCAACTTCTTCGGTAACGAATTCTTTGTTAACGATGTATCAGTAACTTATCTTTTCCAAATCTAATGGCTAGCATCTTCTAACTGTCGGTTTATTCTATACATTCATGAATCTCAGTGAGGCTCACTGATTTCTATCGCGCACAGAGTTCCCAGAATTAACAGAAAATCAGTGTCCCACCTCGACAGCCACAATTTTGAAAAGACAAAATTAAATCCTGAAGTCACACAAGCGAAAGGAGGATATAACAATTCTTGGTCTTTTCGCTTCTGTGACTTTAAAAATACAACTGGGAGCTTTGGAAAGCTAAAATAAAATCCAAAGAGAAATCTATTTCTTTGTCTGCGGTGTAACCCAAACATTTTCTGTCTATTCGTCATTTCTAATATTCCTGAAAAAATTAAGCCAAAAGCTTAACGCTGTCATATACAGTACTTAAATAAATTCACAGAAGAAACAAAAATCTCCACGTTCGGCGGCGTCCAGTCGCTCGACAACGACAAGTGCGGCGCGCAGTGGAAGCTGCCCGCCAGCTGTGACGTCAGCAACAACACGTGCGACTTCGCCGCCTCCTGGGAGTACCTCGGCCAGACGCGGGGCAAGGACTCCGTGAGGTTCACGATCAGGACCAAGAAGGGCAAGTTCTGGACTGGCATTGGATTTAGTAACGACAAGAAAATGGTGAGTACTTTCTTTTTCCCCTCCCATCTTCTTAAGATTTTCCTAGACCATCGCAATGGTACCGATTTGAAGTCTCCTGACGGACTGAAAACTGGAATGTCAACGGTTCCATCCCCACCCATTGCATTGTTTGTATCCACTCCTTACGTATGCTTTCCGTATATTTGGAGAGGGGAGGAGAATTATAATTATTAAAGGAATTGATCCTTCTAAATACATTAGTCCAGTGAGAAAAGCATCCTCGGAAGTCCAAAAAGAAATAGAATTTGTTGGACATCGTCGTTTATCAAGATCTCCAAGACTGTAAATTAATAATGTCCTGATAAACTTGGAAAAATTTACTTAATATTTTGGCATGGTAAATACTATCCAACGAAATCAGTCAAGTCGCACGGAGCCGCTGGATACAAGCGGTGCAAGACTAAGGCATGTGGAAGTCTAAACAAGAGATCCATATCGATAACGCCGACGTTAAAGAGATAAAAAAATTGTCGGTTCCTAAATGGTGGAATAACGTCGTTTGTTTCAGTCACAAACGGACGCCATTATCGGCTGGATCGACCCCCGCACCAACCGGCCCTTCCTCATGGACACGTGGGTGAGCGGCTACTCGGCGCCGCGCCTCGACCCGCGGCAGGACCTCACCAACATCCAGGGCTCCGTGGTGGACGGCGTCACCGTGCTCAGCTTTGTGAGGAAGAGGGACACCGGGGATCAGAAAGTGAGTCCACATCGCATTGCTGTTATTATTGTTATCACGAAGGCTCCCATCATCACATAGACTAGTAACAAATAAACCACAGGATAGTTATCACCCACCCCCACCAGGTGGACCGACGACATCAAGCGAGTCGCAGGGAGCCGCTGGATTCAGGCGGCGCAAGACCGAGGCCTGTGGAGGTCCATGCAGGAGACTTATGTCCAGCAGTGGACGTCTATAAGTTGACAAAGAAGAAGAAGAAGATAGTTATGACATTTCAGATTTTTTTTCACTAACTCATGATGTTCTTGAATCAATGCTCGAATTTTTCTTCACTTCCATCTCAACCTGGTCCTAAATTTAGTCACCCAAGAGAAAACCGGAAGCCGCTACCGATCCAATCACCAACTTGTTGCTATTTTGATCAAGCTTGAACTTGAAGTCATGTTGTCTTGTATTTGTATTAGTGTTTGTGTTTTTTTAATTCCGTCGGAATGGAGCTTTGAAAAAAAATCTTTTCCGCACAGACTCCTTGTTATTAATAATGTTACTGATCACTGCGGTTGTTGCCAGGACCTGCCGTTCACGGACAAGAAGTGCCTGTACATGATGTTCGTGACGCACGGCGGCGGCTTCGACGCCGTCAACAAGCGCACCAGCAAGCACATGGACGTGCCCTACGTCACTGACGAGAGGGTCTGCATCAAGCCGTGCGGCCCTGGTGAGTTCAGACGAGAGGACTTAGCTGTAAAGTTGCTTGCTTTTGCGATGACGAGATGTGCTGGTTAAAGTGAAGCAATGGCTGGATCATGCGTCATGCTCGTGAACGGGTGCCACCAACGGGAATGGGTCTGCTTTGACTGCCCGTCTTGACATGCCTTTGATTGGTGTACCTACGTATGCATTTTTGCATTTTTGAAGCTTTATTGTGGAAGCACTGTATACATAGCATAACTTTGTAAAAAAAAAAAATTTTTTTTGAAAAGAGCAACTGCTGAGTTTCTTGCCGGCTCTTCACAGCAGAATCTGCATTCCAAACCGGTGGTAGATTTATGACGTGTCATAAGAGCTACAAGTTAGCCTATATGAAATAAATAAATTTTGAATTTGAATTTGAATTTGATGTAGGCAGACAGCTCAGAAAATGATATTCAAAGAACTCTTTGAAAAAGAAGACTTTTTACGTGGGGTTCTCAAGGTATTAAAGTGGTAGTCCCAGATTAGTCAGCTTTGGGAGACCTCTCACAAGTTGGACAGACGATGTCAAGCGAGTTTGTAAGGTCTGCTGGACACAAGCGGCACAAGATTATATTCTGTCTGTATGTCTGATGCGTTTTTTATTGACATCAGCTGTAACAAAGTGCTTATATTTACGTGTCCGTTACACGTTTGTTCGAAACGTTGTCTACGACTTGTTTACCTTTTAAGACAGCTAAAGAAAAATAAATACATTTTGTTAAAGTTTGAGTAAAGAACTCTAATCTTCTCGATTGGCAAGTGGCGCGCGAGTTGGGGTAACAGAACTTGGTATACGGTGGACACAAGTTAGCGGTGAGTCGCTGTTCACAGAGCCCACGCTAGAGGAAGAGGAGCAGAACACGGAGGCGTCGGTGCCGGGCAGCCGCAGCTACTCGCTGCTGGTGCGGCTCACGGGGCTGGCCGACAGCTTCCGGCCGCCCGCCGCCGGCAGCGCCGACTACGACGAGCTGGCGCGCAAGATCACCGACAACCTGGCGCAGGAGCTCAGCCGCACCAAGGGCTACCAGGGCCTCACCGTCAACGGCTTCATGCAGTGAGTCTCTCACCCGACCTACGCAGTTGCAAATACTATCCTGTATAGCATGCTAGCCCGGCGTCGCGCCGCGCCGGGCCATCGAGCCAACTTAGGGCGTCATACTCGTGAACGGGTGCCACCAACGGGAATGGGTCTGTTTTTGCCTGCCTGTCTTAACATGCATTGGATTGTTTTGCATTTTTGAAACTTTATAGTGGAAACACTGTTTACATAGCATAGTTTTGTTACCTATTGTAAAATTATTTTTTTATTTTTAAAAGAGCAACCGCCGAGTTTATTGCTGGCTCTTTTCGGCAAGAACGGCATTCGATTCAAAAGTACCTGTAAAAGTTTATTTGAATAAAAAATATTTCTATTCTATTCTAACGTAGTCCGTGTTATGCGATAGAAAGAGAGTCAATTTCTAGGTGAATATACGAGTAACTGTAGGTAGGTAAGCTAGCGCTGTGCAACCTTAATTGCACTTTATTGTGTGGGAATAAGAGTCGCAATTTATTTAATCCCTACCTATTATCATGTATAAGTGAGAATATGGAAATAGCCATTAGTTAACGACTATTTCCATATTCTCACTTATGACAGAGAATAATCTCTGTCTATAAAGACTTATTCTGCTGGTCTTCGTCTCTTAAGAGCCAAGTTCACGTTTTGCATCCCTCACTCTCGTAATTATATTGTCAAGCTATTGTCATTATTTATTAGTGAACCACTTTGGTCAAAAGTAGGTAGTTATACTAAAATTTTTACAATAATTGAAAATATTAGAATGTGCGAGAGAGAGGGCACGATAAACGTAAGTTGGCACTTAAATAGCTTAATAGGTTTAGTCAAAGCTTGTGGAGTTGAGTTGTGCGGTGTAGTTATAGCAAGATCCAAGATAGTGACGGGAAAAGATATAAATGAACTAGTTCTAAAGAACCGTGAGGTTGGTTTAAGAAAAAAAACTCATGCATTTTCTTAGTTATTATTATTATTACTTATTTTGTAAATGTGTTGTTTATGTTATGTTAAGTGTTTTTAATGTTAAAAAGAGCCAACTCTGTTTAAAAGAAATATTTTTCATATTCCAGAAACGAAACCAAGGCGTTTATTGCCGAATTGACGCTAAAATCCATCGATACAAACTCTATCGATAACACGGCGCGTTCGCTCGACAACGACCTTTCACTCGCTGACAATGAAACGGAGGGAGACAGCGATATGCTGAAGTGGGAAAAGGTTATAAGGGACACTCTTGCAGTCGGGAAAGTGGGAAATCTGAATGTTGATCCACAGTTTTTGGTGTTCCAGCCAATAGCTCGTAAGTAACATGTTTAAATAAGCGATTACATTTAGATAAGGAAGACTCAGGTCCAGTGCTGGACATAGGTACCATGGACTTCCACATGCCTCGGCATTGTGCCAGCTAATTTTGTTTATTTAAATAAATTATAAGCCTCAATAGCCCAACGGTTGAAGGTGCGGACTAAAACTCTCACTCTTAGCACTGTTGCGGTACCCACTCTTTACACTTCCCTCCGTCTTCCGTCACTTTAAGCTTTCCCCTTATGGAGGCGAGAGGAGAATATCAGTCAAGTTAAGCTTCGTGGTTGATGTAGAGCTATATCACAAGCACTATTTATTTATTTTATTACTATGTAAGTATATCTCGTAGTCGTACATCATGAAAATGTGATTTGTCGCCAGTGACGACCGTGCAGCCGTCGGAAGAGCCCAACATCAACAAGTCGTTCTTCGGGTCGGCGGGCCGGCTGTGGCTGGTGGTGGGCTGCCTGGCCGCGCTGGTGGCGCTGGCGCTGCTGCAGGCCGCATGCACCCTGGCGCGGGCTGCTGCGCCCAAACACAAGGTTAGTACAGTGCTGTACGCGGAGCACTACTACCGTCTTAAAGAGGTGGCCATTTTGTGTCACTTGTAAGCATGAGATAACAGGAACAGCCAACATGATCAGGGCATTAATAGGACAGGGAAAATGCCGTCTTTTTCGATTCAATTGTGGAGCTTATTTTTATTCACTCATTAAGTTTGATAACTTTATCGAATAAGCAACACTGGCTAAAAATTACTAAATAGGTACCTAAGTTTACTTCATGTTTCCAAAAAATCGTTACAGGACCAACTGATCCCCAACACGGCGTGGAAGGAGTACACGTCGGCCAACACCAACTACGCGTTTGAGCCCTTCGAGAACGACGACAAGTACAACAGCACCTCCACCCGCTCCCCGCCGCGCCCCACCTCGCCGCCGCCGCCGCGCCCCACCAGCGCGCACAAGATGACGCCCAAGCCGCACAAGAACGGGCACGTAGCCAACAACGGGCACAACCCGCCCAGCAGGAGCCGCGCCGCCGGCAGGGACGTGCGCGACGGACGGGACGTGGCCATGAGTCCACGCGAAATGGCCACCATTCCGCGAGAAATGGCCATGAGCCCTCGGGAAATGGCCATGAGCCCTCGGGAAATGGCGCTGAACGGGCGGGACATGGCCATGAACGGTCACACGATGGCCAATAACGGGTACGCGACGAACGCGAGGAACAAGACGCCCAACGGCTCGAAGAAGTTCGCGAATAGTGCGCAGTACTACCACGACACGCGGTCGCTGCAGAGGCCGAGGTCGCACTATGGGTAAGCTTTTTTACCCGAGTACGATGAAGATAGTAAAATAGATAAAATCATAGCGTCTAAGATTGAGGCAATTTGGATTAATGAGATCAATCCATTCGTAATTATGGCCCGGGTGACATAGGTACATAATGTGTAATGTGTAAAGTACGTACTCAACGGTGGCTTAGTAATAGGGTCCCCTTGGTTACCTTTCGGGTACGGAACCCTAAAAGAGCTTTATTATAAAACAAATAAATGCATAAATTAGGTATTTACCTATGTTGTTTTAAGTAAAATCACTTCAGTGAGTCAGTACAATGAACGTTCCGCGTACATATGAACTTTGAAGGCAATAAGGCACCTCACTTTTTTACGCGGGTGAATCATGGGATGGGTGAATCAATAAAGCTCCGGCAAGCAAACTATGAGGAATTTCGCAACTATAGCCACGTGACCGTGTGGCCTAATGGATAAGGCGTCGGACTTCGGATCCGAAGATTGCAGGTTCGAGTCCTGTCACGGTCGACTTGAGTTTCTTTTTTTGGTTGAGTATTTAACACCGGAGAAAATTGTGATTCAATACATTAAATAAGTGCCTACATAAAAGTATAAGTACCTAATAAAAGTTTTATGAGAGATTTCATAAGTCAATTTTTTTAAATGTTTTATTTTGTTACTTTTTCGTATCACAGTAGTTAAGCCGTAAAGCGTGTGCTAGGAGGTGCTATATAATGTTCAGTTGTATTTAACCTTTTTACTTCCACAGCTTTCAGTCTGCTCTCGTTTTTGAAGCTAAAGGTACAAACACACTGTCGTGGTGTGGTGTCATACATTGGCATGACTAACGACGAATGGGCGTGCGCATCGAGCATGTGCGCGCAAAGCACTAGTACCTAGTCGTATGAGTAATGATGCGAACAGAGCAAAATACATATTTTGTCGTAGTGTTGATGCCCGTGGCTCCACCCGTGTGAATTTCGTTTTTAAAAACCGTGGGAACTCTTTGATTTTCCGGAATAAAATCTAGCCTATGCAAAAAATCACGTCGTTTTGTAGCTCTGTTGCAGCATGATTGAAAAACAAACGAACAAACACACTTTCGCATATTTTACAACACCTATTATAAGAAGGGATTGCGCATATTGGGAGGACCTCAGGATTTGACAGAAAATATTTCTCGTGCATATGAGTACACAAGGTACGTCTGTATATTTTATGGCCCAGCCTGTTCAGCGTACTAGAGCTCAGATGTTTCTGATACAGTTGAGTGTTCACTGTTCATTGTCTCCGCAGGTACAACGGCGGCGCGGGCGGCGGCGTGGCGGGCGGCGCGGGCGGCGGGGGCAACTCGCGGTCGTTGCCCCGCGGCGAGGCGCAGCCCGACTTCTACTTCATGCCGTCGCAGCGCAAACACGAAGGTGAGCGCGTCACCGTCTACGTGCGCAACCCGCCCGAGCGTCACTGACGCACGCTCGCTCACACTCTCTAACACACACAGTACCTACATTATAAGGATCGTATGATTCGATTATACTAATTCATATGACGATTGTATAGTACTACGCTTTAAGGCAGGAATTTGCGACGTTTCATACGCCCCCCATGCACGCGAAGCGCGGGCCGTATTGCGTCAATTAGGCATTATTCATCCAAAACTAGTCTGGATTGGTCCCGTATGCACCGATTATTCTTAATCGGTCCATGTAGAACTAATCTACGCATGTAGGTAACGCAAAAGACCGGGAGCGTCGCGGTTTGCACGTCAATCCTTGCGGGCGCGTACATACTGTACTCGCATTATACATATGTCATAAGAATTATTATTATTTTGCATACCTACACAAACACTGATATAAGCACTCTCACAAAACAGTAGTAAAGTAACCAATAGATATTCTATGGGTCAATGCAAGACGGTCTGTTTTTGGAATGTAAGCCAATCAGTGTTGAATCTTATCTGGTGAGAGGCTTTGGCCGTATCTAGTTTCCACTCTACCGTAAAATTATTAAAAAAAAAACAGTTTTCCTAAAAACTTAAATTGAAATTGCTAAACACCGCTTAAATATTTAAGACTCACAAAAATGTGATCTCTAAGGCGTAAACTTTGCGCAAATAAATTAAAGTTCTAAATAGGTAAGGACTTGTCATTAT